>PTEX01000025.1:4117505-4238960 GCA_003342815.1 Eudromia elegans | reverse complement strand
AAGGGAAGGGAAGGGAAGGGAAGGGAAGGGAAGGGAAGGGAAGGGAAGGGAAGGGAAGGGAAGGGAAGGGAAAGTGTTTTCTGGCCAACGTGGGGGATGAGACACTGGGAGATTCATGGCCTTCCTCTGAAGTCAGGGATGAGAATGAAGGCCAAGTTCTGAATGGGGAGAGAAACTCTCAGTGGATTTGAAGGAAATATTCATATCTAACAGTTTCCTCACAGGAAACCATGGTGGAATTAGTGACCTAACTGAGGGACCCTGGTTCCCTTAAGAGCAACGGGTGGGAGGGAGGCAGAAGCTTGCCCAAGGGGAGGGCAGTAAGAGCTGCAGCACTTGCTGTGTCAGTGGTCTTGCAAGTCCCCAGAAAGGGACATCGCCGTCTCCCCACTGCAGCTCAGGCAGCCTGGGAAGCTTCACCAACAGCAGGAAGAGTTCCTCTGAGGCCGCATCTCCCAAATCCGCCCCCAAACGTCTGCGGCTCCCCGTGTGCTCCTGAAAACACAGAGGTTTCTGAACACGCTCGTTCGGCTCTGACACACTACAGGGAAGCCAGGAGTTAGGAGGGATCTATAAACATGCTCGGAGGGAGCAATTACTCCTGGAGTGTGAGTGATAGGATCAATACGCACACACTTTGCCCAGTCCTGCTCCGCGGGCGGAGAGGTTATTTTGAGCCATGGAGCTCTCTGCCAAGGCAGGTTTTTCTCACTTTGCTACAGTTGTGAGGCCTGAGGAGAGACATCTGGTGGAAGGATGTGTGTGGACAGCAAACTTGCGTCTATAAGAGCAAAAAAACCCCCAAAGTTTGGGCCAAGCTTGGAAACCAAAAGCTAGGTTAATTTAAAACATTTCTCACTGTCACTGATGTTCACAGAAGCAAACCAAAATACTGAATAGTTCCTTTCAGAATAAGACCATGCTCGGCTTCACTTCACTTGAGGCTGCCTCTCCCTCTGCCCTTTGTGGGGATCAGGATTATGAAGCAGAATTCAGATGAGGCCACATTATAATGGTCTCATTCCAGGTGCCTTCTGCTAAGGTGTGACTCAGGTGCTTTGAACTGATGGTCCATTTTGGAGCATTTGGTGAAAATCCATAAATGCTGATGAGCAGAGAGCTTTCAGGAGAGGTACGTCACAAGTCTTAAAACTGGGTCTAGCGTTAACAAGAAGCATTTGGAGCTAGTGTAAGAAGGGCGTATCATGGAAGAGAGATGTCAGAAGGGTTCTTCTGATGGCCACAAATGACCAGGAGGGAGGCTGGAATATGGAGCTGTGTAGAACTCCTATTGAATCTGTAGAATTACAGCATTGATTTCTTCAAAGTCATTAGAAAGTGTTTGACTGAAGGAATCTTAATTTGAATCTAACTGAAGAACTATGCATTGAAATGACAGAAGAATACATGATTGTTGTGACTTGAGGCTGAAATCAGTACCACAATCTAAGTGATATGCGGAAAGAGAAGAAAATTAAAAAAAAAAAAAAGAGAGAAGATTTATTTTGAGAAAGAAAAGGGAAGATGCATCATAATATGGAAAAAATGACAAACAGCTCCCAAACTGCTGTATATCGCAGTCACAGTGGCATCCAGGTGGCATTTCCTTGTCTTCCTCCTCAGGTTCTCCACTGTGGGACCGCTTCTGCTCAGGGCAGGCAATGGTAGCCGTAGGTGCCACCCCTTGTGTGTTTGCTCATGTTTAATCTGACCCCTGAGTCACTCTGCTTTGAACTCGTTGAACAGAAAGGGCAGGTAACTGGACGCTCTCAGGGGCTGGAGAGAAGGACAGCCACTTTGGATAGCTTAAGCAGATATGAAGACCACTGTTTCACCATTAGCAGGAATCAACTCTGAGGCAAAGTCCAGGGAAATGAAGGTGTGTGAACCAAGGTTCACTTCTCCAGGCTAAGGTGCACATTGCTGTTTTCCTGCAACTATCTGAGGGAGTACACAGGAAAAAGAAACAGAATACTGTCAGAAACCGTATTCTGTTTGCTCCACAGATACTTCTAAAATCATACAGCCTTGTTCACTGTTGTTTTCGTCATCATTTTGTTTTTGCAACAATAGTAGCATTATTTAAACTTCATGTTTTCTATGTAAGCCAGCGCTGGAGTTCATGAGAGGCAGTATACGCTGACCAGCAAAATGACATCTTTTTTTTACTGTAAGAGTTCGGAGCATTAATGTCCTTTAAACAGTTTATAGATTTTGCTTAAGCTGGTGCGTTTTATTGCTTAGATTTTCATATGTTTGAATTTAATCTCCACAAAATCTCTCTATATAGTTTGTGTATATATATATATATAAATATATGTACATAGATATGCATGTGTGCTTGTCCATGCAGGTATTTGTGACCATGTATGTTTATATTTCTTATGTATATTTGTGTCTGTGTGTGTTCATTCTGCTGGCCTGCTGATGCTTTTTCTCATCAAAGTTAACTTAGTGTTCATGAGAACTGGCAGATTGTATTGCAGTGAAGAATAAGTGATAACTCTTAACCACATAAGCATACTTTTATATTTTCTTCTTAATAAAGGCTTTCTTGTTACACTCACTAAAAAGTTTACATCATGGCAGGAAAATTTCTCATAGATTAATAAAGAATCTTCCACCAGCTTTTTCAAATGAGCTGTGAATGGAACCCTATTTACTGTTTTGTATATGGCATTTGTGAATGGCATATGTGGACGTATGCTACACACATGCATATGCAGAGGGCATTGAAGATTTTCTCAAAAATTGTTGGTTTTTTCATTCTGCCATTTGTATTGCTGTATACTTGGGATGTATGAATGTGCTAATGTGTTTTATAACTAGGTAACTCATCTATTTCCACAGCATTTTGACTTCTAGGAAACCTAATTGGTGTGCCATTAGGCACAGTGCTAGTTCTACTTCAAACAAATAGAGTTAACTCTTCCAATATGCATCATCAATGTCTGTATAGCACACAAAATCATTCTCCATGAGGAAAGACAGATGACTCCTTTATGTTTTTAATATTGCACACACTTAAATCTTGTGCTTGGTCTTTTATTCAATAAAATCTTTTGTCTCCTCTGCAGTAAGATGTATTTCAGTCTTTATGGCCTCACAACTTATTAGATAAATAATTACTGAATTCCCTTCTAACACCAAAGGCACAGATATTCTATAGATACAGATGGGACTGGAGTGTGTTTATGAAAGTGATAGAACATGCTTAATCAGTAGGTTTCCAAAATGACCTTCAGAGATATAAAGAACTAGCTTCACATGTCTCAGCCAACAGCCTAACTTCCCCGTGAAGAAAATGGAGATAAATAGGGTATTTCTAGGTGCAAACAGGAGGAGGAAAATGAGCAAGGTGTCCTAAATGTTTTTTGAGAAGAAGCCTACCTCTACCAACCTCTCTCTGATTAGATATGATCCTTAGGAAAACTGCTTCATCGGTGTGAGCACCTAACAGACACGGACTGAGCTCTGCGCCATTGCCTCTCCTCCTCCAAGTAGGATGTGTCAGGGGGAGACTATCTTGCCAAGAAATTTGGTGCTGAGAAGTCTTCAGTCACAAGAAGGACCAGGGTACACCATGCAGCACTGGCCTTTCCGCAGCTGGGGCAGCTCAGGTTCACCGAAGCACTTGCACAGTCTCTGTCTCAGGGACCTTCCTGCTCCTCACTGGTGGCCAGGGCAGGGTACGTGGCTGTGATGAGGAGGACTGGCATCCACTGTTGCTTAGTTTGCAGCACGAGGGCTGATGTAAAGGCCTCTGCTACAGATTAGGACAAAATTATGCCATCCATACCTTTTCTCTCCCAGGAATCAGAGGGTCTCCAGACACATTCCAGTCTGGTTTTAGGACCTTGGAGAAGGTCTGTTCAAATGTTCTCACGTGTGTTTGGACTAGTGGGGGCTTGATCTTAAAATCTATTTTTGCCTGCTGATTCTGTGATATAACTGAAAAATGGGCTTTTTAAGGAAGTAGAAATGGATCCAAGGGAAGGTTCACCTGTCTTAAGATAAGGCAATGCCTGGCTGTTTCTGGGTCATTTTGTGTGGTGCGTCAAGAGCTGGAGCAATGTGGGAAAGGCAAGGTGAAACTCCTGAAAGGTCTGGAATTAGAGATGTGGTCTGAGCTAGTCCTTTAAGCTCCTTAGAGAGTCAACAAAGACAGAACAGCGATTCCTCCTCACCATTTCATGCTCTGATCTCAGGAGAGACAGTCCCTCCAGAGCTGCCTGGCTCTCCCATGTGATTTGTTAGGTCACAGGTGGTTCGTTCCACAAGACAACTAAATTGTTGTTGCTGACATTGACAGCAGAAAGCATCTGAGATAGATCCTCCCCTATACCTCCTGGTACCTGCTTTCCTCTCTTTGTGCCTATCATCCACTATAGCTCATGAATAGGGCAGCATCTGCTTTCTCACAGTGAGAATTTAGCTAAAAAATACACACGAAAGGGGCAAGCTCTTTTTTTTTAATTTCTTTTTTTTTTCCTAAATGTTGGGTGACCTGTTGCAGCCAAGCAGACATTCTTCAGGCTGACGGAGGCAGGACACAACAGAAGATGAGTAAATCTCTCTTCCCTGAAAAAAAGAAAAAAAAAAAAAAAGAAAAGAAAGGATAGAGCTCATTGTTATCAAAAAAGAACAAAGAGAAAGTGAAGCTGCTCACTACTCCACAGAGAACAAAAGAGTCTTGTTAGGAAAGTCTTGTGCAACCCCTCATTTGGCACAGGTCTTGCTGTGGGACCAAGATATTTATTCCAGTGGGATAAATGACTAAAAGCAAAGTGTTTGGCCATTGCTACTCACATCATGAGCAGCCCAAGTTCAGCAGTAACCAGGATCTTGAGTTTCCTTGAATGTCAGTGAAAGATGCCATTTACTATGAGGGCATCAAATGCTCAGTCTGACTGCTAATGTAGATTCAAAGTGTGCAGTCCAAGCTTTGCTTTCTTCTGCAACTGTGTAACAAAGGTATAACACAAATGGGCATTTTTTAAATGTGAGAAAAGGGTGCAGTGAGTTCACACTGCTATTTTTGCAGTAGATTTTTTTTTCTGTCATTTTCCAAATCCAGATGAATAGGAAGCTCAGGCCATCTGTGCTTTCAGAATAACCTGGGCAACAGCTGTTTGTTTTACATCAGTGATGAACATTTTGTTCTCCTTTGTGACTTGTTATCTGTTTTTTGTTTGTTCCTTTTTTCTTTTTTTTTTTTTTTTTTTTTTTTTCTTTTTTTTGCCCTAATAGGTCCATTCCTTTTTTCTCAGTTATAGAGGTGTAAATCAACAGCAAGTCCACTGAAGTCAGTGGTGTACTGGGATGGAGACAGCATCTCCTCAGTGCAGAAACTGTCTTTGGTCATTGCTTCCTAACATTGTCTCATAGTCTGCAATAAAGTAAGTGAGATTTGTTAAAGTCAGTGATTTTCTGGACCAGTAATTTTAATATTTACTTATGAAACATAGTCATATAACCATATGGCATTTGGTCATGAGGGTCCTTCTTGCCTTGCTTGCTTCCTCTGTAGGCAAATGAGGAGCATTTCATCAGGAATGGAAACAAAACCAGCAGCTGGATGACACACCTGAGCTGTGCAAGAGCAGATTTTGACCATTCTCAAGGAGTTGTTGGGGTCTTCCACTGGAAGTTATTTATGTAAGTTAGATAAGGAAGTTAGTTTGTGTTTGAGATATATAGAGAGGGCAAATTCCATCACTACCTTTGTTAAAAAATGTGTTAGCTGGAAATGGTGAAAAACACTATTTTGGCTAAGATGATATAAAAAATCTTTTCCATCAGTTCTGAATTCTTAGTGTTTTGTTTTTTTATTCCTCTTGCTCTACAAGTAGGCATCCAGGAACCAACAGTTTATCTTAATGTGGAGCTGTGACTGCCATTTTATGCAGCATCTATCTTCTTGTGAGGAAAAAAAAAAAACCTCCAGTGTTTTTCATCATCTTTTCAGTCACATTCCTACAGGTTCTGTTGCATTAATATATTTACTTGGATTGTAAGTCTAAAATTATCCTGGTAAGTCCTAAAATTATCCTGGTCATTACAGCCAGGCAAAAACAAATCTCCTAATACTGCGTACTTAGACATATTGACTATGACTATGTGTGACCAAGAAGACTCCTTATATCAACCAGTCTCAAGGCATGTCTCATCTTCCTCCTCTCCCTTCTTTTACATTTGGTGTATCTCTTTTCCTGAAGAATTGAAGAATTAGGTATTTACAGTTTGGAACATCTGTGGATGCCAACAGGTTAAGGCAGGGCAGTGACCTCACTGCTTGAATCCAAACAGTTTGGGCTGTGCATCTAATTGCAGATGAAGAGACCTAAAGATCTTAAAATTCAGACAAGGAAGTTACAATTGGATGGTGCTTTTTTTTTTTACCATGTTTCTAAAGTACCTCTGTGTGCATTTATGCTGTTATTATCTTTACCTGTTCTCATTTCTGCTTGCCCATTCTCTATTGCCTATGCCTCTCCATATGCTGTTCAATTACAAATAGAAACTCACTACTAAGCTTTCCTATTCCTCCCAGCTAGCAGAAAATCTCCCATGCCATGCTTGATGGCCCTTCTCAGATACATAACTGAAGAAAGAGGGGGGGAAAAAAAGAGTCCTTAACCATGTTTAACTTTTTGAAATAAGTCTTTGACCCTAAGGATGATCTCACATAGATTCCAAACAAAATAAATATTCAGGAATACTCTTCTCTTCTGAGTATTCTTCTATACTACAGCCTTCTTGAATTTCCCTCCTAGCTCAGGCTAGTCTGTGTCACAATTCATACAAGCTGTAAACTCCAAGGGGAGAAAAGCACTTAACCATGTTGTCAGGCTCCTACTTCAGGCTCTCAAAAATATTATGCTTGCTCTGAACATTGGAGTGCTCGTATGAGACTTATAGATATTGTCTGACTAAACAAATCAAACCACCAGCTACCTCCTGGGAGCTCCTGAGGTAGCTTTCCTTCTCTGCTCTTTGAAACATAAGCACATCTTTCAATATGATTAAAAGGCTACTAGAAATACCATCTGAGGTGTAACAGCTTGGACATAGTCAAATGAATTTTGGTAAACAGGTTTTGGTAAGATTGCCTTAATTAGATAGATTTTTAGTAACATGGAGACAAAAAGTTTATATAATGCATCTCTTCATGAGATAAAGGACATACACTTTTATTATATAAATAATATGTATATATAAGTAATATAATAAAATAATAATGCACATGATCTTTTCATATTGCTATGTTACTTTAATTTCTAGACACCTTGAGAAATGTGGTAACTCTAAAGGAAGTATGTATGACTGACAGTATATTAAAGCTATCCTGAACCATACTTGGAAAAACACTGCTGAGATACAATGCCTTAAAATAGTAATAATCTGCATCTGAAGAAAGATACACCTTGGTGGATGTTCCATGGGTAAGCAAGTTGTCTGGGAACATGCATGGCTCACAAAGGAACAGCCTCTCTGGAAAAGTGTGCATTGGTGGATTCTCCACAGGACATATGTGTAATCAAATGGACAGGACATTCCATGGGAATTTCTGTGGGAAAACTAACTAACCTGCATAGGGATCACATATATAAATCACATAAAGAGTCATCGAAGTTGACTGTAACTAACAGATTGTGCATGTAAGGCTCTAACACGCATGACTAAGTACATATGACAGTGCAGACACTGCACTGCTGCTTTTCTTCAGAGCTGGGCATGACTATCCCTCTCATATCCCATACTGTATTGCTATATATGTCAGCATTAGTTTCATGACATTAAAGGAGAATGACCTATTATTGCTGGTAAATGTTCTGTTACCTGCCTCTTGAGACTTGGTTGTAATTTGGATGCAACAGAGGGATTTCTTCTGTATTATTTCCATGCTTCTTGCAGATCCTGTGTCACACAACACAGCCCTGCAGGGATATAAAGAACTAGTTTGGACCTATATTTCAGCCCTTCTTTTTCACTTTCTTTGCTTCTGTGCTGAATTCTCCAGCTATCACTAAGACCCAGACTCCTATTCCTGAAGGCACCTCAAGAAGCCAATGATTGGCATTACCAAAAGTTCTTGATGCAAATTCTGGAACTCAGCATCCATCCATGGACAGGCAGTTACAATTCCCCTTGGGTGTCTCTAATTATAATGTACGGTTCGTTAAAAATGACAACAGAGTTCGTTGAGCCTGCAGTCTTGAGATTAATTGCCGCGTACTCCTAATCAGTTGTATTTATTTGTACTTCTGCCTCTGTGCAGCTGATGATGCTGTACATTTGCACTGTTCTGAGAGGAGCAGAAGGGGCGTGAGGGCCGCGTTTGCACCGTGCATGGAGCATGGCGTGGGCATGCCCGAACTGGCGGTGACCCGGGCTGTGCACCGGCACCGTGCGGTGCTGCCCTGTGCTGGGGACGCTGCTCTGGGCCTTGGTCTCAGAGCTGCAAGGAAGCAGAGCCGAGCGCACAAGCTCTGCCCCTCGGAAGGATTTGTTAGGCTGCATGGAGAGCTGTGGAGGCTTCTTTTTTTAATGTTTCTGCTTCCAGAGCCAGTGCTGTCTTCAGTCGGCGAGCAATCAGACACAGCTCAGCGGAGACATTGCTCTGTAAATCTGTCTGAGAGTTGCTACATGTATATTCTGCTATGGAAATATATATGCATACATATATGCATACATATGTACGTATATTAGACATCGGGTTTCATCAACCAGAAGCTAAATTCTTCGTTTAAGCCTACTCAAAATATCTTTAAAATATCCTAGGTCCACTGACGAAACAAAGCTTGGTATTGGAGAACCTGCTGGAGAAAAATTAAAAATCTCTGGAAATCTGCTCCTGTTCATGAAAAGGAGCAGAAATTTTGAGGGTGTAAAACTCAATGGTAAATTGTCAATAGCTTTTTCTCCTTTTTTGCTGAGTTTCAGGCTTTTAGTTTCAGCTTAGTGGTGTTTGCACAGCATTATTGCCCGGAGGCCAAACTCCTCAACTTTGGCAAGTGTCCTACTGGCATGTTATGTTAGTAAGTGACTGGCTTTGTTCATGGCAAGAGCAATTCTTTCCAACAACTGGTATCCATCCCATTTTTTTAGCAAGTACACAGATATACTCTGTCAGTAACAGTAGGGGCCAAAATCTTTAAAAATAGAAAGGAAGGGACCACCAGCATCACTACATCCAACCCAACAGCTTCAGGCATCCGTGGACAAGCTGCCCAGCCCAAGCCATGCACCCATACCCAGGCCCACAATCACAGAGCCTTTCCTAGCTCCCAATGACAAATGTACATTTTTAGACATCTGACTGGTTTCCTGAAATTTTTGAGCGTCCAAGTGCTACCACCAGCTCCAAGTATCTAGACTTTTTTCATCAGATAGTTTTTAGAACTTTGGGCCAATCTTTTACATATGCTTTTACAATGCTGCATAAAATCAAAAAGCGTGCAAACCAGGGCCTTCAACTAATTGCATTTATGGGAATGAAGGTAGCAGAGGGCATGCCTAGTCTGCAGTGTGTTTGCTCTTCAATATATTTGAAGTATGTCCCTAGTTTTCACACAAGGATGTATCTCTACAGTTTAAGTAAGGCATTTTAAATGCAAGATTTCTAAATTGGGAAGTTTCCAAAAAGCCCCTAGACAGACAAAAAACTCTACTCTTGAGCAACAACAACAAAAAATATAGTATAGGAAAATTACTTTGTCATCACATGCAATTTGCATTTTTAAAATGCGTCTGTGAAATTTTACAGTCATTTGCATTTTGAGTCAGCAATTAGATTTAAAAAGCCCACAACTGCAGCTGTGACAAGTACTCCATTATGTGAAAAGCCATAAACAATCCTCTTGTCCCCCAGTAACAGCCCTGACGCGAACGCATTTTTTGCATCACCTTCAATTTCTGCGTTTTTGCGGCTGCTCCCATCCTTGATAAGAGATACCTGGAACACCTGGGAGAATGAGGATCTGAACCAGATTTGTATCTAATAATAAAAATTTGCTCCTGGTAGCACACTTGAGCCTTTATCCACCTTGGAGCCGCAGCAACGCTTTTTTGGGCGCGTGAGGTGGGACGTAGTCGTTGCTGCTCTCATGCTCCCCTCTCTGCCGCTGCTCCCTGGGGTTTTGCTCTGGGCTAGATCATGGCATGGGCAAGGACAGCGTCTTGGCCATCATTGTTCCCTGCACAGAGCACTGGCCACGCACCACAGCTCCCTTCTGCGCTGAGGTGCCAGACACTTGGCATGCAGGGGACTGGCACCAGCGACTGTGCCAAGGGCTGCTCCGGTTGCCGTACTGCGTGGCCTCTTTTGCTCCGCAGCATGCTTCGTTCCTGTTAAGCACAGCATCTCACTGTGTTGCATGAGAGCTGTACAGACGCCATGAGCTGTGGGTTCACAGCTTATCTTGGTGCCTTAATGGGAGCTGATTTTTGGCAGGGACATTTGAGAAATTGGGTCCCCCCCATACAGTGCTGCAAGTGCAGTACCAAAGAAGAGGAAAGGGTAGACAGCTATAGTCATTTTGGAAAACTCCAGTTGTGGGGAGTGTTCAGTTGTGGGTTTTAAAACAGGTCTCTGCATAAAGAGGAAACCTTTGGCTGTGTGAAGCACTCCTGCTTTGCCTGAACTTACAGGGCACGTTGCACTCGGGGCAGCTGGAGGTGACAGATATTTGCTGTAACCGAGGCGTGCTGCTCTACTTTGTGTTTTGTTGCCGTGTTTTCCCATGGTGGTTATTAAGCAGAACATTTGTGAGCAATTTTTATGCTTAGCTGAGCTGGTGCGAATAGGTGCTTTGGCGTGCACGCTGCCCCGCGCCCCCCAGCAGCAACAGGGAGCTCGCGCCACGCGGAGCCTTCGGCTGCAAATCCCGAAACACTTCAGCGTCCAAAGCCTCCCCTGCAGACAACCCCATGCCAGAGTGTTAGTGTTCGCACTGTAATGGAGCGTGTTAAACCTGAGCCCCAGGACTTTACAGGAGAGATGCAGCGCCTTGAAAAACACCCGTCACCTGCAGTCTGGGTTTCTCGGCATTTCAAAACCTATTCTTGTCTTATTTGCCAGTGGGGCTTCGTGAAAGATACAGAGACTTGGTCTTTATTTCTTATCCCGGAGATGAAATGCAGGCTTTTATTACACCTTCAATTCAGAAATTCTCCTCCCTGTAGGTGCTGTTAATTCCTGTGCTAACATCACAAGGCAAGTGCATAGCACAGAGAGACGAGTCTCAGAGGCACAAAAGAAAAATGAAAACAAACAATGAGATAAGAAAAGAGGCATTGACAGTGGTTATTAGGGGAATGTGTTCAAATACAGCAGAGAGGAACAGATCAGATAAAACAAAGAGAATAGCAATAATGTATATTATTTTGTAGTTTATAATCTGAAAAGAGGATTTTTTTTTTTTAATTCCACAACAGATGCAGCAAAAGACTAATATGGTGGTCAGAGGAAAGCAAAGCCTGATGTGGCTAAAAATAGCTAAACTTGTTTGAGCTCAGCAAAGCGAGGGTTGAGAAAGATGTGATTTTGCTCTAGAAATATATCAGAAGAGTAAATGCCAGATAGGGAAGTGCTATTTGAGCTAAAGGGCAATCTTGGCACAAGAACAAAGAGGGAGAAATCAGCCATAAATACATTCAGTCTGGAAAGCTTTCTAAGCATCTGAGCAGCGAGAAGCTGCAGCCTCCTCTCAGCTGGAATCACCGGGGCAATCTCGCCGCCTCGGAGCTGGAGTTTGATCACTTCATGAGAAGGAGCGGGTGACATGGCCGAGCTGACAAGGGACAGTGACTATTCCCAGTGTTCACGTCCTGGTCTTCAAAAAAGCCAGTGACACTGGAAATTAGTGCAGGAGTTGGTGGCAGCCTTTTTGTTACAAACTGTGGGTACAAGGAACAGAGTGCACTAAGGATGTCCATTGCAAAGTGTTAGACCCTTCATCCAGCCAGTGCTGTGGAGCTCTTACTGTCGTTTTTGTCACTAACTTTACTATGGAAGAAGGTGGATTTCAGTAAAAACGTAGCTTTCCATATTTAGCAACTGTTTTTATTCTTATACCTAAATATGCTAAACATGCTTCTCAACATCATTTGACATATCAGTTGAAGCTGAGTTCCAAGCTGGTCACTTAAATTTTAAACAGAAATTCTTCCCAAAATGCTCCCTTCCCTGCACCGTGATGGTAGCTCCCCTTACCTGCCTGCATTTGAGGTCCTCGTCCTTTCCAGGTGTCATGATTTCTCAATCCTCATCCAAATGCAGGAACTCACCATCAGATGCCAGGCAGGTGTCAGTGAGCAGCAAGTGCGATAAGGATCGGGACTTATTTTAAGTTTTGTACATCTGAGAGCAATTTCTGCTCAAAACTTCCTCTCCTTGAGGAGAGGTGCCTCATAAACCCAGGCTACTGTAGCCTAGTTCAACAAAGTCAGCCCTTGGATAAGGTTCCCTTGTCCACAAAGCATGCGATATGTTTCCATTATCATCAGATAACTAATTATTGTTAATATTGAGTTCTAGAGATCGTTCCCATGGAGCTTTAAGAGTCAGGGCTCTAAAAGTTTCATTCTGCTTCTCGTAAAGCTCTCCCATCTGCCGGCAATGATCTGCACCCTGTTTCTTTGGAGTCCAGTTTTTTGGTTTACTGCTGGTTTTGCTGTTATTTTGCTTTCTGCTGTAAAGGAACAAGCCTATGTTTTGTGGACATTTGTGGGCAAATGAAAATATAGTGTGACTGTTTGCCTCTTGGCAGTAGAAATGTACTCCATCAATATAAACTTGCACAAATTTCTGTCCCTTGTATCTATTGCAATTTCAGGTTTTCAATCTTCTGGTCTACTTTGCTCTTTTCCATAAATGCCTTAAGTTCTGGCTTTTTTATATCTTAAATTTTATGTAATCAAATAAGATGGAAGTTTTCCATCAGTCTGGCTAATATTAACTTTAGGCCTTATGCAAAACCTGATGAAACCTCGAAGAGCTTTTCTGTCTACTTTCACGGGCTTTGGATCAGGACGCTTAATAGCAGTCATTTGTTTGAATCTATTCTAGTTTAATGAGTGATTAGCAGATGTTTTTGTACTCTTTACCTAACAGTTGATAAACCAGAATCTATGAGAAGCTGTGTACTAAATAATGGTGTGATTTTACAGCCCTCCAATTGCTTTAGAAAATAGATTTATAAATCATGCACATAAAAGCAAAGGATATTGACAAATTTTCTGCTATAAAAGAGGAAGCTTGCTGTGTTTTATGTGAGTCTCGCAACAATAAAGTGTTACCTACCATGGGACACCAGGACAAACTACAGTTCTTTATATATATTAGGGATGATGTGTATCTCTCTCTTTTTTTTTTTCTTCTGATTCCTGTTATTTAAGGTAAATTACACGTCTCCAGCATCTTTAGGACCAGATTTTGTTTACACGAAATCTTTTTGCAATGAGAGGTGTGTAAAGGAAAAAGTCCTTGATTTTCCAATTACTTGCTACTATTTTTAAGATACATCCCAATTCAAGCGATGGTTCTAATACCAAAAGATACCAACTATCAGGATTTGTTCTACTCGACCTTTCTTGATATTTAGGCATCTGGCTTTCCAGCTCAAGTAATCAAGATGATAATTAAACGTACATCTTTGTGAATGTCAAAACTGTCGTCTGCATTCGGAATGTCACAGGTCTGCGAGAAGTGATGATCAAGAGAAATTTAGCATCAGGAAGGTCATTAGGAAATCACTCCAGCACTGGCTTAACCAAAAGCTGCCTTGTCGAAGTAAATGATATGCCCAGATGTATGCTTTATGAAGCGCCTGTATAGAATATCTAATCAGTGTTATTATAAAGTAAGAATGCTTTTGACAAAATGATGCTCAAATAGTAATAACATGTTACAAATATCCCTTATGTTGTTTCACAGTACTTTGCATTATGTTGTATACACATTTATCCTGCAGATTTAATTACTTTCCTACTGAAAACGGGTATTACATTTTTCTAAATCAAGACAACACAGACTCTGAGTGCTTCCTATTAAGAGATGAAAAACTCAATGGTAATTCCAAAAAAAAAAAAAAAAAAGTGTTAATGATGCAGTGGTTTCTAGCTGGTAACAAGCAAATACAAAAGCACTGAGTTCATGGGAAAATATTTCTTTGAATTGTTCGCTTTTGCACTTGAAGTCAAGTCACGGTTTTCTGATTCTAGGGGAGCTCCCACGCAGCTGCTCGGATGGCTTCTCAGCCTGCTGTGAGAACAGCTCTGCTTATTTCTCTTGCGCTCCCTGCCACAAGCAAACTGCACGTGCTGCAGCTGCAGCTACCGGGCACCCTGCGGCCGCTGTGCACACAGATCCCCCTGCCTCCTGCACACGTTTGCCCGGACGTTGCTTTTGCAACCGCTGCAAGAACTAACACTCCAAATTTTCTCTTGCAATTCCAAAATGTGGGCTTTAAAGAGCCCTAAGGATTATTATATATATTTCCCCTGAGTATAAATAGAGTCTACCATGACCAGGGGTCTGCCTGTGCCACGTACTCCAGGTGTCCCTGCTTGAGCAGTGGGGTTGCACTAGATGATCTCTAGAGGTCCCTTCCAGCCTCGACGGTTCTGGAATACCCAAGAGACCTAAGTTAAACGTGCCACGTAAGAATAACCAATTTTGGGCCCCTGTTTCCCTCTGCAGTGGATGGGGGAATTAAACACCTCTGAATGGTGAACCTAACCAGGCAGCACGTTCAATCCATAGCTGTCCAGATATAAGAAATACAACAAGAAAAAATGGAAATACAAAGCTTAGGGAGAATCTGGTGCCTGAAAGGCACTCACAGCTGCTTGAGACCCAAAACATCTCCATGACAGGAGGCTTCAGTATTTTAAATGCAGTTGTCTGTCCATAGAGCTTTTGCCCACCCTATACGTTGCATTCGTGAGATAGGCAGTCTGGGCCACGTCCTGGGGGAGTCCTTGGCTGGTTTAGTCCAGCTCAGAATTTCTGTCAAAATTGTCCAGTCTCTGAGGCCACAAGGAGGCCAAGGGCCCGACTCCAGATTAGTCCCCTGGCCGTGTGCGCTGGGGGAGGCCCGAGTGCTCCTACCTGCTCACACAGTAATTTGTGCACATTAAACGTCCCTGGGATGAAAAAGAGAGGGAAAAAAAGAAAGATGGAAAGACTTCATTGCTAATAGTTTTAAATACCTTCACATATGCCTTAATTACTGGTTTCTGGCACTGCAAATGCATAAGAGAAGCCCAAAGCAGGAAGAATTTTGTACTAAATTACTTCTGTCCCTGTTGAGCGAATGCATAACCTGGAGCAAGATTTAAGCCCCGGTGTAGGGAGGAACTCTTAATTGCCTGACAACCTGAAAATTTCCCCATTTTTCTACTAATATTCAAGGCATCCCTTGATGCCTTGAATAGGATCTCTGGTGGCAGTGCAGGAATTGTAGATGGGAGAAGTGCAAAGCCGCAGTCAGCTGTGACTCCTACAGCCTCTGATCTGTGAGACGCTTTTATGGCATGGATGTAACATGGAAAAGGCCATAGGGGTCCTGCAGAAGTGATTTAAAGCTGTTAGAACTCCCAGCGCTCAGGCCTGGACGCCCTAGTGTGAACAGGTGAAAAACATCCGCTCCTGGAGACAACTGTGCCAACACTCGACAGCCACAGCTCCAAGGGACATATATTTAAAGGCAGCATTAAAACAAATAGCTCGAAGCTTATGGGGAGGTGTTGAGCCCCAGCACTCGTGCTGTTTGCCTGCATGCCTCCCAGGATAAGTGCCAGGTAAGGCGCATCATTGACCAAACCCACACCCCCCTTTATAAATATTGCACTTGCTTAAGCCTTCCCTAAAATTCAGCCAATATGTATGAGAAGAATTTAAACTCTAGGTGATTTTAAGAGAAGTAGTTGTTCTTTTTATACTGTTATATAAGCCATCCCTATGTCTTTTGCTTTCAAGTGTATTAAGTGATGTTTTGTGTTTGGTAAGCTGGTAAAAGGTTGGATTTTCAGAGGAAACATGTGGCTCCACAAATGTGAGCATCATCAGCCATATGAAACACTGAAATATTCAGAAACTGAAATTATTTCAGCAAATTAATTTCCAGTATTTGGAGGAGAGTTTAAATGTACTCTAGAGAGATTCTGTCTTGGTTAGAGAAAAAAAAAGAAAAAAAAAAATCAGAGAGGTGTCAGGATTCCCACTGCTTTTAGCCCAGTTTTCAGCTGTAGGCCTTCCTCCTTCCACCAGCATTTTTGAATTTTTCACTGGGACTTCTCTGCAGGCCACATTTGCTGTTGTGACAGTTGTGACAACTGAGACTGTAAAACAAACATTTACAGAAATAGATGTTATGCCAAGAATCTTATTTATGTTAGGGAAACATCCAATTATTTCTAATAGTTCTTAAAGATTTTTAATGGAATGAGAGGTGCCTAAGCAATTAATCGGTAATATTTAATCCATACATCCGCTCCAAAGTATGCAACAAATATGTCTCTGACCAGATATTCCCAATCACAAAACTAAGCTTAGTCTATCAGTAAATCAGCCCAGTAGATGATTTGGGATGGGCTGCAATAAATACATTATTGGTTTTGCCTATGATCTCGGAAAAGTTGATAGAACTAAACAGAGTTTTGCTAAAGCCAGAGGGAGTCTTCTTTTAACTTCAAAGGCCTTGCAATCAAATCTACTGTGCTGAATATTTTATCTATTTAAAGTTGTATCAGGTATCATTAGATACTGTGAGATTTAAGCAAGTGCTTGACAGCTTATTTTAATGTACAACACAGCATTTGGGTTTGCGGAGTCTGCTTTATGAGTATCCTTTTGGTTTTTTTTTTTTTTTTTTTTTTGAGGTATTTTTTGGTTTTGAGGAAGGAGACTGCTATACTATTATCAAGATGACCTTAAAACCCTCTACTGGAATCTATCAGTATCCTAACTCCTTTAAAATAAATTAGTAATAGCTAGTAATAAAAAGTGAAATGAACAGAACTTGCATTCATAGAATCATAGAATGCTTTAGGTTGGAAGGGACCTCTAGAGGTCATCTATCCTGACACAAATAACATAGTTGAAGAAGTGGGGGACGGGACTTACGTATTAACGAAAGAAATAAACAGGACATGACTGTCTCATTCGGACAGCAAAATCTCCTTTGACTGCTAGACTGGTAGAGATTATACGATTTAAGATAAACCTTCTGCTCTTAACAGGTTATGCCCCAACTTGAAGGCAGGTTGGTTTGCAAATAAGAATCTTACCAAGTCAGTGGATATAATTTTTCCCTCTTCCTCCCCCTATGACAGCAAACACTAGGCCATATGGCAGATTCGGGCTTAAGAAATCCTGTTTCTCTTGTGAATCGATTTGAAAATATTTTCATCTCTTTTTTTCAAAATTGTGTATGAAATTACATGACATTTAAAAGCTACATAAACATTAAGGTTTAGCCAAATATTCAGTCATCATCCCCTTTGCATCCCCAGAAAACAAACTGAAAAGTAAGCAATTAATCTTTAAATCATTTTTAATAAATGAATATTCATTCATCAATATTTTCATAAAGCATTTCTTCATCATTCCATTTTACTGTCCTTCTTTTTCTTGCACTGCTGAAGAATACCAAAAATACAGAAATACGCCTTAAGCAAAAAGGACTGGGTTTTAGTATGTCTTTACAAGGGGATGAAATCAACTTAAGAGTTAAACCACCATCATACTTCTACTGTTTATTGACCCTTAGGGCTATAACACAAAATAATTCCAGTTTTCTTTAATGCCTTTTACAAACAAATGATGTGTAAATGTTATTTATAGTAGTGTGAGTTAGAAATTAGTTAATTAGCTATGAAATACATTGCTCTGGTGCAATTTGGTTGGAGTTGCCATTTTGAGTCTTAAAGCCACCTATAGTTAAAATCATACACAAAGCGACAAGAGCCAGAGAACGAGAGGTCAAGGCAAACACTGTTCTTACCACGTGGTTGTGTGTCCGTCTGCGTGTAAGAAGCAATGGGAGGACTGGAGGAAGGGAATTGGCAAAAAGGCACCAAAAAAAAAAAAAAAAAGTGTGTTAAGGATGGAGTTTTAACCTTAATGAGAATTTCCCAGCTTTTTTCAAGCCGAACTCATACAAGAATCTGCTCAAGGTTGAAACTGTCTGTGTCTCATGGAACTTGGCTGGACTTGTGGGAACGAAATCTGGTGAAGAAGTTGGAATGTCCAATTTTTGGCAAGGAGAGGAGAAGGTCGTGGTGCGAAGCACTGTCTTGTGAGGGGGGATGCAGTAACACACCTCCCTCCAGTTGTGCAAAGGGGGAGACAGGGGAGCCTTCTCAAACACCTCTTTATTTTCCCTCCCAATCCCGGTTCCTGAAAATGCCTAGTGCTTCCGTACACAGGCAAGACTTGAAAATCCCAACTGACATCACTGTTGACTTTAACAGGATTCAGAATACACATTTCTATCACAAATAAAATAGTCTTTTCATTCTTTTCTTCTTCATACCACGAGCCGTGACCTTAAGAAAAGTGAGAACTGTGATTAAACCATGAGTGTCAGACCCCCATCTTCTTGAATCTCATTTTCAGCATAGTCCTTTGGAGCACTTGCTGAAAGATTTGCTCCAAGATCATTTTATTATGGCAATTTTTCTCAACAAAAGCTAGAGATTTTTAAAGTCATTTTTTTAAGTCAAATTTTTAAAATTATATTTCCATATCAGGAAAAAAAAAAAAGCTTGGGAAGGCTTTTTACCAATTTTACTAAATAAGGAGGGGGTTAATTGTTTAACAACGTTGGTTGTACTGATGGCAACGTTCTCTATAATTCCCTCACAGTTTTTAATAGGTATCAGCAAGCTTGTAATATATTATGGTTTACCAGTAGGAGCTAATTCTGAGGAGCTTTCAGAACCGGTGTTTTTTTCCCCTGCCCCAGCCGCACGGACTATTTGGAAGCTCTTCGTGCCGCGCCGGCGCCGGCAGCCGCGGGTGCCTTGCCCGAGTGCAGCGCTGCAGCGGGGCTGTGGCGCGGAGCCCGCACGCATGCACGCCCGCGGGCGCTGCGGATGCTCCCGCCGGGGCATCACAGCGCAGCCGGGCTGCCAGGCAAACGGCGTGGAGCGGCCCCGAGGCTGCAACTGCAACGCGGACTAGCGACCCAAGGTTTCCTATGCTAAGTTTCAGCCCCGGGCCAAGTTTCACAGTTCAGGGGCAAGTAGCTGGGGGTGGAAGTGATGGGCTGTACGCGGCGGCAGCATGAGCATCAGGGCTTTACTCACCGGCAAAGCAGGGACACCCAGGACACAGGTCCTTACAGAGCCAAGGCAGCCGTTTTGGTTTCACTCCATTTGATCTTTTTTCTCTTTTGGTAGGTGCATAGCTACACATTTTTCGCTCATATATGTCTGTGGCATTCAACGCTCTCTATCTGCCAAAAATTCCCATTGATTTCCACAGGAATTCTACATGCAGAGAACTGTCAGGGCCATACCTGACATTATTATCTCTTTAGATCTATTTATGCTACTGTATCTGTTGTTATTTGCGATTGTACATGGTAGAAACACCGCTTACAAAAAATATATCTTATTTTCTTTAGAAAGGTTCAGTTCTGATAAATAACAAATTAGGTTTTACAGATTTGAAATTGGCATTCCTTGACAACTACAATCTACTAGGCTGAAAAAGTCAGAATCCTGGCGTGGGGATGACCTAGAATGAGAAAAAAACTGGCCACATATGCATGAAGAAGACGTCCGAAAACAGTTAATGCTGGAACAAGACGAACTGTTTGATATCTTTTGTGATCTGTGACTGCAGCATATTAGTTTTGCAAGTGTACGCGTGCATACTGTAGGTATATAAATAAAATATGAAAATGCTCCGTTACTGAATCAAAGTTTTCAAAGTGCTCTATTTGCTCAATTCTAGAGAATAAAAAGTTGTAACACCACAGAAACAAAAAGTATGACATAGCATGCGGTCACGACAGCAAGCACAGAAAAGAAAAATATTGAGAAAATATACTTATATATGCATATTATGCAAACATATTTAACATTAACATACAATGTTATAAGAATGTTAAATGACGTGGATGTGTGTTTAAAAAAGACTACATCTAGGTGGTTTCACGCTGAAGTAGCAAATAACCTGAGACATCTTCTACGCTTTCACTGGAATAACAATCTTTAAATCTATAGCAGATGTAGAACACATTGACAGTGGTTGAATTCTCAGCTAAATTACACTAAAAATGTGCTGTTCTCTTTCGAAATGACATGGCAGCTGGAGTCAGTCCAAGGGAAGGAAAATGTGCTGCACATTTACAGTACTTACAAAAGATTCTTTTCACTGTTGTTGGACACTTAAAATGCTTGTTTGAAATATTATGAACACGTATGCGTCTCCAGAGACTGAGCGCGACACTCCTATGATCAGCTTGCTTACTGCAGAAGAGAAAGCAAGAGATCCCTAAAAATGACACCCATTCATGACTGGGAAAGAACCTATTACAACATATATAAACCCAAAAATTTTAGCAAAGAAAAACAAATTTGGCTTGATGAAATTACAGTTAATGGATCTGCAATATAAATGACTTATTTTAAACTCAACAGTGTAGCTCTATTGGTTTATGATTAGGGTGTATGGCAGCATTTACAAACAATGTACTAAATACTGACTATATACACATTACATCTGTTTGAAAATTTCTCTGACAATCAAGGTTTTGTAGTGATAATATACAACGCTTACTTTCTCAAGGCTTGTTCTTGGGTCAACACCTGCCTTTCAATGTAAAAAGTTCCTTGGAAGTGCATTCTATGATAAACTGTCCGTAACCTCAGAGTGAACATGTGCATGTATGTGTGCATATATATACACACACTTTCCTTTCCACTGTGTGCTTATATAAGCACACAATTCTGTGATATATGTATTCACACATACATGAGTCTTCTCTACATAGTAAAAGTTCATATATATATATATTTTTATATATAAATATATATAAACTCTGCAGGCAAACAGTACTTCACTTGTAATTGAAGTCCTTTAAAAAAAGTTGAGTCACTCAGTTAACATAGTATAGCCAGTAAATTAAGTTGAAAAGAGAAAACGTGAATGGAAACACCATTCTTGACCATCTGTCGATGGCATTCACATCTGTTAGATCGGGGATTTTTATTTTCAGTTGCGAAGACCTTCTTCGTAAGTGGGTCCTCTTGCTGTGGGAGCCTGTTCTTTCTGATGAACGCCTTCCCAGGCTTTCGCGATGGGAGCTTTGTTTTCTGTACTGGATTCCTGAGCTGTCGAAGGATATTGTGGAATTTCTGGCATCCGTGACACTAGTTGTGATCTCGTTGCTTGCCACCTCGTTGTGGATTTCGAGCGACGTTAGCAAAATGTTCCCATGGGTGTCCACCTAGGGGGCAAGAATAGAAAGATTATTATTATTATTTTAGAAGATTTGACACGTGCCAGCAGAACTTGAGCTTATCTAACTTTCATAAAAACACCTATTTTAAGAAAGCCTGTATTCATTTTAAGCACATGATAACCTTATAAAAATAGGCCTACTCAGCTGCTTGAAAGCGAGCAGGTATTTGAATACTTTTACAGATAGGACTATAATTATATCACCAGCACACAGTACAAAAACACATTAGACATAACCAAGCATTTTCCTTTCCCTCTAAACCAGGCATATTTCAAAGGATGGTGCAGATTTCTACAGATTTCCTGACGTTCCAGTCCCAGTGAGCGGCACTGACAGAACATCTCAGATGAGGACGTGTCCATCAATACTGGGTAACTTCAGTGGTGGGGACCCACATGCCTTTGTACCGTCTCTCCACTGGAGGAGAGGCAGGACACAAAACCGGTACAGAGAGCAGCTCCGAAAATTCCTGAATGAAAATGACTGATAAATTTACACTTATTTCACAGTAAATGGTTGGTTGAGTATTTTTGACCAGGTAATGAATGTCTGACTGTTCAAACGAACTCAGTCCCCCATGTCAGAAACAGATTGTGAACCAAAGCATACAGAGTATTTTCCAGTTCTACTTACACAATTTATTCATCAGTAATTTATTCTGCACTTTTGTTCCTCAACACTTTTTTTTTCTAGCCTGCTCTGTGTTGAGTTAAACATCTCATCCTAGAAGCATCTGTATAAAAGTGGCTTTTACCATGGCTTTAAGTTGGTACAGTCATCTGATAGCAGTTCCTTTACAAGCATTGGGAGTATTCCAACACATGTGTAAAGACATACATAGGTATTCATCTTTTTTTTCAGTCCTGCTAAAATTCTTTTATCACATATAGATATTATAGGGTTTTTTTTTCCTCAGAGGAAGCAATTATCATTGCAATTACGAAGTACTAATGCCAAAATGCATACAAATGGCATAAATACATATAAGGCTGTGAACAAGAAACAAACAAGTAAAGAGAAAAGAAAAACCTAAGTGTTGTAGGCAGCTGTATATTATACTGCTGAGTGCCTATCAATAAAAATAAAAAATGTGGACCAAAATAATGAGATGAAGAAACCTCAGGAGTCATTAAGAAGAATTTATTTTCCCCACTGTAGAAACCCACTGGGTACAGAAGTATAGGCCTGAGGTTTGTAAAAATGAGTTCATGCTTTTGAGCTGGATCTGTAACCAGGGAATACACAGAGCTGAAAAATACAACCTTTGGTATCATCATTGCTTACAGTGGTCTCTGAAAATAACTGATTAAATAACTGATTTGCTCTGTTCTGTTTGTTTTTTTTTTTTTTGTTTTGTTTTGTTTTGTTTTGTTTTCCAGTTGGTACAAATTGTGATCAGACTTTGTAAGACCACAGTGTGTAAAACATCTCTAAGATGAGTGGTTTTCTTTATGAAGCCTAGAACTAATTCTCTCATCCAAGTCTCTGCAGCATCACATGTCATATCCTTTCCTTTCTCCTCTTCAGCTCTGAGAACTGTAACATCATTTTCCTTTGACTTATTCAGAATGCTGGCAAAGACCATTTTACTGAGCTACTGCTCTGACAGTATTAGCTGCTCTCTGCAGGTCTCTCCACCCTTTCCTTCCATCCCTATAGAAGCCATCTGCTGATTTCTTGGGGACTTCCTGATCTCTCCTGATTCTGCCTGCCACCAATACATATGAGGCATTAGCCTGTCCATGGGTACTTCATCCATCTGTACTGAGCGCTGGATTTCTGAGAGGTGCCATCTGTAAGCCTGCACTCTGGAGGTGAGGAAACCTACACACCCATGGTTCTTCTGTCCCGTGAAATACTACCTTGAATTCACTCATTTAATTATGCTTCACAGCCCACTTCACCTCATCTGCCAACATTGCATGCCATCCCACTCTAATTCCTGCCTCCGATCTCGCATTGTACAAGTGATACTGCCAGTTTTCATCGCTAGTCACTGTATCTATAAATTAAGCCTGAAAGGTGGCCAAGAAAGTCATAGTGATTGTGCAAATGCTCTGTTTGAACAAAACATTATGTCCCATGAGCTTGCATGACAGCATATACTGTCTCAAACTGACAAATGAAATGTATTTGGAAATAAACATTTGAAAATATATTTCCTTATTAATAGACTGAGAGAGACTAGCATGCCAAATTCAGGGAAGAAGCAGATGGAGAGAAGATGTCTGCAGAAACTGAAATGAGGCTTCTGGTCCAGAGATATTCTTGAGACCTCTTCCTGCAAGTTACATTCATTTCTTCTGAGGCTTTGGGCAAACTACCTAAACTCCTGACAAAATGAGAGCAATACACAGTAATGCTTTGTGGCAGTCTAAAGGTGATGCTGTGAGGTATGAATAGTTAATGTATGCAACATGTTAAAAAGTATTTGTACATAAGCATGACTTCTGAACGATTTAAGCAATGATTTAAACGACTTTGAAAAGCAGACATCAGCTCTCTCAATGAATAAAAGAAACAAACAGATACTGGCAGGGCATCCTCTGCAAGTGGATTCATGTTTGCCTGAAGGTACAAGCAAAACTCTCCATGAGTAAAAATGAGTGCAGTGCAGTGGCTCTGGGCAAGCTGTACAGTTATTCCAGGTACATATTAAGGAAACTCACTCACCCGTCCTATAATTAAGAATATGACCACTATCTACAATAAAACTGCAATCCTCATGAGTCTTAGAATGTAATCTTATTATCTGCTTCACAAATAGCACTGTTAGTACACAGAAAATGCTCCCCAAAACATTAATGCTAAGCACCTTATTAAAAATTGGAGGTGACAGTCTGTATTTAGCTGCCTTCCCCTTGCACCCCAAGATCCCGCCTTAACTTAATGACTTCCTAGTGACGTGTTCTCTGCTGTCCCTGGGCCTCCATGCAACCTCCTTTCTCCCTCTCTGAGTGTGGCTCCACCTGAACCCTCTCACTGCCCTCTTCCCTGCAGCTGGGCTGCATGGCTCACACTCCCATGGCCCTCCTGGCACAACCCAGGGTGGTTGTGTCCAGGGAGTGCTTCCCAGCAAACTTAGCAGAGCACATGGAGACAGCTGAGCACCAAATCATTAATTAATTGTAATTAATCAGTACAGACCTAAAGATGAAAAAATGGTGTTCTTATTTCAGCATCTGTTTTAATCAAACTCCATTCCGTCTACCTCTACGTAACTGCAGTTCCTCTTGCACTGGTATGAAATGGTTGGTTTTCATGTAATTCTAGTTAGAAGCTGAGAAGCATGAAACACTTGTAGACATTTCAACTACATAAAAGAGGTTCTTTTTGAAAGTTTGCCATTTCCAAACCAGGTATGTTACAAAAACAAACAAAAAAAAACCCAAAAAGCCAAACACCCACCCAGCATCATCACAAAAAACAGTTGGAAGTGTAAAAAAGCTGATGAACAAGACGCTCATAAAGAAACTCTGGCTTTACTCTTTGAGAAACATGATTTCACCAATTTTCTCAACTCTATGCTCTGTTTGGAGTTTATACTATAGATCTGAAACTTTGACAGTCTTTTTACTCCTGGAGAGATTCAAATCTGCTCTTGTTTTTTAATAAAAAGATACTGTCTTGTTTAGTTGTTAAGTATTATGTTTTTATTGAAATAAAAGAGCTGCCATTGAATATCATTCTCTAATCAAGATAGGGAGTCTTGGAAAACTTCAGTTTTAATGCCAATCTGAAAACACTTTATTATGGTCAGAAAACTACCATGAGGTTTGATTTACTAGTAGATAGCATCAGGATTATTCCAGGTTCATTTAGTTCTCTGTTTAATATTTCATAAATTTTAAAGAGTACTTTACAATTAGGGTTTTTTTTTTCCTGATAAATCTTTCAATCCATTCTACTAGGGGAAAAAAAAAAAACAAAAAAGGGAACTACTTTGCTCAAACCCCATAGGCATGTTTACAAGTTCATCAATCCTAAATTTTTAAATACCATATAAACACTTTCAATCATATGAAATAATATAAATGCAAATAGCAGCTTTCAAGAACAGCATGAAAGTCTGCCTCTGTAGGTAGTTTTGCATCATTTTAAAACAAAATTACTATGCATGTGCATTATTCTGCAAAATAAGTATTTCTTTAAAATTATTTATAGAAAAATTATAGAAGGGAAACTATTTCAGAAGAAAATTGTAATTTGTACTCCCATTACTTTGAAGTTGTGCAAGGGGTAAACTAGTTGGCAGCAGTTTTGATCTTCTTACATGTAAACAGCTTTCTAAAATATGTAATAGTAAGCAATTGGGTCCTAAGTGTTATCTGTGCCTGAAGTAAAATTTATTGACCATATTATCCACTATTATTTTTAAATAACGGAGAACTGCAGGTACAACAAACATGATATTGCAAAGTATTCTCTCTATTGATTCTGAAAGTTATTACTTCTCCCACTACCATCTTAATCTAATTGCTTATATTAATTAATAAGCACAAAGGAATGAAAGAGAGAATTATGCTAAGTTTGTAGAATCATATAATTGTTAAGGTTGGAAGGAAGCTTTAGAGATCACCAAGTCCAAATCCCTGCACACTCAGGAACCCCTACAGCATGCGGCACAGGGTGGCATCCAGGCAGGTTTGGAAGATCTCCAGAGAAAGAGACTCCACAGACTCTCTGGGCAGCCTGTGCCAGGGCTCTGTCAGCCTCACAGGAAAGAAAATTATCCTTAAGTTCCTATGGAACATTTGATCCTTCAGTTTGTGGCTGTTCCTTCTATTCCTATTGGTGGCCACCAGTGAAAAGAGGCCGGCCCCATCCTCCTCACTCTCTCCCTTGAGGTACTTATACACACTGATCAGGTCCCCTTTCAGCCTTCTCTTCTCCAGGCTGAACAGGTCCAGCTCTCTCAGCCTTTCCTCATAGGGCAGATGTTCCAGATAATCCTCACAGTCCTGCGCTGGATTCTCTGCAGCAGCTCCAGATCCCTCTCATAGTGGGGAGCCCAGAACTAGACACAGTATTCCAGGTGTGGCCTCACCAGGGCTGAGGAGAGGGTCATCCCTTGACCTGCAGGAGAAACTCTTCTTAATGCACCCCAGGATCCCATTGGCCTTCTTGGCCACGAGGACACATTGCTGCCTCACGGTCAACCTGTCGTCCACCATGACACCCAGGTCCCTTTCTGCATGGCTGCTCTCCAGGAGGTCGGTCCCCAGGCTGTACGAGTGTCTAGGGTTATTCCTCCCCAGGTGCAGGACCCTDCACTTGCCCTTGTTGAACTTCATGAGGTTACTCGCCGCCCAGCTGTCCAGTCTGTCCAGGTCCCTCTGGATGGCAGCGCAGCCCTCAGGGCTGTCAGCTATTCCTCTCAGTTTGGTCTCATCAGCAAATTTGCTGAGGGACCACTCCATCCCTTCATCCAGGGCATTAATGAATAAGTAGAACAGGACCGGACCGAGGACTGACCCCTGGGGACACCGCTAACCACAAGCCTCCAGGTGGACTCGACACCACTGATTACCATCCTCTGAGCTCTGCCATCCAGCCAATTCCTAACCCATCTCACTGTCCACCCATCTAACCCACTCTTCTGGAGCTTGCCCAAGAGGATGCTGTGAGGGACGGTGTCAAAAGCCTGAAGTCCAGACAGATGACATCCACCAATCTGCCCCCATTCACCCAGCTAGTCATTCCATCACAGAGGGCTATCAGGCTGGTTGAGCATGATTTCCCCTTGGTGAATCCATGCTGGTTACTCCTGAGCACCTTCTTGTCCTCTACATGCTTAAAGACAACAGCCAGGATGAGCTGTTCCATCACTTTTCCAGTGATTGTGGTTTGGCTGACTGGCCTGTAGTTGTCGGAGTCCTTCTTCTTGCCATTTTTGAGGATTGGCATGACACTGGCTTTCTTCCAGTCCTCAGGCATCTTTCTCATTCTCCATTTTGAAGATGATGGAGAGTGTCTTGGCAAAAACATCCACCAGCTCATGCATCACTCTGGGGTGCATCCCATCAGGGCCCATGGATTTGCGGGTATAAAGTTTACCTAGGTATTCTCTAACCCAATCTTCCTCTATCCAGGACAAGACTTTCTCTCTCCAAGCTTCTTCTCTTGTCTCTAGGGCCTGGGATTCCAGAGGGCTGCCCCTCTGGAAGGAGGGAGGGAGGAACATGGAGGGAAAGGTGGCATTCAGTAACTGCTTTTACTGTGTCTTTTGGAGCTAGGGCATCCACCCTGCTCACCAGCGGACCCAACTTTTCCCTAATTTTCCTTTTGCCCCTGATATGATGAAACTCTTCTTGCTATCTTTAACAACCCTTGCCAACTTTAATTCCAAATGCACTTAGCCTTCCTTGTTGCATCTGTGCATTCCCTGACCACATTCCTACACTCCCCCAAGGGCCCTGTCCTTTTTTTCCACATTCTGTGTACTGTCTTCTGTTTGAATTTTTCCAGGAGCTCATCCATGCAGGCCTCCCTCCCACCTACCTGACTTCTTATTCATAGGAATGCACCAATCCTGAGAGCAGAGAAAGTGCTGTTTGAATACTAACCAGCTCTCTTGGGCCTCCCTTCCTTCCAGAGCCCTAGCCCATGGGATTCTTCCAAGTAGCCCAAAGTTGGCCCTCTCGAAGTCCCATGGTTGCAAGGCTGCTTACAGCCCTGCCTCCTCCTCGTTGGATCCTTAACTCCACCAACTCAAGATCACTGCAGCCAAGGCATCTGCACCCCACTTCACATCCACAAGTCTCTCTCTATTTGTTAGCACCAAGTCCACCTCTTGTCATTAGCTCCTCCACAACCTGTGTTAAAAAGTTATCATCAGTGCTCTGCAGGACCCTCCAGGACTGTTTGTGCCTCGCTGTGCTGTCTTTCCAGCTGATATCAGGGTAGTTGAAGTCACCTATGAGAACCAGGGCCTGTGACCTGGTGAGGCAACTTCAAGCTGACTATCAAAGGCCTCATCAACTTCCTCATCCTGGTCGGGTGGCCGGTAGCAAACAGTTCCCACAGTGTCTCCCACATTAGCCTGCCCTCTAACCCTTACCCACAAGCTCGCAACTTGCCCATCCTCCACCCTCAGGTTGAGCTCCCTGCATTCCGGTTGCTCTCTCACATAAAGAGCAACTCCACCACCTCACCTTCCCAGCCTGTCCTTCCTAAAGAGCACGTAGCCTGCCATGAGAGCACTCCGGTTGTGTGAGCTATCCTACCATATTAGCCCAGCAGAACCTCCGGTAGCCAGCAGAAACAGAAAGAAATAAATGTATGGTCCTCCTTAGTCCTGCATTTCATATCATCTGTGGATTCATGCAATCTGTGGATTGTACTATGAATTGTACGTACAATCTCTCTCTTATAGCATGTGGATTGACACCATTCATACTTGCGCAATGTTGTTTCAGATCAAAATAAGTACACACATGACTCTCCAGCGCACACTGAACGTCCCCATCAAAAATGCTGCAGAACTAGACTTCTTCCCACAGGAGCTGTGTTTGTCGCCCTCAGAGATATTTCCCAAAACTTGGCACCTACTCATCACACTCAAGTTTCAAAAATATCCCACTGCTCAAAATAGCACCAAGAAAAGTATCCAGAAAAGATGAAGATGTACAGGAAAATACTGCCAGCTTTGCTATTCTCATATTTCTCAATTTAAGTGAATGATAATTCTACCCAGCAGCCAAGATATTCATTCTCAGAATAAAATCCCACTTGTGAGAACCACTGGTATAATTAACAATTCTTTAAAAGTGCTAAGTACATGTAAGTGGCCTGGGCCTCTAATGTAAGTAATGCCTGATGGGAGATGCTGCTTTAGCCAATAGTGGGAGTTTGAACTAGGGATCACCAGAGAAAAATAAAATAAAATAAAAAGAATAAAAAAGGCAGTACTGCTGAACTAGAAGGGCCTCTTTACAGAGAGTTATGTATTACTTCTGCTCAAAGGAAGCTCTTCCCACATGTCTGGCAGCCACAGGGGTTTGAAGCTTGAGTGAGTCTGTGTGATAGTTACCCTCCTGATTGATACCCTGGGGCTGAACTCTGGGTCCCACCAAACGGAAAACGTAAATTGCCACAGCTTGAACTAAGAAACAGTATTTTTAGCAGGGGACCATAACAAATCATAACCACTGTGGACTGGCCCAGAAGGAGCAATGCCCAAAACACATGCTCACCAGCTGATTTGCCAGAAGCCTCTACCACAAGAGTGAACAACAAGTGAGAGCAGGACTGCCTCAGAGCTATCTCATGCTGATTTAGTTGTAAATTAGGCTGTATCATCTGAGCCTTATTTAAAAAACAAAATTAATGCAACAAATTGAAAGTGCTGAGAGCTACACAAATGAAACCTGAAACTACCCACACAAAGAGGAGAAACAGAATTGATCCATGAAACAGATGACTGGTTTTCATTGGAAACACTTTTGCAGGCCATCCCTTCTTTTGTATGGTATTTTTTTCCACACACACAGGATTTTAACTTAGGCACCAATTTCACAGCAGAAGATTTTATGAAAAATGAAGATCCAGTTCTTCCTAGAGCTCATCCTCATACATAAGCCTGGGTATTAAGGTTTTCAGTCCTAAACTGGTACAGTACAAAACTCATGCAAAGGAAGAGTATCCTACACATCTCTCCAGTAACCAGGGTTTACTGGAATACGCTGGAAAAGCTCAGAAAGGAGTACTATTTAAAGTGTGTTATCCAAAATAAAATAGGATCAAAAAGGAGTCAAAAGAAGAAATGGCTCTGTGTGAAATGCTCTTTGTAGTCCGCTGCTGATCCATAGATGAGTCACTTGCAAAGGTTCTCCTGGGTTTCATCTCATCACCCGCTCTGAATCTTCTGAAACCATTCACTGAAATTCGAGTTACTCAGACGTGCCTCAGTCACCGTTCCTCCTTCAAATACGGCCACACAGGAGAAAATAGGGCACGATTTTCCCTTCCTTTTTGCTCCTCTTTGCTGTTTCCGCAGTGTAGGGACACCGGCCGTGCTGCTCCATGTGCTATGAGGGCTATTGTGCCGGGGGCTATTACGTGTGGTGGCTTCAGTACAAGGGCCCGACACGAGGCCGCACGGGGCGGTGAGGCCACCACCAGGCAGCTCCAGCTGGGGCACAGCACCTCTCATAACGGCCTCTCAGCAGCACGAGGAGGAGCTGGTTTCCACCACAGTGCCATGTGCCACCCCACACCTCAACACAATGTGGTGTAAGCAAAACTCATCAGGAAACAGTGTTTCTGTGTGTCAACAGTGGCTGTTTTGCCCAGCAATTATCAGATAAGAACAGAATCGTACCCAGATCTGGGAATATTGTGGTCTTGAGCATTTCAGTTGTGGAAAGTTTTCTGCTTTGTAATCAAACAAGTAGGAGAACACACAAAGCCCTTTTGCTACACATACAAGGGCAGTGTTTACAACCAACCCTGGGGGCTTGCATGCCAGACTGCAGTCCTCCAATACGTAAAACACGAACTGCAGTATCAATTTCATGTTGGTTTTACAGGTTTCCACGGGCTAGAATGCTCCTGACTGACAAAATACGGACCTTGTCCCTTGTCCTTCTGCTGTTCCCTTTGCCTGTGGGAGAAATGTGCTGCCTCAGCTGCATTCCCAACCTCAGCGACCTCCAGACCAATGGTCAAACTGCGGACCTGAACGCCAGGGAATACCTTGTGATATCTCTGCTCTGGATGTTCTGCCTTCAAAAATACACAGATGATTTCCAGACTGCCACGGCCCCACTGACTCAGGCTGAATGTCTGGACCTGATACAGCACGGAGCTGTTCCGTCACTACACCCACAGGTCACATCACAACTCCTGACATGGGCAAAAAAATGGAACATTTTGACAGTAACTGAACAGTGGAGGTAACTGCAAATGTACTTCCATTTTTTTTTTCCCCAAACAATGTGACTCAGACCCAAAAACATACCTTACAAAACATTTCCCAGGATTAGACACCTTGCCCTTCTGAACTGAAATAGACTCCACTGAAGCCTGAAGTCTCTGTGAAATAACAAAAACTATAATTTCACTGAGCTGTAAAATCTGTGGCTCTGAGACTCCCTCACCATGTGACCTTTTCCCAGGACATTCAGATCTTTAGTCACAACTGTACAGTAAGAAGTCAGCAAGGGCCAAGAAGCTGTTATTTCTATCAGATTGAATGATCTTCCAAGACCCATTGCAATAAAGGTTGGAAACTGACGCCTCTTTATTCTTGCTGTAAAGGTCAGAGCCAACACTGTAGCTCTTTCAGGTACTTGCCTTCATGGCAAGTATCTTAAAACTCTGTGATGACCACCTGTCCTGCTACACCCACGGGACTCCTCTGCTCTGAGCACTCTCCTTGGCCTTGGGCTTGGTTAGTGTTTCTCAAACAAGAAATTCAAATTAGACATTCTGCACTCACTGAATCGGCACTTTCTGCCAATTTTCTGCTCTAACCTACCGTCCCTCCCTGTCTTTGTCTACTGTATGCTGTCAACTGTTCTCTGAAGGCACTGACTCCAGAGACAGCATTGAAGCTCTGTTGACTTCACCACCTTGACACAAAGTGTTTAACACACAGAATGGGGACAAATCATGTGATTTATCCTAAATGTATTTGAATAGCAAATATTCATATACATTATTAGTACACATGTTTCAACCAAGTATAGAGAGATCTCTTTCATAACTAGCATCCCTAAGAATCAAAGGATCACACTTTCACTTCACCTCTAGTGTGCTGAAACTGTTCCTTAAATTCAGTCTGCATATGGTTGATATTAAACCAGAAGAAAATTCAGAACAACCTCTAGTATTTCATTAGGATGGTCCAGAAAGAAAAGGTTGTAAATCAAAAGTGAGGTAAAATGATGATATATGGAGTGATCAGGTCGGGGATATACACACGACACAATCTGGGTATGAAACCTCCTCATTTTCATTAATTAAGTCAATATTGATCAATATTGATCTCAATAGAAGAAAATTCAAATATAGCGAGGTATTGGTCCAATTAAGAAGATTTACACCGAATTATATAAATCATTTAAATGGATGAGATTTGCCAGATGGTTCTCATTGGAAGAACTGATCCTTAGTGCATACATCTGCATTACCTGCTTGCAGCAAAAATCTCTATTGCTTTCAGTTGTGATACTCTCTTTTTCCATCTGTTTTTTTATTACTATAATTATCTATTTTTCAAAGAAAGAGAATTCATTCTTCTTGCTAGCACAGTCCTAAGGAGTGCAGCCAACTGTGATGAGATTCTGGTTTCATAATTCAGTGGACAAAAATGAGTTTATTGGTTCAAAATGTATTTCACAGAGATGAGCTCTCAACAATCAGGCCCAGCTCTGTATAACATTTCCTATATAGCAGCCAGTACATTAGAATCATAAAACACAGTTTGCATCTACTTCTGTGATATTTCTGTTTAATAGAACAGACCGTAGTTTTACTATTGTGAACTCTCTTAATCTATAGATGACAGGAAAAAACAGTCTTACACAACAGAACTGAATGGAAAGGTATAATTGGAAACATTTTAGCCACCAAAAAAACCCCCTATTGAAATTGACATGGTTTGCTAATATCATATTGTGTTGGTTACCGCTTTTGTTGTTGTTGGTTTTGTTTATTTATTTCCAAAAGGGACAAATGCAATGCATTAACTCACACTCAATGCAAGAAAATATGCTGGATACTAATCAGCAATGACCACTTTGATTCAGATATCACACAAGAGTCACAGAATCACAGAATGGCTGAGTTTGGACGGAACCTCTAGAGATCATCTAGTCCAACCTCCTGCTCACGCAGGGACCCCTAGAGCATGTGGCACAGGGTGGCATCCAGGCGGGCTTGGAAGAACTCCAGAGAAGGAGACTCCACAGCCTCTCTGGGCAGCCTGTTCCAGGGCTCTGGCCCCCTTACAGGAAAGAAATTCTTCCTCGTATGGAGATAAAACTTCCTTGTTTCAATTTATACCCAAATCTTTATCTTAAGCTAAACCAAATGACCCATCTGGAAAAAAATCTGTACTGATTCTAAGGTAGATAATGAAGAAGTTACTGGAGCAATCTGAAAGTTTTTCTCGGAATTACAGCATTCTGCTGGCTTTCCAGAGCAGCAGATGACAATTCTACATAGAGTGGTTCAGCTATGTAGGCCAATTAATTAGCAAGCCAAAACTAATTCCCATTCTAAACACATCTCTAAGAGAAGGGAGAAATGTACGCTGAGATCCAGGATTCCATCATGTAGGTGCTCAGACCAAATCACGATGGAATTAGATTAGATTTAGTCAAATAAATGATTTTGTAGATGTAGGTTTTTATTTTCAAGCAAGCCGCACTCCATTTCCCTCTTATTAGTTTCCTGTCACACAAATCATGCTCATTTAGTTTTCTGTATGCCTAAATATATTCTTCTACTTAGACTCTTAGATAAAAAATGCTAAAGTCTGCCAACAAAAAGAAAGTAGCTTGCATTGTTTTTATGCATTATTTCTCTGTTTCTTTCATATAATTACGTTTTTATCAGGAAGAAAAGGAAGATCATACATAGATTAAAGAATCCTACCCGGTTGCCTTCAAATTTTGAGCGATCGTTGTTTGACTTTGCTGTTTTTTCTGCAAGTTTCTTCTGCCTTTGAGGGCCTTTTCCGAAGAAAATATAGTTGACAAAGGCGTATTCAAGTAAGGCCAAGAAGACAAATACAAAGCAGCCCATAAGATACATGTCAATGGCTTTAACGTATGGAATTTTAGGCAAAGTCTCTCTCAGGTGAGTGTTGATTGTTGTCATAGTCAGCACAGTTGTAATTCCTAGACGAAGAAATAAAAGAATGTGTATCTTACAAACCTAAGCAGAACATGCATCAATTTGGTTTTCCTTTTTGGCAAACTTCCCTTGTCAGTGTGCAGAAATTTTAAAATTTGTGAAAGAAGTCTCTCAAGCGAATCTCAGTACAAATGAAAGCAAAATTAAAGCTTGATGCATTATTTTATAAAATTATAGTATTTTATAGTATTTTTCCCACATGATCTGTGAGATCAGCAAACAATGGGCAAAGCATCACTTCAGTGAGTTAACATATCTTCATTGAAGCCAGTGTGTAGCTGTACAGAGCATCTGCTCTGTGAAGACCAAACAGATCTGAGATGATAGGGAAGTAAATAGTCTGTAAAGCACTAAAAAGGTGTTTGCAGCATCGTGGTAGCATCATACGATAGAGAGAAATTTTTAGGAAATAACAAAACTGATGGGCCATGTGAACATACTACAGGAGAGTATTTGCAAAGCCCACCACCTTGGCAAGAGATTCCTCTCACCTCATTTGAAATTTCTAACAGTTTAACAGTAGGTTTAAGTCATTTCATCTATAGTAGATGGAGACAGATAGGCACTCCTCTGGTGCAGTTCATGCCATATATTTTAAACATCTACTTCAGGATAAGACAATATATTCTTTTCATGAAAGGGGACTTGAGACTAATTTTTAGATAGCTAGAAAAGGTGAAATGAGTAATGAAGAGCAGACCAGTATGAAGATTTGAGGAAAGAAAAAGCTAAGGAGACAGAGCAGCATTTTAGAGTGTCCACTGGACATGAAAAAAGTTCCCGGAAGACCTATTAAGGTATGTGAAACCCTCATTAATTTACCTAGGAATGGATGTAGCATTTGAAAACTAATTACAGTGATTGATTTGAAAATGATTTGAAAATAAGTAAAAAAGCAAATTTATTATTAGTCTACTTGAACACACAATAAACTGTAGGGCATCTCTGCTGGAAATTTTATGGGAATCACAAATCACTGAAATCACTAGTTTGTAGACTAATTCTGTATTCAAAAAAGAGGTAAGTCATTCCAATGGATCTGCTTCCACTACTATTTTCTTTGATTCCATAATTATACAATCAGTTTCTAAGTAGAGAGTAAAACACAAGCAGGACAAATATTAAGAACAAAAGAAAAAATCTGGTGTATTAGAAAGCACAGCTCCTTTTACCTGAAGACAGAAATAAAGACACTATAACTCAAAATCCATCTATTTTTATAAACAGTGTCACTCCAGGGAAGAGCAGTCGTAGCCTAGGAGTGTCTATAAGAGACATTCTGTACAGTTAGTAGGTCAGGGTCATGAGGTTTTCAATGCTTTCCCTGCTAAACTGTTAAACAAGTGTCTGCTGATGTCTGACGTTTCATAGCTTGGAATACAGTAGAGTGCAAGCTTATTAAAAAAAATGGATTGTGTATAATCCACCCAACTGCAGTAAAACGAGGACTCTAACTGACATGTGAGAGTCACATTAGATTTATTTTTACCTAAAGAAACTTTGACAAGCTCTCTTGAAAACTGCCCTGCCAGCACGGGGGAAAGGGGCGAGAAGGTTCCGGGACTATATCTGATATTATCACACATTTGCATCCCATGAGTGTTCTCTACCCTGAATTATTTTCTTTCACAGCAGGACCTGCTGCTATTGCTTCCTGTAAGGGATTCCAAGAAAAATAAAATTGACTCCTGTATCAGAAATCCACAGATTTTTCTGTTAACACACATATGGCATCTCATTATCATCCCACAGGTGCTTATCAAAGTCTTGATCCACCAAGGGATTTATAAGTCTGCCCAGAAGGTGTTGAAATGGCCACATTTTTGTTGCCAGATTGGTGAAACCTGTATTCTGAAAATAATTTCCTACACACTACCTTGGAAGAGTCTGGCAGTTAAGTTTAGTGAAATGCTAAACACAGTAGTGCCTACCACTAACCAAAAGGAGAGACATTCTCTAGAGATCAGGAGAACCTGAGCTAGTTACACACTACAAGTGCATGCCACACCCATGGAGATATGAGTATCTCTCTTCAAAAGATCAGGAAATTCTTTTAAAGCACAGCTGGAGGAGAGCAGGTATCATTTACCTATCACATAAAAACAAGATAATCTTGTAACTACAGTCCTCCTCAGGGATGGTAGAAGCACAAGATTATTTTTCTTCTCACATAACTCAACTAAGGAACCTCAAGGGCCAAGTATAAAAAAAGACCTCACAATTCTGAGCAGTGACCCCATAATTGAAGGGTCTGAATATTTCTCTTGACATCAGCCTCAATTCATATTGTCTCTAGCACAAAGCACTGGAATGAACTGTCCTTTGTTCTAAGCCTGGGTTTCTTTGCTGAAGGAACTACTTGGTTCACTCCAGGCTGGAGCACAGACCATGTGTGCATCCAGGGACCACAGGGTGGAGCAAAACATGGAACTGAATGGGTCAGATTCAGGCTTTCAGGGAATATGGGCTTTCTGCAGAGGCTGAGTAAAGCTTGTCTCCATGTCTATGAAGAATGGACCAGGAATCTAACAAATACTTCTATTCCTCTAACAAATACAAATTCCTCTAACAACTACCTAGCCCAGCAGGCCTTACTCTCCTCCGTATTGAGCTTCCCAGAGCCAAGCGTGTCTAATGATGCAACACTGTCTTTACGCTTTGATAAAATTTCCTATGAGCTTCAGTCTCATGAAACTGCCTATACAAAGGAGCACAGGATTAGACCTGTGAGAGCGAACTTTCTAATACCAATATGAAACAATACAAGGTACTGTTTTCTCAGAAGAACCTATTACATATATTTTCTTCCTCTTCAAAGGACTTTCTATGAACTGGAAATAGAACATCTGGCATCTTGAGAATCCTTTAAATGCACTGACCGACTTTTTTTTCTAGTATCTGTGTTCTCACAGTATAGCACATGATGAACCAGGAACCACTGTGCAACACAGAAATAGGTCACATTAGGTAGTTCTGTTCCTTAAACAAGGGAAAAATAGAAAAACAAATGTGAGCCTGTTGTAGGAGTGTGCAAAGTTTCACCAACTTTGGTTATTTCTGTCTAACTACGTCTGCAATTCTGTCCAAAATTTAAAATGTAGGTGCTAGTAGATGATTCTGAAGCATTCCCCTCACCCCTATCACTCTATAAGAGACCATAATGTTTCTGGAGTGGATCTCTGCTATCAATATCAGCTATTCATTCATGAATGTAATAGAGTTGACTGGATTCAACCTACTGAACATGCATTAGCTGTTGTGCAGTAATGCCGTATTGTGTGACATATTATTCACATACATACCAGCTAATCCTACAGAATTACTGTAAAAACTGCAGTTAATCTGCAATACTTTCAGTAACTCCAGTTTAGATATTAGGATATAACATAATATTGCACATAGGTATAATTGTAGCTGCTCAGCCTGCTTTGATATGTGGGATCTATGGAGTCAAGGAGTAAAGAGATAGGTAAATGTATGGACATGACTTGGAGTCTTTGTTTGCTGTGGTACGTATCAGAAAAATAAGGGAACTAGAGAACATGCTTCTCTTTTTTTTTTTCAGATAATAGAGCAGAGTCAGAAGTTATTGTACAGTACAAGTCTAGTGTCAAGTTTCAGGTAGGAAGGTTTGTCCTATTGGGAGACACTGGCTGGAGATCGGATTTGAGATTTGATGAGAAGCAGCAGTAGTCGTAAGGATTATTTATGCATCTTCCTTGTCTATAGCTATCCCTTACTACGCTTCTGTAATAGATGAAATATTTCCTACTGGATATTTTGAAGCTTTCTTCCCCTACCAAACGGACACTTTGACCTGAAAAAGTCTGGGATTGGTCACCAATTTGTGTTAAATCCATGTTTTTCTGCCATGGGGCAAAAGGCACTTAAAGCTGTCATAAAAATGCGCTCAGCATGCTAGTCATTCTGAAAGCAAGATGGGATGTCATGGTCTGTAGCTGATGTGCTCCTGTGCTCTTATGTTCACAGCTAGCACAGACACTAGTCAAGAAGACCTTGAGGTCTGCTCCTGCCACTCTAAGTTACAACAGTCCCAATAAGTTGAGCCAGAACCCCAGGTGGAGGCTTGGAGCCACATTTTTCTTTCCACAATGAGCAGGCCTAAAAGTCCATGCTCAAACCCTTGGATTATGACTTTGGAGCTGGCGCCCTCACTGAAGGTACTGACAACAACGTTAACTTTGATGAGAATGATGTTGAGGCCTGTATGAGCAGTTCACGTCACAGATTTAGTAGCAGCTATGTTCTTGTATGTGGGGAGAACTCATCACTTTCGAGGCAACACTGAATGACATGATTTTGACGTAAATGATTTTGGAATATCAAAACACTGACATCATGTTGCACTGTTTAACAACCTCCGAAGGCTACATTCAGTCTGACATTTTAATATCCCACTCATCCTTATCACATACCAAGGGCAACTCTTGCTGCTGATGCATCATAATTGATCCAGAATGACACCCATGACAAAATGGTGATCAGTATGGAGGGCATGTAGGTTTGAAGAATAAAGTATCCAATATTTCTCTTCAACCTGAAGCTCAGTGAGAGTCTTGGATAGGCACCTAAGGAAAGCGAAGGAAAACCAACATTATTCATACTAATGAAAAGAAATTTGCAGATATTTATATTCAGTTTCCCTAGAAACTAAAGCACGTCAATTTTATGGGTATTACGAAATCTGAAGGACAGTAGGGAAAACGCCTTCACTGAATTACTCCCTGGTACCAAAAGAAACCTTGCAGAGAATATAGTGATGTCCAAGAAATTTCAATAAGGGAAGAAGAGACAGAGTAAGTCATTCTAAATTATTGAACAGATGGATAAATACTGGTTAATTTTTAAAAACATGTGTCTAAGTCTCCATGTAAATGCTTATCCAAATACATAATTTTTATGTATTTTATTTAGAGAATTAGTAGAGCTCCAAATACTATATGCATTTTTTTCCACTTACATAGAACAGTTATTCTTGACATGGTGACTTTTAATTACATTTGAACTAAGAGAAATATGCTACATGAAGTGTTAAAAGTAAATTGCATTGAATCATAGTGAGAAAAATCCTTCAATCCTCATCCCAAGTTGGTAACATCAATTAGAGGCGGACAGAATTTTTCTTTCAGAACTGTTTTAGCAAAATATAAGAAGGAAGTACATGAAATATTTCCAGCTATATATAATTCATTAATTGTTTCCACTGAAGCAAATAAATAATGATAACATGAATAAGCTCAACATGATTTTTTTCCTAAACATTTCTAACCATTATGAAGCTCTCATTCTAGATAGAAGATCACTACCTATGTATTCTAATACCAACATGTATAAGGTGTGATAGATTAGATTATAAACAATTAAAAATTTACAAATTTCACTTAAAATTATTATATTCATACTTTTACATATGAGCATAAGAAATTACACACATTTATATATACAAGAAAAAAAGGATGTTCTTCAGGAGAAAGAAGGGGTAGAAAACTGCAGATTTCTCTCCATCATATTCATCTTCATGCCAGACTATCATAGTATGATATATATATGTTGTATGTATATATATGTATAGTATGATATATATATATATATATTATGGAACCCTGACCACAGTCAACATGATTCTTGGCAAAGAATCATTCAGACTTTAGTTTGCTTCTAACTAAACATTTTTATGTTCCGACTGTATCATTGTCCCATTTTTAATGACAAACTGTCTCCTTGAAATCATGTCAGCTTCTCTGCTAACACAGCTTAACTTTTTCATTGAGGTTTCTCATGAAACAGTTCCCACCACTTTGTGCCTGCGTACTGTATACTTCCTGCCATGAAACAGGCTAAAAATTTAGCAGGCATGACCACCTCCTTACAGTAGAAGGTATGGTGCATTACAGAGAAATCTTTATAAAGGTCTGTTGAGGAAAATTATTTCATAAAATATACCACTCATGGAAAGGATTTTCTACAAATCTTTCACTTTCAAAAGCCCTATCCAGACTGGGGAATACCACTGATAGAGGTGATATCTGGAAATTCCCCCATGAAATACTGCTTCTTCAATAGTCTAAAGGATACATTCAACAATATATGTCAGGTTCAATGGACTGATCACGGAATCAATGTGCCTTCTTGGGCTGTTCAGTACCACTGAATATGGAAGCACTATGGAATCTCAAGATATGGAGAAAGAGATCATTTTGCTTCTAGCAAACTGGGAAGTCTGGTTCTCAGACCATTTCAGAATAATTTGGTCTTCATATAGTTCAACCTGAAACATGTCCGGGTAGCCTTGTTTTTGTCAGACAGTTCTACCTCCTGCCACTTCCACCCAGCACAAACACCATGCTGCCATAGTTTTCCACTATGTAGCTGTCCCTGAGACTATAGAAGTTTGTGTTACTTTCATCTGCATTACTTTTATGCCTTCACAGATGGTTTATGGGTCCTGCCTCCAGCCTGCCTTCCCTGCTGTCCTTTCTCATTTCCAGCAAACACACAGCTCTGTGGGAAAAAAAAAAAAGACCTAAAAGAAGGAACATTCCTGTGAAGGCCGTTTGTTTCCCATTATTTCCCCTGTTTATATGGATGACTAAAGCTAAGTGAACTGGGTGGGCTTTCACCTGTATGGATCAAAGATTGTAAGGCCAGGTCTTTATTTACCTAAGAAGGAATCATCACGTGTAATTTCCTTAATAAAAATGGATATCTTGGTGAGTACAACAATGACACCGTTTCTTGCTTTATAATGCTTGGATAATGATTTGGCAATTAAAGCTCTTTACATTTACAGTTAATTACCAGAAAATTCTAGCTGTTAACATTGTTTTTTACCTAAAGAACAGTGATGCTGTCCAAAGGTAAGATTTTCTACATTTCCTCTCACATCACATAACACTTGGATGACTTTAGAATAATTTAAATAATACACAAATAGTAGAATTTGGTCTTCGGTATTTTAACCTGACCACAGGATTGAGAATGCAGACATGAAAACAAATACTTAATCAATAACTGAGCTCAAAAATATCCCTCCTTCATAGGAATATAGCACTTGGTAAAAAGTAATTACTTGTTTCTGCTTCAATTTCATTAAAAGCTAGCAAGCTGAAATATCTAGCTCCAAGGCTAAATTGGTCTCTTGCTGTTTTACTCAAGTATAAACCAAGATAACAGAGTTGGTCAGTTACAGAATTCTTATATTAATCTGTTCTTCTGGGAAAGTTCTTCAGCTAATTGGAAATGTACTTTACAGATTGATCTTTCAGAATATGCTAAATAATTAATTTTCAAACCTTTTAGGACTACCTTCCTCATACAAACAAGTTGCTAATCTGGCTCTAACTGCAATGAATCTTGAAGGTTTTAGGCTGTGTATTCGATTTCCCGGTTCATGCTCAGCTTCTTAGGTTGCCTGTTTATCATTTAGGAGGGGGATTAAGATCAGAAATTGAAGCATTTAATTTCAGGTGTTTGCACAGAGGTATTTACATATGGAAGGTGTCTAGGCTCTCAGAATAAACCATGGAGACCTAGATTTACTGCCAGCTGCTTCTAAGGATTCTACGGATGTGGTTCAATTACCTACAGAGAGCTGTTTAATGCCATTTGAGATGCCTTAGGAGATGCCTGAATTCCAAGACTTAAATAATACTAAGTCAGTAATTAAAACTGACCCGCTGGACTGGCATATAAGACACAGGACTCTTAAGGCTCTTTGAAATGATTGCTTAATTGCTAAGCAGGATGTGCCACAGAATCTCAAGTATTATACGTACTATACGTAAAGGCAACTGGATAGTGTCCTAGGAGATATTCAGTTGATAAAATAGAGGTGTTCAAGAGCTGAACAGCTCTTTAGACTTCTCTTACAGCACTGATTTGGCTAAGGGGCTGATTGATGAATAGGCACCTAGCACCATGTGAGATGTTCTAAGATAGTCTGTATGGCCTTCAACTACCATTAGGATAGCCAAACCAGATTTTTTGTTTCACAGCAATTTCACTGCAATTATTTCTGTTCACAGAGAAGGTTATTCCTGTGTTATTCTCTACACAACATACGTGGTCTCTTTTCTTCCTCATGGATTACATCTGTTAAGACTTTCTTGTTACTTTTTCCTGGACTGTCTTTTTTTGGGTCCACAATTTCCTATTCAGCCCAGGCCTTAGCAGTGCAAGTCACACTACTTGTGGTCTGTTTCTTTTCAGACAAGATGGTATTAGTTCATGTTCACTCTGTGATCAACAATAACCCTCATATCTCTACACACAAAAATACTGCCTAACCATTTATTCTCCTCTTGAATTTGGAAAGGTATAATCAGCTCTAGAGTCGTACCTTGCCCACCTTGGCTTTCATTTTTTTTTTTCAGGTTCATTTTGCCATTGGTCAAGATATTTTTTAGCTCCAGTGCTACGCTTCAGTATGCTTGCAGTTCCTCCAGTATTCTTACCATCCCTCCCAGCTTTCTGTCATTAGCTGTATTTTTTTTTTCATGCTTACCACTTATTCCTAGTAGTAACTATGGGAACAGATTTTTTCCATTTGCATAAGTGACACAAGATTATACAGTACTGCTCCTTCATGGAGGATAGGAGAAATAACTACTACAAAAGCTGTTTATTTATGGCAGGACTCTGAAGACTTCTTTTGTTTTTATACAATCAAAGTGTATCAAAATCTGAAATATTCACTAGGACTTTGCATGCAAAGAACTAATATCTTCCCTTGAGATGCTAATAATCTCAAAACCAGAAGAAGAAAGAAAAAAAAAGGCATGCCAGACTTATTTTACACAAAAATATAGAAATTGTTCCTAATTATGAGGACCATAAGAAAGAAGGTTCTTGGAAAGAACTGCAAATGGACTCTGCTGGCTTTATCTATCAGACTGACTAGCATGTTTCAGACTTAGTACTAGATGCATTGTTTTGAGAAATAAATGTGATGATTCCCTTGCATAGAAATATCTGCCATAAAAATTCATATTTTTATATCTTGTACCAAAGCAACAGTAGGTGTAACATCCTGTCTTGAATAGTGACACAAAATATATCTGTTTCAAAAAATGATAAAGAAACATCACGAAACAAAGATTCTCCATCTATTCTCCATGACAGTCTCATCCTGGTCCCTAGCATCAAGGATGAGATTTTATATCCATCCAAAAAAATATTGGAAAGAACTGTTATGATTCTGAGTATTTTGTTAGCCATAGAAGTGTCTACCTAGTTTTTATTTGCTCTTCACTCTCTTGCATTTGCTTCATAGATCTTTGGATTTTTTTTTTCCCTAAATTTAACAGATGTTTCTCACCTTGAAATTATTTTACCATTTCTTTACTGAAATATTTCATACTGAAATAAAAAGTGGCTTTGGACAGTCATCAAAACATCCCAAACAGGCAGTTCTCTGCAATGTCCTGGTTGTCCTAAATGCTCCACAAAATATCTCCAGTGTTGTGGAGGACCTTGATTGCCAAACGGGGCAAGAGTTGCAGAAGGGAGAGATACAGGATTAAAGTAGCTGTTTCTTCTGTTAAAAAAATTAAAAGAAGCTTCCATTCACAAAGATAACCAAAGATGGCAGCAGTTAGCAATACCCCTTATATCAATTTCACTCCCAGCAATATTTATGTTTTGTTCTATAATATAACTAGTGTTCTATGTGCTTTGAAACAGATGCTATGTCAAGGAGTGGGTGAAGTGACGCCTGCAAACATAACAGAGCAGTGCTTCATTTGCTCGAGTGCGCTGGGCCAGAAGGAGCTGCACACTTCCACTGCCTCGACTGGACTGAAAATCTAGAGGTCCCGAACAACAGTCCCCACTGCTCATGGTTTTCTGTGTTGCTTTGGGCTTGTTGCATATAGTGACATGCTAATATGCTGGTGCACATAAACCCAGGCTGTGCTTTATCATCTGAAGAGGTCCAACAATTTTCGTACTACTTTTTTAAGGGGAACAAGAAGGACATAAGCCAGGGATGTAGTTTTTAGTATCTTAACAATGATGACAAAAAACCCACCGGCTATGCATACACTGCTATTTAGTAATATCAGTACAAAGCAAGATAAAAAAAGGCATTACATTTATTGTTCAACAACAAAACAAACATGCCCTGAAAAGCTGGAGAGAGGCATTCAAAAATATGTATCTTTTTTGACCTAGAATGCCATAGCATTCTCTGTATGATCAGTAACCCTGTAGGCTACAGCTAAACTGATGATTCAGAGGTGAATGACTTTGTATTTATTTAAATCATAGATATTTAGGCGCCTGGTTAAGTATGACACACGCACACATTCACAGACACACAGAAAGAAACAGAAAAAAAAGCAAGAAAAGCTTTTTTCATGGATTTCTGGATAAAGGCTTTATGAAGCAAGTAATTTCTTTAGCCGAACACTGAACACAGCGCTAAGATTGTATGTGATAATGATTAATACAGTAGTAATTGTTGTACACAAGTAAATTAAGCACTGAACAGCCAAATGGTAATACTTGCCTGTGGCAAAGACAACATTCTTTGACACCAGTCTGTATTCCACAATAGAGAACTGAGGAAGTTCAATCCTTTCTACACCAGTGACTGCATTATCCCCACCTCTCCAATAGAACTCTATGTCATCGGTGGTGTAGCCATCTGCAGACAAAGCAGGAGCAAAAAGTGAAAAAAAAACCAGCAGAATTTAATGAAGCTTCAGGCACAGAACAGGTGGTTTGTCATTTCAGACAATTAAAGAATTAAAACTGCTGGAATGGCAGATAGGATTTTGGTATGGCTGTGATGTGCTACAATTCTGAGAAGCTCTCTTAAAGAGATGCTCCATTACAATCTGCACAGAAATCTGAGGCAAAGTACTGTTTTCTTCTTTTTTCAGAATCATTCTCAGGAAACCCACAAAGGATGAATGGCCCCTACGAACCAGAAAATACCACACATTACCACTTCCAGGGACTGCTGACTGCAATCTGCAAGATGACAGCATAGTGTGAATTAAGACACCACATGCATCTAGAACCAAAATCCAAGTGCACTCTCATGGCAGTAATTATCAGAAAAACACAGATTATTCTGTGAATGCAGACAAAACATATTTGGGCAGATATTTTCCACTTATACTAAACAGCGTGAGTGGCACCATTTCCATTAGCTTCTGTAGTGGAGAACTCCTGCTGAATATAATTTTTGTAAGAGCATAATAATATATAGTGGTATTTTCTGTATAAGGCACACAACCTTCAGGCAGCATCGGAAAAGGAGACGGAGCTCTTCAAGCACAAACACTTATCTGAATATTCCAGTTATAGGATATGACTAGGTTGAAGAGAGAATCTATTTCTGTGTAGAACAGAATTCCAAACCATAAATGGAGCCTCTCTGAAGGCCCAGAGGGTCCTACAGCAAGACCATCCATGCATAATAAAGCAGATCGGAATAAAATTGTATCACAGTGTTTGCTCTCTTTAAAATGAATCTGATTAAAATATGAACATTCATTCTCTTGTGTTGAAGACAAGCATCTTCAACATGCTTTTGGAGCAATAAATTGCTTCATTCAGTCCTAAATCCATTTTTCCATATATTTGCAAAACAGAAACCCTTATATATTAAAAACTGCCAAATATGCAAAAAAAGGAAAAAAAAACACAACGGTGGCTAATTACATGATTTACTTAACGTCTAAAGACATTACTATAACTATTTTACACCTATATTAAAGGAAACCTGCCCCCACATCTGGGCTATGTTTTACATGCATCATCTTTGTACATACAGCTTTCTATTTCCAGAGTACAGTTCTGTTCATCTAACGGGTATCTTCTCAAGTCCATCATACAAGCTGCAGTGGTTGTGATTCTGAAATACAAACACCAAACAAAATTGCTATACATCCAGCAATCCTTTATTTATTTTATATTTTCAAAGTGAGGACTCTCTGAAGATTGGCTTACAATAATTGAGAATCTGATCCACACTACAACACTGTGTAGTAGATGGCCACAAATGTAGTTACACAGATTTAAATGGAACAACTTGCTCTAACTTGTATTTATGTGACCAATCCCTTTAGGGTTCAGGAGACCAATCTGAATGTGTAAATATATACAACTATTTGCTGAGATTAAACAGTATGACTTTATACAAGAAAATGAGAAGTGATAAAAGTCTGCTATAAGTGTCAAAACGATTCCAGCTGTGCGAATAACTGATTTTGTGGTTCTTTGCAGAAGGCTTTTTTGTGGTTTCTCTATAGAAAAAGAATAGGTAAACCGCAATGTTGAAAAGAAATTAAGTCCAGCAAAAAGCTATGTTTCTAAAACAAGTATAGTTTTCTTAAACAAAAAATTAAAAATTGCAGAGAATTCTATAATGAAGACTCATCCTGAATTTAAATTTTTCCCCCAAAGTCAGAGTATAATTCTGCTTCTTTTATTTCTAGTGTAGGCAATTTAGCAAAATCAAGATGAATTTGCCAAACATTTCAATATTGATGAATCTATATTTTTCACCCAGCTCTTGTGTGTCAAGAGTAAGAGCCCACAATACACACACACAATGAAAACAATTACATTAACAGCTGCACACAGCATTTTCATTTTTTAACTAATATATTTGTACTAACTTTTAAACAGATATAACTATGCAGACTAGCCCATGACTCATCTTCAGTATATTTCAGTGTTTTGCTGAATCATAGCCTTCATCTAGAACATGTACATTATTGTGTATCATTTCTTTATAATAAATTATCTCCTGCATTTGACGAGTTCCATTCCTCAGTGATCTTCCAATATAAACAAGACATGTAGTCCATATACAGTTAATTCCTAACAAATTCCACTCTCCAAATATCTATGCTAATAGCACAAAAGGAGAAATCCTTTATATATACTACTAAAATCTAGAACCCTCATGTTTTGTCCACATGCATTCTCAGCTTTGAAATTTTCTGTTTAACCCCTTGAACTTCCTCTCTGGCAGGCTCCTAATTTGGTAGACTAGCTTGAAATTCAGGAAGAGAAAATTGTTTAGGCGCCTTTCTTCAACTCTTTCACACTGAACCCCCCTGCTGTTATTATGAATGCCTGATCTAATTCTCCCAGAACAGAAAGAATGCTTATCTTCAGCATGTACATTATTTCAAGTGGATATCTTCATGTAATAGCCAAAGGCATGAAGTGAGATCAACAGAATTGTTTCGTAGGAAAAATATAAGATGAAATAGGACTGTAAAAGGTCCTTTTGCAAGAAAATGCTGTGATTTCTTTCTACAGGGAGTGATAGTTTTATGGCCACAAAGACACCAGAGAAGAACAATCTCGAGGATCTGCTACTCAGCACACCCTCTCATTTGCTTCCTACTGGAAGTCAGTGAGAAAGGCCTACAGCTGGTCTTTGTCCTTCCCAGCCATGTCTTCATCACTGCTGTCCATTCTGGGCTATCCTCTGAATGCCCTCTGTGCTAGACCCCAGGGGTTTTAGGTGCCAAACACTGTATCATAGGAGGATACTTAGTACTTAGGTGAGCCCTCCTATATGGTCCTCTAGTTGACCGCTGGCAGATGCTTTGGTTCCTCTTTTGACACACGTCCCACTGGCCTGGAATAGCTTGCAAACAGCTCAGCTGCTCTGTGGTTTAGCAGGGGGTTTTCTCTGCACTGGATGATTGCAAGAAACCTGAACTCCCAAGCAAGGTGCTAGACAGGATTATTAGTTATGGAGATGACTGTCTCTGCCGCATTAGTAGCTCTAGATAAGCCTACGATCTTAGAGGAGAAATTTTAGATTTGTGAACACTGATGAACATATTAAATGATAAAGTTAGCAATTATCATCTTTACAAACCCTACTGATTATGCAATAAATGTGTCAACTGATAACTGTGCTCCAAGCAAAGCGATCAGGCACACCTGGACATTCTTACTATGAGATTTCTATCCCATGTTTTAGTACTTTCAACTACACTGAACTAGGGCTCATTTAAGATCTTGCAATAGAATACGAATCATCTAAATTGATACAAGTGTGAGGGTGGTACAAGGAATTCCAAATGTTATGTTGATAATTAGTTTTAAATGCCACCTATGCATAAATATGCATTTATAAATGATTAATCTGATAGTTTTATTAAAAATAATACAGCTGGCAAACTTGCACTCGACATATTAATTACCTTATGATTTTTTAAGGAACATGTTTTGATTTTAGTCAGTCCATGTTACTACAGTGGTTCTGTTTAACAAATTCCAGTATCATAAGCTGCACATTCTTTCCAAGGACTGGCTTACGCTACTGCAAAATGTGCATTTTTAATTTCATACAGAGCTACTGAAAAAAGGAGATAGAGATAGATACGGGTAGAAATAGATTTGTCACATTTACCCAAAGTACGTTTCTGCAGTTTCCTTCTGAATGAAATCTCAAGCCAACAAATGTAGCTTGCACTAATGCTCACTGAAAGCAAACGTTAATTGCTCAGGCTTGTGCACGCTCCTGAAAAGAATGGGTTTATTTTTTTATGGGATGGGCTGCTGCCTGGCACAGCAGGACAGCAAGGTTTCAAGAACTCATCATTGCAGCAGTGACAGGGAAACAATTATATGGGCCAGGCAAAGATAAAGCTCTACACAAATACACATGCATTTTGGATGAAAGCAATACACAAAAGACATATTTTTGATATGTAAAAACTACCCAATCCAATATCTGTTCTCTGTACCTAGTTTCTCTTATCTTTTTTTCTGCTACTTTATTACTGGACTGATAGCCTTAATTTATATTGATCTGTTGTATAGCGAGGGACCCCACCACTGAAATACTATGTGATGTTGCTTAAACAATGACAAAAAATATATGCTTGCAATTTAAATCAATTTTGGCAACATAAATACTGTTTTGTGAAAGGGCCACAGCTCTGACGGCTTGTTTGACCCTCTTTTCATCTTGATGTAGAAATGTTTCTTCCAGTAACAAACAGAACCAAGTCCAGTTGCACTGTCTGACCAAGCACAACTTTCCTTCTTGCCTCCCAAACATCCATGTTTTATATACAGGTGATAACTAGGTGAATGATCCCTTCAGATTAAAAAAAAAGAAAAAAAGAAACATCACATTCCTCCATTCTCTCTATTTATAATATTCAACATTGAAGTGCTTGAGAACAATAGGTCTATATACGGCAAGCACACAGGCAGCCAGAAAGACTCTATTTTTGATCCCCAGCATATAAATGTCATTATCTCTGTTTTGTTCTATTATGAACAAATCTGTTGTATAGTCATATGCCTGCTATATTGCTATGAACAAGGTGGGACAAAGTCAGGATGGTGCTCAAAGCAAAAAAATCTCCAGCAATGGACTGAACTTCAAAAAGCCACAGACCTATTCTCCCATTTTCATAGACTTTTGCTGAAAAACAAACAAACAACAACAACAACCAAAAAAAAGCTATGAAAAATTAGCTACGGAGATTCTATTTTATTTTAAAGACAACAAGGACCAGTGAGGCCTAGCAATCACTTTCCTTATATATATTTTTATATATAAAATTATATATATTTTAAAAATATATATTATATATAATATATAAAATATATCTAATATCTAATATCTAATATCTTATATATTATATATTTTATATGTATTTTTTATATATTTTATATATATATATATTATTTCATTGCTAACGAGGATGGTTCCTGAGATAAAGAAAACAAAAAGATCTTACATCTTTTTTTGATATTTAAGTATCCGCAACACTCAATATTTTGTACAAACTAGACAAGATGAAAGCCTCATTCTGCTAAAAAAGAGTTAATTTGGAAGACATCATTTCCTGAACATACTGGGCTTCTTCGAGGCCTCCTGATAGATTGAGTCTGTTTTAATTTTTGTCTAGAAATATGCATCTAAATGCAGCTCATATCTACCATAAAATGGGAGCTGAAGAGGTGAGAGGTCAAGACCCAAGTCAGGTAAAACTGCTGATAAAAAACAAAAGCAGATAGAATAATGAGACAGAAAATACAAGGCATCTGCATTACTTTGCAGATCTGACTGACATTTATACTAGGCCTTCTTTGCCGTGCACTGCCATGTGCAACACCCTTGAGAATTACGGGTGCTTAAAAATACAAGAAACTTCCCAAGACATAAATGGAGCTGACTCTTACAAAGACCTGTTTTGTTGGTATAGTTTGAACCACTCGAACCAAACCAAATCGAAAAACCTGTTTAAACAGAAGGACATTTTGATACTACTGAGCCTCCATTAAGATTCTTGCTAGTGTAATAATCACAGAATCATAGAATCCTTAAGGTTGGAAGGGACCTGTAGAGGTCATCTAGTCCAACCCCCCTGCACACGCAGGGTCCCCTAGAGCATGTGGCACAGGGTGATGTCCAGGCGGGTTTTGAAGATCTCCAGAGAAGGAGACTCCACCACCTCTCTGGGCAGCCTGTTCCAGGGCTCTGTCACCCTCACAGGAAAGAAGTTCCTTCTCAAGTTCCTGTGGAACTTTTGGTGCCTCAATTTGTGGCCGTTTCCTCTAGTTCTATCACTGGCCACCACTGAGAAGAGGCCAGCCCCCTCCTCCTCACTCCCTGTCTTGAGATATTTATATACATTGATCAGGTCCCCTCTCAGTCTTCTCTTCTCCAGGCTGAAGAGGCCCTGCTCTCTCAGCCTTTGCTCATAGGGCAGATGTTTCAGATGTTCCTGATCATCCTCGCAGCCCTGCTGGACCGGGTCAGCCCTGAGCTGGACTTGCTCCAGTAGTTCCATGATAATGCTTATTAAGTGAAGCATTTTTGTCATTCCTAACCATAAAGTCTATGGGAAGGGAAAAATAGTAATAGGAAGCACAGGTCAAGGCTATAATAGATAGAAAGTAGGATAGGGTAAGGTCACTGTGTACTTTAATGCACTAAAATATAAAGCATTGCACTGCTAGTCCCCATTGGATAGAACTGTTGAAAGTATACACAGTCATGTTTTAACTGGCTAGGTTCAATTAACCGAAGTTATTTGTGATTTTCTTTTTCTTTATAGACTACAAACACATCAAAAGACGACATAAGCACCCACGTTCAGTCTTACCGCCTGCGTTTTGAATGAAATTTTCAGGTTTGCAATTAATGCTTGCCTTTCTGCTTTCTACCGCCACTGGGCTTTCCAGATATGGTGACTCTACATAAACAGATAAAACCTGACTGAAGACGCTCCTGGCAAAATTAAGAAACATTGAGTGTGTCATTTATTTTCTACAGGCATCTTTTGGAGTTACAGGGAAGGTTACATAATATGCTGCACAATGTTTGTAATAACCTTGTACCGGGAAACAAATATCAACAATACATAACAATGGGTATGAAATTTTCATCATAAAAGTACAGACCTGAGGCCATAAAGCACCGTTCCATCCGGGTGAAGGCGAATCATTCGATTCTTCACAGTAACACCATGCACAAATGATTTCTTGTCATTTAAGAAGTAAGTGTCAGGCACCCAGAGCTGATCTGCCACTCGATTATCAAGCGTGAGGTTGAGAGGGATGCCAGCGTAAGCCAGTCTCTTATCTCTCCAGTATTGTTGAAAGTACATAGTCAAAGTATAATCCTGGTGACGAGAAAAAAGAAAGAAATAAAAAAAAAAGTCAATCATATTTTGCATAACCGGAAAAATAATCAGTTCTTTCTGTTGCCAGCTAATTTTGCTAGTTTGGTTTCATGTATTTTTAATATTTCCTTGCAAAAAAATACGATTAATCAAAATAATCAATATTTCCAAGAGTTTTAAACCAATTTCAATAATTCAAGAGCCATCTAACCAAACTCAGTCATTACTGGTATCTTTTATCCTACTCCTCATTTTCTTCCATGTAATTTTGCTCCTGAAAATTCTGATATTCTGTTTGTGGTGTGGCAAACTAATTAATCCACAAACATTGTTATCTTTCTCATTTTTAAAACTGACAGATGAACTGAAATACATTCCAAATAATTTAAAGTAGCATTTAAATTCACATCAATTTCCTTATATCAACAGGCTACACCATGAGTTACACAAACAGTAAACTGCAGTGCAAGTCCTACAAGCGTCAAGGTTTGGTTTTCATGAATTTGTAAATAAAGGCCTATATTGTCTTCTAAGAGCTCTGATAACTAACTTAAGAGCCTACAGATAGACAGACATTCTTACCTTTAAATATCTATTATAAAAATCTTCTCTTCATTTCCAAATTTGCTAATTTGCCCTGGTAGTGTCTTAATAAACCTACACTGAAATATTCCAAAAAGCCGTAGACATCACGCCTCATTTGTGAGCACCATGGTATTTTAAGAGAGTATTAAAATATATGGAAACTTTTCAAAGTCAAGCACTAACAAAATCAAAAAAGGATGTGATTTTGATAGCAAAATTTCCTGCTAGAAAAGAGAAATCTTCACAACTTCTTTCCCTCATAACTTTCAAAGTGTGGAAGGCTGTATTCATTTTAAAAATTTTATTTTTTAATGCATGAGATAAAATAGGCTAACATCTGAAAACAGTACTTCCTTACATAGGGAAATGGCTGGTTCAAATTGAAGAAAACATTGTTTAGGTCTGATAATGCCATGTTTTACAGTGAGAAAAAATGAGATTGTTAAGTACAGGTCATTAAAACCCTGATTTTCAAATTACAGAAGTGCTTTAAACAATAAAACCCTTCATGAAACACTGAGAAATTTATGTGATCTCCAAACACATTTAAATATCTAGCAGCAGGTGTGCAAACCACAGGATACCTGCATTTGCATCTGCTTCTACAAGCTGGTGATACAAAACTCCTTCAGCTCGCTGCTTGTTTGGGAAAAGGATGCTCTGTGATTCTAAGTATGACTGTTGGGAACGGTCCATTCCTGTAATGGGCTTCACGTGGAGACAACCCAATTTCAGGCATCGATCCTGCCTGTGCTTCTCTCTACCCCTAAAGCCTTTCCTTGAAATCAAAAGAAACTTCAGAATGCCTTTCCCGCTCGGAGCCTTTGTGGGTTTTCACTTGGTGAATCATTCTCTTTAATGAGGTGGCTGCTGTAGCTTTAAGAAATCAATTTTAATCGCTTAAAAAATAAATCATTCTAGGTATCAAGGACGAGCTGTTCCCTTTTTAGGAGTAGTACGAGATCTTTGAAAACAAAAAGACCCACTAATGGGAGAAAGCAACTCCCGCGGAACTAGCTGAGTGTAAGCTCATTCTTTAAGACCCAAATCTGACATGACTGCTCAGAAGAACCTGCTCCAATCTTTTTGTTGAAAGCTTTCGTCGGTAGGACTAATCGTCACTGCTCATCAGCGAGCAAGGTACGTGCCGCACTCCGGGCGCATCCCTCGCTCCCATTAGCACATCAGGAAGATCACATCTCTCCACATGCTCCGTGAAACCAATTTTCTGACATTGATGCATTAGAGTGAATATCCTCCACCAGTCCTATTTTGGCTTAGTCAAAGCTCGTTTCCATTAACATTTAAAATTTGCTTTGCACATCAATGTCGAGAAATTGAGGATTATGAAAGCAGCGGACACATACGCAATAGACTAAAAGTCCACTACATAGAAAGGCATGATGTATATTAAAATAATGAAAATGAAGATGCAGGGTGCCACTGTATTGCACTGAAACAAGTGGGTGCTGCTAGCACTAAAATACAATGGAAGCAGTACATTTGAACAGAATAGAGCTTTAGGCTAGGTTCCTTCTTCCTTTGGCATGAAATAAAATAAATGCTAAGAGCTAATGAATGCAGTAATTAACTAGCTAAGTGAAACATATGTAACAATACAAGCCACACTATTCTGTCATTATATTTGTTTATTTAACTAAAATTTAGTTTTGGTTGACAGAGAAAGGAGTTTACAAATTGCACGAACAGCAGCACTCAATAAACATAAGGAATTTTCATCAACTTGACTGAAAAACAGACTTTCAAAATACTTTTTAAAGCACAAGTTTCATCAGTGTTTCTCTCTCAGTTACCCTTTACTTCTTATTTCATCTTTAAATACCTCTCTATATACTACTGTGTGTGACTGTACCACTTGTGAGATACCAGCTCCTTTCCAGCTCTTCACTCAGTAGCTACCGAGCAAAATGCTTAAGCAGCATTTTCTGCAACTCCCTGGGCTTTGAACAACAGACACAGCAGAGGCAGAGTATCTCCAGAGCTGTCTTACACCCCAGGAAGCACACATGCTCCTGTACAACTCAAAGGATCGCTGCGTATTTGTCCCATACCAGTCTGCCCTGCTCTGAAAACAATGTGACAGAAAGGACGAATGTGAACCATGCTTGCTCACCATCACACCGCCTCCCATCAGCTCAAAGCAAAAGAAGTGGCCAGCTCCTCTAACAGACCCGTGCTGAAGCTGCTGGGTTGTGCAAGGAGCGATAAAAGAATGAGCAGCAAAGACCAACTCCTCAGGGTACTTCTACCAAAGCCACTACTGGCAATAAAGCTGATTAAAACCCATATCGATGTCAGCATTCATTACATGATTAGCTTATTTGGTAGGCTCTGTACCTGCAAAGGAAGTCTCCTTTTCCATATGTCAGAGGAAATGCTAAAAGGGCTTTGAGTGTGGCCTGGAAAAAAGCCACAAGGAATTTGGTAGGTAAGATGAGAAAATGCACTTTTACTCCTAGCTAAGTAGCCTAGGAGCTTTATCAAGGGCCACCTTCCTTCAGGGGAGCTTAAGATGACTCACTCAGATATAGAGGTCAAGAGGGCTGATGTCTAAAGCTGAGAGATATTAATCCCACTGCAGCTAGTGTATCAGGGCACGATAATCTATCGGAGAGGACACACAGCCTCCAGCTTTAGGAAATTCTAGCTTCTGCACAGAGCAGCAGACAATTTCCTCAGCAGCACGGACCTCCGTAAATCATGATGTTTATTTTTAATACAACACTGTACCACATTCAAGGTCCCACTTCCCCACCCCTCCTCTGCAGTCCCTCACAGTATCAGGTGCTTCTGGGCTACAATACTAACAAAATCCCTCAACACCCTGACAGAAAGGTGAACACAGTACGTCTGGAGTACATGAAGAATACCCTCAAAATGGGAAAAGCCTGACTGCACAGGCCACAGGTGCTTTTTACCATGGGCTGTGCAAAGACCCTGGAACCTCATCCTACAAGGATAAAGAACCATGACAAACATCACTGATTTTTTTCTATCACTGCCAGAGATGGATCTCTGAGTGTGCTGATACGAACTCAAGACAGGCATGCATGCAGGCGGTTTGTTGCTGGTTTTTAGGCCGAGCTTTCCCTGGGGGAAAAAAATGGCAAAAAATGGCAAATAATATTTCAGAAATCACCAAGATACCATGGTAAAGAGGTATTACAACTTTAAAGAGGTATTACAATAGTATGTCTGTCTCCTCTTTGTGTGTATTAGCTGTGATTCCAGCACATACTAAGGAAGAATGATACAGACTCAGAAATATCATTGCATGTGCTGACTGTACGAATAAATTAGTTAAGTATTTGCTACATGGTATTCTCTCCTCATGGACTGAGCATCCCACATAGGAAATACAATTATATATTAACTAGAAAGGCATTTCAGATAATCAAAATGCATTATAATATTTCACAATATCTAGTGCACTAACTGTAGGACTAATGATCTATAAATGCTGCAATACTGAAAGCAAACAATACTCTAAACTTCTTTTACAGAGTTGGCTATTTTTATCTTTTACCTCCTGCACTCAATAAAAAGAAAGAAAATCTAAAAAAGAGTGTTTGCTCATTACAAAAAAGTTAACTGCAGTACAGGAACAGTAACCCTCCAAAACGGACTATCAGTGTCTACAGTCTTGGCTTATCAAGGATGTTAAAGTTACCTTTAACACTACGTTCTTTATAAAAAGCATTATGTTCTTCAAAATGACTGATAAATAGAATATTATAATTAGTAGTTTTGATGAAAGAATGTTAAGACTGCAATTAATTATAAGTAATTACAAAATAAACATACTGGAAATATCAGAAACACTTAAAATAACTTATGCAGAAAAATAATATTTAATTGCTTTGGAGGACAGCCTTACACATGCTTGGAATGCCAATTACTGCCTTTGATTTGTATTTGAATATAAATTCATACCCTTGTATTCCTGACCTACAGAAAAACTATTTCCATCAGCTTTTGGATGATTTATATGATTTATTTTTGATGAATTAGTAAAGATCGGATGATCACTATTTCAATGGACAAAACATCATACTGAAAGTCCAAGAGGCCCTAGCCTCCATATAACCTCAGTGTTCCACCCCTTGCCTTCCACATAACTTCAATACTAGGTAAGGCCGCTCTAGAATACGGAGCTATTCTTATATCCCTGATATGACTGTGTCGCACTCCTCCCCATCCACCCAACGGGAGGTGCCCAGCCAGACTCATGAACCCCGTGCTTTGGCTACACACCAGCAAGTCTTTGCTCCTATTACATACAGGAGAGACCCGAGACATAAAGAAGACCCCTGCACACACATGCCATCGGCAGAGAGGCCAACCTTAGGAAGTCCGAGTTTACCCCCAGCACTATTATTCACTTGTCTGAGAGGAGCAATGACACTCTTTGTTTCTGCGCATTCAAAATGCTCTGAGAGGTTTGGTGTCTCTCCTACTAGAGACGAGGATTATCCATTACGCCGATCTGTCGACACTTCGATTTGTCCAGCAGGTCTCAAACACACATCGCGTGGCTCATGGCCAGGGAGCGGAAGGGAATCGGCAGAGCCTGCTGCTCAGCAGAGCCCTTCCCCAGGACCTGCCCCATCAGAAGGTCTCACAGGGAGACCCCCGTGCCGTGAGGCTCGTGAGCAGCCTGGGCGAAGGAGACGCTTGCCCCCAGGTGCCCCACACAGCCGAAACCTCCAGCATTTCTTGATCTGCTTGTTTTTATACTCCAGATTTATTTTGCCTTTACGGTCCTGCCTCCAGCTTCTCCTCACCGCCCCTCCAGGCGCTCCTGCACGACGGGCTGCAGGCAGGGCAGACGCCTCCCTAGCAGGAAGCACTTCATAGGCTGTGGTTAGAACACCCTTAAGAAAACACAATACTCAAGTATCTCAGTTACCCTGAGTTTCCTTCACACATCCAGGTTGTTTTGGTGTTTTCTACCAAATCACAGTGATTTCTTCCCCACTGGAGCCCACCCGGGTGGAGTTATAAAGGAAACACCCGGCCCCCAAGAACTCACTGGGGGCTGCACGAAGGAAGTTTCCCAAACGTCCCTGTGCTTCCCCGGTCCACAGGGAGGGGAGCTCTGCCCTCCCCTGTGCCCGAAGCGCTTCCATTCCCATTCCCAGCTCGACCCATGGCCGGGAGCAGAGGCAGGGTTGCCATGCCGACGGGCGCTGCTTTCCGCGCGGTTGGCATAGCGACGGGCGCGCATCCCGCCTGCCCGGCCGGCGGCAGCGGGAGAGGGGCCGCATCCGGCCTCCACAGGTGGGACCGCGGCTCGCGCTCCCCGCGTGCTCCCTGCCCGGAGCCGGGTCTGCGGAACTGGCCTCCGCTTCCATACCCACATCCAGGCGGCACAGGCTCCTTGGGCTCCCTTTGGGAACGCTGCACCAAGAGGCGGAGGGACGTCCCTGCAACACTTAGGTTCTGGGATGTAGCTGAGGGCAGGACAGTTCCCCCTGGGCTGTGTGATTCCAGAGGGATGGCGGCGAAGACAGAATATTGAACATCCCAAATACTGCTTTTCTAAAGCAGCACATTGCTGGTTTTGCAACGCTACAGACGTCTCAGCAATCAGGGGTTTCTAAACCCCAAGGCGCAATCAAACAAAATCTAACACACACCTCCACATACTAGGGGTATCAAACCCTCACGGGGTATCAAACCCTCACTGATCTGGTGGCAGAAAGCTAGCAAGACGACAGAACTACGGCCTGCACTTCAGCCCTTTGCATCTTTGCAAGGGTTGTGCAACAGGTTGCAATGAAAAAGCAATTGATGACAGACAGATACGCCAAAAAAAGATCACATCTAATGGAGGCACTCCTAAAAAAACAAAAATAAAGAAGCCACAAATAGAAGTGCCAAATGTTTAGACACTATGCTCAAAACAAAAGTCCAAAAGATATTGATTCCAGAAAAAAAAAAAATCACATCAAGTATCTCCCTCTTCCCCCCCACCCAAAAAACAAACAAACAAACAACCAAAAAACAAAAAACCACTGGTTATCAGAAAGCAAAATAACCCTTGGCTCAGTGAGGCACTGAATTTGCTTCACGCAACACAAATTTATTTATTTTAGAGCTGACAGAACCTCAAGGAAACAGGTAAATTTAATGGCCCTAATTGAAACCCTGCTAAGATCCTACGGGGGAGCAAAATCAACCTTTATCAGCTGTCAGCTGGTTCTCACGACTGCGGCAGCTGACCTCAGTGAAATGGGAACGGGCAGGTAATGGCTCTGCCCCTCCTACACACCAGGGCGACGTGCCACAGGGCTGAGCTGGGGCCCTGAAATCTGGAAGCCAGGGGATTTTTTTTTGCCCGTTTTGAGAGAGGGGTTTACTAAGGGTCTGTTTTGAAACACGAAGGATCCCTTACACTTTCACTTCGTTCTTCACATAAATCTATCATGCTGCATCTATCTTCAGCATCACTTGAATTATCAAGAAAAAAAGTAAAGGAAAAATAAAACTATCAGTTATAATAACAACTGAAAGTTGAACTGAAAGTATCAACTGAATATTTGGCATTTTTTTTGATACTTTGCTATTTCATACGCTATTGTGCATGTAATTTCTTTAGTGTCTTTAAGATGTCCCAAGACAGCAGGGCAGTAGGTAGTAAGCATCTACACAGCTGTGTACATACAGATGTGTTTTAAATATTGTGACCATCAACACATAGGTCCATGCTCCTATTTTTTGTTAACATTGCACATGAAAAACATCTAGAGGACGCTTCAGTAAAACTAGTATTTTATACGGATTAAAAAAAATCTCCCAGAGCTTTCTGTTACTATGTAATTTCCCAAGACCTTTTAAAAGGCACCTCAGAAGTCATACGGTATGCTTTCTTTACTCAAGAGCTAACAAAGTTCTTTTTAAATACAGAGAACTATGGAAAATATGCCCTTAAAGAAAACTGAAATATATATCAATCCATGGCCATTCTTTGGCTTCAAAGAAATAAATATTTACTCCACTGTGGACAGAACTTCTTAAATTTCATACTCAAACTTGCCCATCGCACTCACTTTCGGAAACATCAACTCTGGCTGGCTGAGGTCTGAATTTTTACCTGTTACCTATGATTATTTGAACCCCCAAATATTCTCAAACTACATGCTATGCAAAAGCAAGCAAACGAACAAAAAGCAATCTAGAGCAAACAAAACTCTATTTGAAGACGATCCAGAATATTTTTGGTATCAAATGGTAACTTGAAACGTCACCCACATGCGTCGGGTTTGCAGCACACACTGTTTGGGCGTCCCAGACCCCAAGGGCCCCCGGCAGCCCTTGCTGTCCCTGTCCCCCAGCCCTCTGCCCCAGCCCCATCCCAAACAAACAGTGGCCATCAGTGGCTGCACCACAACCCTACGGCGGTAACAGCTCCAGCCCCACAAGCGCAGGCTCTGCACATGTAAAGTGCAGCTCAAGGCTGACTTCTTTCAGGTCCACAACACGACCTGTTCACTTCTAAGTAAGGAAATAAACCACAGAGAGTTGCGGAGCTGATTAGGTAACTCTTTAGCCTATTTCTTTTCCTCTGAACAAGTAACTTACGTTTCCAGCTTCCTTCGTTCTTTCGCTCTGCCTAGCACTAGTGTTAAATTCACTTTTCCATCTTGCAGCATCACAATTGGAACGCGTGGTAAGTCAAAAGGAAAACAATGTATTTAGCCAAAGCTCATTACTGCACATAGGCTAACCTGATCGCATGACAGCTATGCTCGTAAAGCTCAGTAAAAAGCAGAATAAATACATGAGTAAAAGGAAAAAAAAAAAAAAAAACAGAATGCGTAAAAAAACCCTAAACTGCATCCAAAAGTAAAATATTATATATACAAAACAGAAGCCCTCATGGACTTTTTCATGCAGAGAAGCTTGCAAAATGTGGAATCTTACTCTGTCAATATCCCTTTATAAATTTGGCTATCAGTGAGCTTAGAGGAATATGGCTTGCTAAGGGAATGTATTCTCTTCTGCAGATTATTTGAACACTGAAAGACCTCCTATTAGCTTTAGGAATTAGGGAATCGGGGAGCATCACTGTATAAAGAAAGATGGAGAGGGTTTCAAACAGTTATTTTTTCTAATTTCTGAAGCAGCAAACAGGATGGCCTAAATGACTGACATGAAACACGTATTTAATTACAAATTTTCATAACTTACAGTTTTAATAACTGAGTTTTCTTTAAGTAGAATTCTCTGATGGCGTCTGACACTCACATGGTCTTGTATCTACGCTGCGTATTTAGAACACAGCTGATTCTGTACTGGAAAATATGTTCATGATTTCCCCCTTATTTTCTCAATGTACAATAAAAGACAAATGTTACACGTGAAAGTGCTGTGCATGTATTCCACAGTATGTTCACTTCAAAATAACCAAATGTAAAAAGGGCTTTCGTGTGCTGTGATATTCTTCCTAATTTATGACTGAATAAAAGGACAGAGGAAAATTCTTCGGTTTCCTTGGTATGCAGGAAGAGCTTAACCCTAGGTGTAACCCTAGGCTCCCTCATACAAACAGTTTCCCTTTGTGGACATTGCCTGTCTTGCTGGGAGCAGCCCTTTTTACTCAGCCCTGGTGAGGCCACATCTGCAGTACGGTGTCCAGCTCCAGGATCCTCAACACAAGAGAGACGTGGGGCTACCACACTGAGTGCAGTAAAGGGCTACGGAGATGATTATGGACTGGATCAGCCCTCATAGGAGGAAACACTGGAATTGCTGGGAGGACTGGAGAGGACTGGAGAGGACTGAGGTGGGATCTCATCAATGCATATAAATATGCATTGGTTGGAAGAGTGGTCTTCCAACCTCAACCCTTCTGTGATTCTGAGTAGTGTGTTCCATTTACTTAATGCCTACTTTGTTGTATCTGAATGTTTCTTTTTCAGCACAATTACTCATATACATCCATGTTAGCTGTACACACTGATTTCACTGGGGCTACTCAAGTTCAAAAAATACAGATATATTAAGGGACAGAATTCTACCTAACACTGCCACAGTCTTAAAGCCACTGTTAAATTACCCACCAATTCAACTATTACTGTCATACACCTCAGATACTGCAAAGCCCATTTAGGAGGCAAGAAATCATTTTTCTTCAATCTCTACTAAGCCTTTGGATGAACAAAATGTAGCTGAGTAAAAGAGTGTTAAAAAGATACATTATATAACATTGCTTTCAGTCACAGATTAGTATGCTACAGATGATTTCTGTTATGATAATCAGATGTCCTCCTCAAATACAAAAATTTTATCCTCCATCACCTATCTCAGCACTTGTTTCAGCAGTGCTTTTTCATGCTGTCTGTAGATTGGATGTTTTAAAAGATTTATGTATGGATCGAGTGTTTGAATTCATCACGAACAGGACAAACTTGTGGAACAGACGAACTCTACACAGCAAAAATAGGATTCAGCTAAAGCTGCTGGGACTCAAAGAAATAAAAGTTACCAGAGCAAGGGCTTAAATTAGAGAATATAGGAAAGCCAATAGGTGCAGAAGAAAATCTGGCTTAGGTTGATGAATCATAGAGGAGTGCAATCATAAAAGCCCTGTATCTTTGAGGGAAAAAAAAATAAAAAAAGCTGGTGAAACTCATTTAGGACACAAATTAAGCTCATTCTGCCCTCAGAAATAACATTTAAACATAGCATAGAAAAAAAATAATCAAACAGATCAAATGCATACGTGTGGATGTTCAAACAGTGGAAGTCTAACAATAAGACAGAGGAATGAAAATATCTAGTTTTAAGTGAGAATATTGACCTAATAGGAACATCAGACACTTGAGAGAGGGAAGCAGCCAGCGGGGAAATCATGAAAATAAACTACAGAGAAACGAAAGAGAAGGCTGTGCTTTATATTAAAGAAAGCTTTGCACCAAAGAATGAACTGTATTGAATGTAACACAAAATGTCTATGGATTAAACCTCCAGGCCTACAGAAGCTTTCAAAATAAATTATCACTGCCTAATCAGGATGACAATGGTGCCAGGGAGGTGCCAGCAGAGATCTAAGAGACAGCAAGAAAACATATTAGTAATCAGAAACTTCAATCACCCCCACATGGACTGGATAAATGTCAGGTTGGGGTGTGACTAAATGGCACCAAAAATGACTGACTCATGGAGGAGCTTGTCATGAAACCTGGAACAAGACAAGGCTTGCTCTAAGCAACGTGTAAGCCATGGTTCAAAATGTTGCTGTTACTTTGACACTAATGGAATTAGGTAAGTACCCCTTAAAACTAAAAAAGCTTGAATTTCTACTACAATTGGGTGTAATCTCAAAAAAATAAGCTATACAAATAAGGAAGATTCTTTCCAACTGGCAAAAAGATTGTTTATAGTCATCAACTGTAGAGTTAAACAGAAAACTTTAAATGCTTCATGAAGAGATCGTTTCAATACTCTGAAAAGGCCAAAATAAACAAACAGAATGTTCAAGATTATTAGGAAAAGGAATAGATTGAAAAAAGGAAAAAATCATTATACTATTTTAGTGTACTGCCCTGTTGAATATTGTACACAGTTCTGGTCCCCATCCCCAACTTCGTCAAGCGTAACTACAAAGGGTCCCAAGAACTGTAGCAAGAGTTACGGAACATGCAGTACATTTCTTGTGTATATTCAGACCAAACAAACAAGTGACTTTTGTACACGGAAAAGAAGCAAGTAAGAAGTATATTTTAGATATCTGCAAAAACAGTGTTGCAGAGGAGGCCAACAATTACTCACTGCTCGTCATTTGTAAGAAACAGCAGCCAAAGAACTTATCAGATGTCAGACTCAAAACAAATGAAATGATACTCTTACTTTCATCCATATGCATATGGATGTGCATGTTTAAACTGTGAAATACCCACAGATTATGTTTAACACCAAAAAAATTGTAGAGGTTCAAAATAAAACATGAAAATCAGATAGCTTTGCTGTCTCAGGAAGCCCTTGAGTTGTCTCATGATTTAACACTGGGAGAATATCAGGGAAATACCAGCCCTACTTTTATTACTCCTCGTGAGCCTTCACCAATGGCCACATTTGAAAACTGGCTAGAGAAAAAGACGGGCTTCTGCTTTAACTTATTAAGGCCATTTTTATGTCCCTATCTTCTTGGAGTGTGCTATTAAATGACTTACGACTCTGCCGCGCTGCTCGCGAGCTGATGGGCTGATGGGCTTGTCCTGCAGCGTTAATAAGCACCACTGCCATGGCTGACGACTTACTGTTCCAGGGGGAAAGGAAGTAGAAGTCGTGACCTGAAACACTTTACAATTCATTTTTGAACCAACTGCATATGAAGATAATTTCGTTTATGAGATTTTTGCAAACAGCATAAATACGCCAATAAGGAATATATAACTGCCTGTCAAAGTTTGGAAATTATTACAGAGTCACTTCTTTAATGATGCTGAGTGATAGTAATGTTCATTTTAATTTGTCTAACATCTGCTCCTGGCAAATGTAAGCAGATGTGTCTAATTATTACCTTTTGATACTTGCATATGCATAGCATGAATAAGAACATGAAAAAATCAGATTCCTGTGAAGGAGAGGCAAGATGCCTTCGAAGCAAACAACATGGCAATGGATCAGCTAACTAAAATATCTACTTTATAGCTGGGAAGTTAGCAAATAAACACAGGAGATGATATACTCCAAGTGAAAATATTACTTAAAGATAACAGATATATTCATTCTATTTGAAATTTAAATACTTTGTAACTTTAAGTCAGAATAGTGTTCTAGATATATGTTGATTGACGTGGAAATAGTCTTGAACCTATTTTCCTGCTATAACCCCATTAAGATTTTGCATGTTTTGAACATGTCCTTTTAAATTGCTTTTTATATTTTTAAATTAGGAAGAATAAATCCAGTTAATGGTACATTCAACCTTTTTCTCACACACACAACACAACAAACAGACAGATTTCTGGTCTTACCTCACGAGAAAACAACGAAGGTTAACTTAAATCCCAAATGGTGCTATACTCAAATATCCCTTCATGACAAATGCAAATCATGACCTTAAGCCCCTCATATTTTCCCCTCTCTCTGGAAACGCCCATTTGTGCTGCGTCCTCCGCACTCCACTGTGCCCTGCTCTGCGCACCCTGGACCCCTGATCCGCAGCCACCTCTTGACAGAGCTCCCGAGCAGCTCGTGGCCTTGCTGCTCTGCACCGAGTTACTGTGTTACAGTGAACCTCTATTCTGTTTCTCTGCAAGTAAAAAATCTCCGAAAATAATTAACTGGCTTATGTGATGATCAGGATTAGTTTGTAATTTTTACTAAATAAAAATATAATTTTCAACTACTACCTGGAATAGAATGATCAAATCACTTGATTATATAGGACAACAACAAAAAGTAGGAAATATTTTACATGCTGGAACTAAATATATGTTTGATTTGTAGCACAGGATATAAACCAGTTCTACATCATCTCTCTTACATTTGTTGAAGCTTATCTTACAGAGAATGCCTTTGTAAATAAGGCCAACTTTTCAGAGTTGTATCAAAACCTATAGATCACTTTCAGAACAGACGCTGCTATATGTTAAATACATTAAAATATCTGATGCTATCTATACTGTCAGAAAACCTCTTGGAAATCTAGTCCTACTGATGGTAATCAGATACATTTGATACAACTTGGTTTACTGGTTATCTGTCTTTTACAGTTAATTGTAATCAATGTGTTTACACTTTTAAAAGAATTGGTTTTTCTTGGAACCTGACTCTGCTTTCCAGAGGAGTGATTTATTTTATACTTAAAAAAGGCCTTTACAAGGATTGATGTATATTTTATTATTAGAAAAACCTGATACGGTATAACTCTTCCCAATGGCATAAATATCCCAAATAGATTGATAAAGTGGATGCCTGATAACATAATAATCAAACACAAATACACAGGATTTATTTTTCTTACCAGAAATACTGATTATACAAATGCAGGTAAGCAGGATTTAAATTCTTGTTCCGTGTTGCTGCGTACAAGAGCAAGACATCCTGCAGCTTCAAGCTGCACCATTTTGCATTTCCAGCAACACGGCTAACCTACCTAGACAATACAAAGCTACTGTTCTAGTCAATCTCACCATTTAAGAAAAGTAACTTTTGGTCATGCATAAGCCATCTGAAATACACGAATTGTTTGATTACATGAGTGTTTGAAGCTAAAATTTCAAAATATTTACACAGGGTTGTTAATTCTGGAATGCTAACTTGACTTGATCTAAAAATAGCAGTAATATTGCTTTTTGAGAGTATAAAAATTTACTTATATATTTTTGTGCTTTCAGAGTTGGTTGACCTTCACTTGCTGGAATATTCTTCAAATAACTAGGGAATATAATATCACTTACATGTTTCCTGTAACGACAAATAATTATTATATTAAAAATAGTAGGAAATTAACCGCTGCCTTTCATAAGGCTAGATTTTTATAAGTTCTCTTATGTTCAGGTCTTATTCAACTTACTCCTTTTTCAGTAAATATAAACTCCCTGAGCGGGATGAAGCAGGTTCGTATTAAGTAACAGAAGTGCCAAGACACACATCAAAGGACTGAAAACAAGGGCATGAGGTAATCAGGTTGAAAAGAAGTGTGCAAGTTGGGTATTTGGTCTGGTATGAGTGATCAATGATATACCTATGTGAAAGACATTCCTGTAGTCCCAGGATAGCATCTGCTGAGGTGCAGCCTCCACAGAAACTGACATAAAGGCCCAGTAGTGCAGGAGAGACAAAAGACCACCATGAAAGTGCAGTGTGAATGACTTGATGGGTCCATAAATAAAAGTTTGAGACTCACAAGCTTTTGCAGACCTGAAGAGTTTTACTGTGCCTCACAGTACTAAGTCAGGTCCAAAATCTCATGATGAACACACAGGAAAAACTCCTGAGAAACGCTGGTGAAGAAAGAAGACACAAAGCAGAGGTGAAGCTCTGCTGGAGCAGTTTGCTTTAGCACCTCTCAGCAAAGCCTACGCAGAAGCTGTAGCCCAGGTAGAAGCAGTTGCTGCTTCCAGACAGCTTCCACACCATCACGTTAGCATAATCACCACTTATTTTCGGCAGAAAGGAAACACTAAAAGGAGAAGATAGTGTTGGTGGATATCTTCAAAATTGGTAACATTTTTTTCTGTTTAGATATAACTATTGCAGTTAGTTAGCATATTCAGAGTAGCTGAGTAACTTCCAAAATCCCATGCTGTTTTCCATCCCAGAAACAAACTAGAGCAACACTCTCATAGTCCCATACAACTTCTCCCCTAATATGCAGCCGTTTGCAAATTACACTGCAGTTGTCAGTAAGGCCTCTCATCAATAATGAAACCACCTGCATTTTGTCTAGCTAAAACTTCACAGAGAAAAACTGCTTCTTACAGAAGATTGCAAATGAGCTGTTACTTTTAAATGAGCAGGGATATGACTTAGTTAAACTTTAGAACAAACCTACAGGAGAGATGAAAATGATTTAGGCCCATGTTCAGCTGTGATGAATCGGACAGAGTGGCTTCAGGGGTTGTGCTCTCCCTTATGTCATATTAAAAGATTTTATTATTATTATTATTATCATCTATTGCTGTCACATGATACAGTGGCAGGAGCTGACAACTCTTAAACCAGTATAAATAAAAGGAACACAGAGTGACACATACATGAAATAGAGATTGACACTGAAAATATTTATCTGTCATTTGCTTTCACTGACATCAGAGATTAAAAAACAACCACCTTCGCAACAAAAAAATAGTAAATCACTATCCTTAAGAAACTTGGCAAATATTTCAATAAAAAGAAGAAACCATATGCGGGTTTCAACTTAAGGGCTCGAGTTCCAGTGAAAGAATGGAATTGTTTCCAAAGCTCTTTTAGATGTCCAAGTGGAAGAGTCTGATTCTGATAACCAAGGAGAACTCGGCCCAAAAGCGTTGTCTTCCTTCCTCTGCCTATGAAGGGATCTTAGGTGCCCAGCGTGGTGGCAGGCACCAGTGCGTCTCACACCAGGTGGGATAACCTAGATACTGAGGGTGGCACCCATCTCTGCACTAGAAAGCAAGTGTGAACAAACCGAAGCAGCAGTGGGAGGGCGTATTTATTTTGTAATGATTCTTAAATACAATAACTAGCCATTCAGTAAAGTATACATGGAAAATGTTATTATTAGTTTAACTATTATATCAGAAGAAACTTACAGTGAGAATTCATCATAGTCCTGGACAGACTCAACGGGTATACTAAGCATGCTATATTTGGACCAAAAAAAAAAGAATTAAAATGTCCTTTTTTCAGTAGTAGCAGAAATACTACTACATACTACAGAAATACTACAGCACTTCATTCATGATTCGTGTGTAACGAATCAAGAACCTTACGACAGCAGGAAAAGGCACGTAACATGCCAGTGTCTGACAACAGCTCACAAATGCAGAAATTGGAGTTTTAACTTAGTTATCAAGATACATATGAAAGGAATGGAATAGCCAAGTAAAAATGTCCTAAAAATGAGGAGAACTGTGCAGCCTTTGAAGGAAGGCAAGGCCCACAGATTTTTTTTTTGCATAGAGTGCTTGTGGCAACAACTGACTTATTTCTGAACACAGGGGAAATTCCTGTTACTTACGTACTGTGTGACCAGAAAAAAACCAAGATTTTATATATACACACTTAGCTTGTGTATTGCCTTTGTAAATAGACAGAATTGGGCCAAAAAGCTTCAAATTCATCCACTGCCCTTTCTCATCGGAAAGGTAACATGAACCTAACTGCATGATCCATGTCACAATACCACCCACAAATGCACTGCTTCAGTTTTAATGGCCAATCAATTAATCTTTCCAACACAGGTTTCACTAATAGGCATTTAAAATTTGGGTTGGATTGGGATATCCATTATTTAGTACTACATATCTGGAAAAGACAAGAAAAAATGTGCCCAAAGGCTGCTTATATACTGAGGGATCACACATTTAATATTCTTAGTAAAACCTTTAGTTTTCACTTCAAATTTTAAGATTTAAGCTACTGTTAAAATAATAGTAACTGACACCCTCTGGATGTCTCAGAGCAAAAAAAAAAGATTTTTTTTATACTTAGGTGTTATTTTATACTTACAATATAACAAAGAGTAAATAAATGAGTTCATAATTGCCTGTATATTGAACTCAAGAGCTGAATCAGCTCCTCCCTAGAACAAGGCCATCATTGCAGCATTTGCAATTCAGGAAAACATCAGTACATAACTAACCAAATAGAGTGCGCAGTTAAAATCCAAGTTTTTCTCATTTCCTGCCTATACAATGTAGAGTCTAACAATAGCACAATTTAAAGATTTTTTACTAGTATTTTTAGAAATGAAATGGATTAAAAAAAAAAAAAAGAAGTTGCCTGCTTAGGAAATGCAAACCTCTTTAGCTTAATGCATTTAATGGGGGGAGCAGGTGAAAACACCTCTTTCTTTCAGAATCAGTGACTGCCATTTCAGACTGCAAAAAATAGAAAGCAGTAAAATGTCAGCTGACACAATGAATTTCTGTATAAAAGCAATGATACAACTTGGCGAAAGCTAGGCAGATATATGTGATAGCTGAGGGCAGTAGAATTGTCAGCCTGCTATGCAGATTTTATTGTATTTCTCCTCAAAAAATAGTACCACGGTTTATATTATACACTATAGATGGAATATCTTTGCTTTTGTTAATGCTCACCTTCCTATCAGCACTGTTACTTTGTCACTGCCATAAGTCAGCAGTATTAGCAACTGTAGGAGAAAAGAGGATGCAACAGGATGTAATGACCTTGCTAATTGGTATTGGCATGTTCAATTAAATCACCTCAATTAAAATACTACAGCAAACGATTAAAAAGTGACTTTATTTAGATTTAAAAAAAAGATAATCAAACTGGAGTGTCTGCCAAATTTCTGTCATGTCAGTTTTAGTGAAGTAGCAAACACAAGGGCAGGCACACTAATGTTTCAGAGGGTATTTAACAGAGACAAGTGCACATCATTTGCATCCTCATAAACATGGAATAAACACATTTCTCCTTTGCATCTGGCCTCTTTTGGTAGGTTTTGACCATTATGTGAGCTCTGTCTAACAATATAATCTGGCGGGAACTAAATGAAAGACTGCGTGTCTGCCAAACAGTTTTCCATATGATGAAAATGCTTCGTGTTTTCCTTTCTGTACTCCCACACATATTTGTACCTATCCTTGATAGCCTGTGGGCTCTCAGTCCTTAAAAAGCGGTCAGAAAGTTTGTAGGGGGAAAAAAAAAAGGGCTATTTTAGTTGCAGAGAAACAATTTCAGAAGATTTTTATTGTCTTGGGAAATATTCTAATATTCAAATTGTCCTTGGCAGTTAGTTTGCCAACGCTAGTCTCATTGCAAGTAGAGTCCAAAGGGACCAAGCACCACAAGAATGATGGGTATAAAAAAAGTACCTACATGTTAAATAACTTCTGCAGACTGGGCTCACAAATAGACACTGCAGTGAAGGTAGGATACTTTTGGCTAACATAAAATCCTCATCTGACAATACTTATGAATAGTCTGACTGGAAGTGAATTAGGTAAATCACTTAAAACTGATGCTCTTTCCCTGTCTTTTATAAAACAAATGACAACCTACAGACAAAAGACATAAAATCATAGCAATGATTACTAGGCATTTCTTTTTTCCGTCTTGACTCTTAAGGAATAGACAATATAACAAATTACAATTTAAAATAAAACCAAACTTCTATCTAGCAGACATTGCTTATTTATAGTCTGTAAAAATTTAACATAATTGTTAACTAAAACTTATAATCTCTACATTACTCCTTTGATATGTATTAGTACACATAATTTCAAAGAATACAGCCATAAAGTTTTTTTTTCTGATATCTAATTTAAAGAAGTCATGAAAACCTATTTGTTCTGAAATATAAATATTCTAAATGTGAGAAAGTCTGTTCAAATCTAGAAATACAGATTCTGATTATGAGATAGATTAACTTAGAAAGCAGGTTTCCTTTTTAATTGAGTGAATTAAATAGTTAACATTCATTGTACAGAATTTCTTGGGATTTTATTTAGTAACTCTTTACCAAAGACTCCAGTCCAGGATATACTGCCTTTCTGCGTGTTACTTATAGCTCTTGTAGCGTTCAAGGTTTTGTTTTTCAGGGCACTTGGAATCTGGCACCAAAACACCAACCTGCACCCTTGCAGTGCAGTAACCAGTATCACATCTTTCAAGAAACGGAACATTTCTACTCTACTGGATACTTGACACACGATGACTCATGAACTGATCGTATTATAACTTTGGGCAATGAGATTAAACACCATTCTGAAACTTCCATTAGTTTGTTGATTACTTAATATGGATTCAAATTTTCTCACTCTCACAATTCTACCTTGTTTTCTTTCTAAATATCTTTTACCTCTTCTTTCTTTTCAAAAATATCAAAGCCTGTTACTGAACATTTGATCCAGTATTTAGCAAAGTCAGCATATGACTTTTTAGGAATGGTACACTACACAAAGCTTGCCCAAGATCCATCATGGTATTTTACTCCTGGCATATTGCTTTCTTACTGAAGTAATCAAGTCTTAGACCTCTCCTGAGCACATATTTGTGATCACTTCTAAACAGAAACATCTGCTTGCATACGATGCCCTATAATTAATACCTGAATCCTAGCCAGTCTTCTCATTTGTTGTAAGAATAATAATTTGGAATATTTACTAAACAACTACCACATTTTCTTTTTCACGAAAGTCAAGAAACAGAAAAAGAAAACGTCCATTACCTGGTCAGAGAACATAGACCCTTAGGCCCAAATTCATCCCACTGAATTTTAGGCACTTTGATGAATGAGAAATAAAACTGCCCTAGATAAAAGGAAGGAGACCTGCAACACTAGAGGGCAATCTACATCTCAGGCAAACTGAATTCTCTGCAAATGCATTTCTCTTTTTTCCATTGACTGTATATTCTGCCTAGGACAAATGCACTTATAACTTATGCACATCACAAAATTTGATTCAATTTCCACAGGCATGCTACTCTACCTGGTCTAATTTAGGGCTGAAAAAAGACATCTCTCAAACAAGTATCTCAGAATGTGAACCAATATTCACTGAAACTTTATTCTTCTTCTGATTTCCTTCACATAATTGCAGAAAATATAATTCATCCAGTTTCCTCTCTTCCGAATTCTTTACCATTTAAGATCCTCATTATACTTTTGCATGGGAAGGTGCTGATATTTGCTTATTATTTTACTTTCCTGCTAAATCTAAGTTTTCTGTGAATAGGAAGTATCAGCCATTATATATTTGCCACTTGAGAGTAACAAGGCAGATAACTAAACTCTTCTAGCACAATGCATGCCTCTACACTGGTGGAAATAACACAAGGAGTAACACACCTACTAAGAACTTAAAGTGTTTCTGGCAGTTATATTTGCTAAAGAGTCTCCAGGATTACTGGACAAACATTTGTGTGCTGCTGTCGTCTTGCAAATACACTCCATATTTTCACTGCAATGCAGTAGATAAATTGTTTGTACACGGAATCATTAGCCTAATTTTCATAGACAGCCTAAAGCCATAATTTCCTATTTATTAGCAACTCTTTTTGTATTTACTGCAGGGAAAAGAAAAAGATAAATGAACAAACATTTCAATCATGAATGATTTAACATTATGGAACAAATTCAGACATAAAACCAGATCCTAAATCCAACTCAAGTTTGTTTTACTTCCAGAATATTAACCTTCGGTCTGTATGACTTATTAATCATCAGGCCAAACAAATATTCTCATACTTGAATCATAATGTGGGAGAACTGCCCGCCAATCTATTTTATTACAACAGGTGTTAATGGGTGCTAATATATAGAGGTAAATGAATTTATGATATAAAACATCCTCCTCCTGGACCTGGCGCATTTCTGCATTCTTGTGGCTCGGGCAGATCTTAGTGATCACAGCACCTTCTAATAGCACTTCTCTGCTGGCCTGTAAGCTGATTCCCATGCCCATCTGATAACTCTGGGCACCATTAAGTCCCCAGCAGACAGGAGCACAGTTCTCTCAGATATCCAAGACCTGTGCACAGGACTGCCAAATGGGACACGCGACCTGCAGAAGACCTGCTCCCCCTCTGGGACTGTACCTGGAGGCCAGGTGAAGTATTTGCAGGTCCTAAAGGGATATAAAATGCAAATGCCTTTAACTCATCAAACGGCTATGCATGTGCACTACAAAATTAATACAGATTTTTTAAAAAAGGAAAAAAAAAGTATTTTAAAGCTACAGATTCTCTAGACTGAAATAGCTGAGTGAGTCACAAATAGGAGGCAAAAGGATGCACTATAAATTTTGATGTCAAATTTCATGCCTTCTGTGTAACGTCTCCTACTTTCTCTTCTATTTTGCTAACTTAGTCATATAAAAAACTCCTGCTGTTCTTTTTTCATTATTTATATATAAATGAGTCAAAGGAAAAATGAGATGAAAAATAACAAGAAATTCTTAACTGATTCAGCTCCTGTTTAGTCCATTTCTGTGATGCTCATTCACAAGTCTTCTACCCAGACATGTCAAAATAAGCTGCCAGCATGGGAATTTCAACCCCCAAAGCTGTGAGACCTCCAGACAAGCAATTCTTGGCTATGTAAGCACTGATAGGTTGAACACTTTCTTTCCTGAATGGCATATTGCTGATATCTTCAAAGAGGGCAAGATTTTATCTTGAATAGGCAAACAGAGCAGTTCCCAATATCTCTGTGGTGTACCACATCATAGAGACCACATGACCAGATATATGTATCTTCAGGAGGAATTAATCTCACTTGTGCAATTTTTTTTCTGTAAGAGTTACATGCATAGCATCTGTGCCTGTGCAAAAGTTGTCTTGCAGGTTAAGTTTTCCCTTCTTTTTCCAAGGAGCAAGGTGAATCAATCCATAACTTAATTAAATTGGTATTACACTTGCCCTCTGTATTTTTACCTAAAAAGAAGTAAGTATTCATGTGAATGTGCATCTCTAGAATTCAGGAGAGTTCACATATTACTGATCTCTTCTTCTAGTGTACAATTACGTACAAATCCTTCCAAGCTTCCAAGCTAAATAAATAAATAAATAAATAAATGCCAAGAATGAAAGGAAAATATTTGGCCATTCTAGTTAAGCTAATACATATCAGAAACATACTGTATCTGTCAGACCTCTCATTTTACACAGTCATTAAAACTTTATGTGAAAAATTTCTTCATCCTTTAGTGTTAAGATGAGCCCTCCAGAATCCCAACTCCTGTGGACCATCAAAAAAGTCTGGAGAAAATTTTGAGAAAGATCGGGTTAGGGATCACTTAAACAAACTGGACATACACAAGTCCATGAGCCCTGATGGGATACAACTGTAAATGCTCAGGGAGTTGGTTGATGTCATTGCTAGAACACTGTCAATGATCTTTGAAAGGTCATGGAAATCAGGAGAGGTGCCTGAGGACACAGCAAATGCCATTCCAATCTTCAAAAAAGGCAAGAGAAAGGACCCAGGGAATCACAAGCCAATCACTCTCGTCTTGATCCCTGAAAAGATGATGAAGAAGCTAATCCTGACACTATTTCCAAGCACATGAAGGACAAGAAGAGGATCAGGAGTAACCAGCACAGATTCACCAAGGGGAAATCATGCTTAACTTATCTCATAGCCTTCCATAGTGGAATGATTAGCTGGTTAGACGAGGGGGAGCAGTGCATCCTGTAAGGATTTTGATACTGACTCCCTTAACATCCTTGTAGGCAAAGCTCAGGAAGTGTGGAATAGATAGGCAGACAGGTGGATTGAGAACTGGATAGATGGAAGCACTCAGACGGCTGTGATGAGTGGTATAAAGTCTTGCTGAGGGCCTGTAGCTAGCAGTGTTCCCTAGAGGATAGTACAGAGCCCAAACTTGTTCCACTTATTCATCAATGACCTGGATGAAGGGACAGAATGCACCCTCAGGGAGTTTGCTGATGATACAAAACTGGGAGGAGGTTGATACACCAGAGGGCCATCCTGCCATTGAAAAGGATCTGGACATGCTGAAGAGTCGTGTGGAAAAGAACCTCAAGAGGTTCATCAAAGGGAAGTGCAAGGTCCTACACCCAGGGAAGAGTAACCTCATGCACCAGCACAGGCTGAGGGCTAAGATGCTGGACGTCAGCTTGCTGAGGAGGAAATGGGAGTCCTGGTGGACAACAAGCTCACCATGAACCAGCAATGTGCCCTTGTGACACAGTAGGTCAATTATATTCTTGGCTGCATTAGCTGGATGTGTTGCCAGCAGGTTGAGAGGGGTGGTTCTTCCCTTCTGCTCAGACGTGGTGAGGCCACACCTAGAGTGCTGTGTCTGGTCTGGGGCTCCCCAACATAAGAGAAACACGGAACTACTGCAGTGAGTCCAGCAACAGGCTACTAAGATGACTAAAGGACTGCAGCAGCTCTCATATATGGAAAGGTATATGGAAGAGCTGTGACTCTTCAGCCTGTAGAAGAGAAGACTGAGAGGGGATCTCCCCAATGCATATAAGTTTCTGAAGCCAGGGTGTAAAAACACTGGGGCTAGACTCTTTCCAGTGGTGCCCAGTGACAGGGCACAGGAGACTACGCAAACAAACTGAAACAAATGAAATTCTGTCTGATCATGAGCAAAACAATCTTTACTGTGAGGGTGACAGAGCACTGGAAGAGGTTGGCAGAGGGGTTGCGGAGTCTCCACCCTTGCAGCAATCCCAACAGGGTCCTGTGCAGCCTGTTTTAGGAGATCCTGTTTGAGCAGGGGGCACTCCAGAAATTGCCTGCAGCATGCACCTCCATGAAGAAATCTATAAAAAGAAGCAATCCTATGTGACCTTAGAAACTTGGAAAAGACATTCAAACCATTCCTGACTATGTTAGCTTAGAGTTCAGCTTTTGTTCAGGATAGATATACTGGCTGTACATACTGGCATTGTAAACAAGCATGGCAACAGGTCCTCTGTTGGCAAAACTTTGGTATTGAATTTGGAAGCTTCTTAAAACAGACTATGCACTGAGTTTTCTTCTATTGGTGTTGCTGTGTGAGAGGAAGAAAGGAGGGAAAGACGGAAGAGGGAGGGAAAAAAAGAGGGAGGGAGAAAGAGAGGGAAGGAGGAATGGAGGGAGGGAGGAGCTTCAGGTTAGTTATTTCTAATGAAAGAGTGGAACACAGGAAAGCTCAATTTAAGCAACAGCAAAGCATTAACTTTGAGTGACCTTCAGTAAGATTCAGGCTATTATAATGATACATCCAAGTAAAGGATAGTTCTGGAAAAGCATCCAAGGATAAGTCATTCATTTCCCTAGTCACTCCTGCTCTTCTTCCTCCTTGCACGGGGTTTTCCATGTGTCTCTGAGTGCACAGAGCAGGCTGGCAGAGACCTATTTAATTGGGAACATACTTGTAGAGCATCCTCTGTATCAGAGCACTTACGGACAGGAGATAGCTACTGGCAGACTCAATCTGAATTGTACCACTGCTTTAAAAGACAAAGAAAACCCAGACCAACCTCAATACCAGTAACTGAGGTCAGCAGCAGCGGTACAGTTTGCCTCTCCCTGAAAGATGTTAATGTAAGGAGACTTGCTATACTGATACCAGGTTGGGGGGTCACGGTAGTCTTCAAGCATCTGCAGATCAAATTGAAAGGCTCTGGGCAACCAATAGACACAATCACACAGCAGTGCACATCACCCACTCTGTACCAGAGTACACATCATCCACTGCGAACTGTACTAGGGAAAACTAAAACAAGCAAACAAGCAACTGTAAACAAACAGACCTGGAGGCAGGATTTCCTATATTTTATGCATTAGCCATGCAATGTATTTCTGTGATTTCTTGGTGGTCAGGTATCCCAACAGCAACTCAAGGTGGTAGAAGTATACAAAGCATGGGATCAGAAACAACTTGCTTTTAAGTAATAGCACATATTTATTTAAGCAGTAGACCAGTTTAGAAGGCTAGCTGCAAAACTGCAAGTGAGCACATTTTTTTTGCTGAGGTTACTCATGCTAAATGTGTGATGATTTTGCCTTTCTCCCTTCTTCCTCCTTCCTGAGAATTCAGAAGTTAAGACAATTCCTCCTAATTGGTCCTATGTTGAGCAGCAAAAAAAAAAAGATAACAAATTAATGGTGTTTTTATTGCAAATTCAGCAAAACAAAAACAAAAGCAAAACCACAAAAACAATACCAAAGCTTTGGGAATCTCAAGATGGTAATTCAGAGCTTGAATGTGCCTTTTTCCATGGTTAATGTATAGAGTAATTAGCTCAGACTTATGATGCATTTCCTACTTATCACCTCCAAATGAGAAGAACACTGATTTTCACTAGCACTTGCTCTGCTGCAGACAGCTTATTCTTGCTGATCCTACTGTTCTCTGCAAGCCAGATGTGAAGAAAGGTTGGAATAGAAAATCCATCATTTTCTTTCTTCCTACCCAAACTTGTGTAGGAGAGTGAGAGACACACAGGTCTTCCTGTCTCCCTCTCTGGTCTAGTGCCAACATACATGGAAAACTGCCTACACTAGCATATATGTAATGACAAGCTACATCTCTTTAATCTCCAATCTAAATGAATAAAAACTAACTATAAACTAACAATTAGAAAGGATTCCAATGAAATGGCATTTAACTGGGTAGGTAAATAAAATATTTTAAATACAACCAGAGTAATAGAAGCTGAGGGTTAGGCCTTGGACCACTCCATGGTCCATGGTACATGGAAGATAGAAAACAAAAAGGTGTAATTTTTTTATTCAGGACACTTTGTAGTGATGATACCTACTTTTAGGTATAGCATCTCTTTAGCTGTAGGGAGCTGAATTCAGGTTTCTCAGGGATGTGTCCCTTCCATGGGTATTTTAAAGCAAATCCTAAAATGCCTTTAAGCTACTCCTATTTCCAAGGCTTCTTGTTCTGCCACTAAGTCAAATACACTTATGGATTGATAAGGAAGTACTTGGAAAATTAACTTTATCAGCAGATGATAAACAAAGACATTTGCCTACAAAATGGGCTCCTATTCCTGCTCCAGTGACCACTGTAGTGTCACCACTTCATATAGGGGAGAAATACTGAAGGTTCCTACCTGTGAGCAATCTATGTTCATGGTCAGTCTTCCAAAAGAGTCAAACTGCATTTCAGCAAAGAAAGGAACTGACCCTGGGATGTTAATGCATAGGATGAGTGCCAGTGAAGGACTGCCAAGTAAAATGAAACCTCTTCTATTTCAATATTCTATCATTTTTTTCTGAATAAACCTCACTTTTTATCAAAAAAGACAAATCACATTTTAATTTATTTAAAATAAACCACCATGCTCAAAAAGAAGCCTGCAGAGACCAAACAGAAAATTAGAACACTAACTTAACCAGTTTACAAGTCAAAGGATATATTAGAAAAGACCATACTCTTTACTGGCCTTTCTTTCAAATCCCATAAAGAGCAATATTCCAAGTTTAGGAAAAAACAATAATACTAAAGAAAGGAAATGGCTTGAAAAGACTCTCTGTGGCATCTTCATTTTTAACTGGAAAGTCCTCCGAGTTTATTTATATTTTTCCACATATGAGCTAATGTTAATTCATGGTCTGCACCTGTTTCTCCGTGCTACTGAGGGAAGGAGGACAATTACTGTCTAACCAAGCTGTGATCCTCTGAGGAAAGGAAAGCAATAGACCAACTGCCTTACTTGGGGCTGCTACATCATTCTCTGGAATTACTCAAAGTTGAGTCCTCTCTACCTCCCAGTCACACTATTAAAATAAAATACGTCTGAGATCTGAAATAGATTCTCCAAGGAAAAGGATGTACAATTCATGTCAGTAATGGAAATGCTACTTTGCTGGTTGTTTTCCAGTGGCACATCGTAAATCCCAAGCAAGTCTTACATAATCCAGCAGCTCACTCTCCTTTGTTTATGCATATAATTACAGCTGGATAAAATATTGTCAGAAAAAATATCTCATACAAGAGAAAAAAAAATCATCCAATTTACACAATAATACAACTGAATTTCACAGTGCAAATGTATGTTGTTTGTTTCATTTGTTTAAAATCACATGCCATACGCTAACCTACTCTGTCACACCATCAACTAGCAAAATGGAAAAGTTGAGAAGGATGAACAGTTATGCTGAGTACTCTCTGGCTGAAACTTTTATTTGTGTGGAGGGCCATGTGAAGGCTCTGTGCACATTACATAAAACTGTCGCTGAAAGGAAATAAAGAGCAGAGTAAAAGGGGGTGAACTGAGGTTCCACGGTCTAGGTTAGCTGTTCGGTTTTGTTGTTCTGATGAAGCTACCAAGTTGTTAAAACAACAGACTAGAATCTTCTTGAAGGGAAAAAATAACGGAGAATGAGGAGGAAGGGTTTACCTAAAATGTGGGTTACAGAGCATTTGTTTTAACTAGAGAGAGATGAAGAATGGTCACTGCCCCATTTTAATACTTCTTAAAGGGCTGAATTTCTTAATTTCTTCAACTTGGGGTTTTATTATCTATTGGACTCCATAATCAAATGTGCATGTCCTTCTCACACCTATATAACATCCTTTCTGCTCCAACTAAGTAAAGAAAAACAGATGGGGATATTACCTCATCCTTAAATGAAATCCCTTAATTTTCCTCCCAACTGCCTAGTCATATCCTTACCATAACTTTCTGCTTTTTTGACTAACACCATGAGCAAACTGTAACATAAATGGTTTGAAAGGACTAGTGAGGTAAGGGAGTTGATTTGACTTCCATTGAGCTTGGAAACAAGGAAACTATTGACCCGCAAACAAGAATGCCAGAATCTTTACTACCTTATTGCTGCTCTTTATTGCCACTCTTCCTAAGTTTTATTTGCAGTTTTTTAAAAAAAATCAACAGACACCACATACACCAAACTTATCCTTCCCTGTAAGAATTATCAGTGCTTGGAAATTTCAAACAAAAGTTTTGGGTTGTTTTTAAACTTAGTACGAAAGACAGAGAGAGAGACTGACAAGGAGCATTTGCTGATTACAGTCATATTTTTAATATTTAAATAGTTTACTTTTGTTTTCTAACTTAAAGGATAATTCAGAAATGCACTCATCCCAACCCCTCACAGCAGCATAGGCATGAGGAAAGTCCCTTGATAGAGTCCTAATATGGGTTATACAAGACTGGCATATGAAGAAAAGTCAAAGCAACCTGGATAAATGTTACTATCTAGGTGCCTGGCATGCAGTATATATGTCAGCCTTTGGTTTCTATTAACAAATCTGTACATATAGATATAGAAAGCATAACATCAATTTATGACAATTACACTATTTAGATATAGCAAATCTAAGTTTCTAAAGCCTTCAGGGCTCTACAGTATGTCAAACACTGTTATGTTCTCATGCTTATTGGCCCTTAAATGTGTATCCTAATTATGTAAATAGCTATATTTTACATAAAAATCTTCAAGGACTATAGTCAGAAAGGGGACCCACCTCCTGTATTCTCAAGCATATACTAGAAAGCGGAGTCTCAGATCCTTCAGGACTCTGGAACCCAGGACTGGCAAAGGACCGGAGGAGGAGACGGATGCTCGAGCTGCTATGAGCACAGCGACGACCACTCGCTGATGCTTTCTCCCACCTATCTAACTCAGATGGGACGTGCCTGTAACTTCTTGCATCACCAGGGAAACCAGGATATTGTTAAAAATGCGTTCAGTTCAGCCCAGAAATAAATTAGCCACTCTACACTGAGCTACATGTGAATGTGCTGAGGATAACTAGCCAGCTGAGTATTATTCATAGTTGTGAAACCTGCTCTCAGCATTCATAGCTGATAAGCACGGCCTTTTGGCTCTCTATATTTGTACCACTCTGCTTAGAGGGCTTAGCATTCACTTAGCGTTGGTCATATTATTATATCAGGCATCAGTGCTTCCCCTTAAAACAGAATGAATGCCCGAAGCAGTTTTAATCAGTTTGTAACTGGAAATGTTCCATACAGGTCAATGGCTATCAGTTGTTGAAGTGTATATAATGCAATTAGCAGGGGCTACAATTGCTATTTTTGACTTTAATAAGGCGTTTTTGCTAAAGTCCACAGATTTCTCTGGAAAGATACTAAACTGCCTTTTGAATTCAGGCTGTAGTAGTGGCATAGTCCACAGAGGCTTCCTTCCATGAACCATGAAATCTGGGCTGTTTAGAAATTCATTATGCACATATACTACTGGAGGGGGAGGGAGCAAAGGCGGCTGTTTGCTTTTCTTCAAGTCAATACTCTCCTTCCTCTGCAGAATTTAGGAGTTTCCTTTCTTCTATTAATTAACGCAAAACATAAAGCTAATAATTGAGGCTTGGAAGGCATAAGACATGGTATCACTGTTTGTACACCCCTGGTAAAGCCCTTCATAAGCTTTTTGCCATTACATCATATATTAACTGCTGTCTTACATATATGGACTTCTGGATTCTTTTTCTTTCAGGTGAATCTTGAAACAATAGTTTGCAGTCTCCTCAGTGTCTACAGCTCTCAAAGTATTTATTTCATGAACCTAGAGGACACCATCCCTCCTTCAAGCCCACTGCAAGCTTCAGGAGCGCCTACAGGCTGTCAGTTGGAGATCCTCCTCAGCCAAACCACTGTCTGGTTTCTCTAACACTCTCTTTTCTTTCTTACTCACTTGGTAACTGAACAGTCCTGGCTCCGAGGGGCAAGTCACCCAGTTATTTTGGGGCAAACAAAACAACTTCTGCAGGCTACTGACAGAGGCTGTTGCTCTTTCATTTCATTACACATTTAAAGTCTAACTTCCACAATAAGGTAAAATTAGCACTGAAGCAGATAATTTTTAAAGCATCAGTTCATAATGTAAGACAGACCAAATGACTCTTCCTTTGAACCTGCATGTTAGCACTCCCACAGTCTGAATGCTCCTTATTTTAAATGATAATAGATTAAAAAAAAAAAGAGGGGCAAGCAAAATTGTTGAAGTGAAACAGTACTTACTGCTATTGCTTATATAAAAAGACTCCTTTATTACTAATAAAAAATAATATTAAACCAACACCTAAAGGTATTAGTTTAAATTACACTTAGTTAAATTACACGGTATACCCAAACTTGAAAGTCTCACACTGGCATTCCAGTAGAAGTGGGTCAGGAGCAGGCTGAAAACTGATGATAAAGAACAGCATCAAAAACATTGTGGACATTTTTGAGAAATAAAGAGAAACAAGTAGGTCAAGCAGATGAAAACATCTCCCCTTGTAGAGGTCCACAGAGCAAAATTGAAAAACAAACCAGAAAGGCAAGATGGAGCTACATGTAGATGATGGAAAGTATGAAGCTGCTGTGATGAAAAAGGGGGAAGCATTAGTGGAGAGTGGAGCATCCCAGTGAGAGAGAGCTGAGTTCAAACTCACTGTCAAAAAAAAAAAAAAAAAAAAAAATTGCTTGAGTATCTATACTTCAAAAAATGACTTGAAGGGAAAATAAAGAAGATGTGAGGAAAGACAGAGAAGGAAGGAAAATATCATTAAAAGACACTGAAGTAAGCTTGCACAGCACAATGGCATGCCTGGGAAATTTATTCTGGACATGCATTAGCAGTTATGAGTGGAAATAAAATAAGTTGTAAATATACATAAATAAATAAACACAAAATATGGATGACTTGGCAAGTATGGTGCTCCTAAACAATGTTCTGTGTTGATCAATGTGAACCAAAATTCTAGATACACATGGCATCTAAGATCAGCTGAAAGTATACTGACAATAAATAACTAGTGCTGGTTCAGACCTGGACAAGTGAACTCATGAGAGAATTAAACTGCCTGATACACACTAAAAACTGGAAATATTTAGTACTAGTTATGAAAAGAAAGAAATTTAAGCTAGTACCTTAATAATAGTCAATGCTGAATAAATCTTTCCTGAAAGATATTCAGTAAGATTGTGTGCATTTAAAACTCAGTTCTTTCACTGACCACGGGCCTTCTCAAACAGTCCCTGGACTACTCAACACGGGGGTCTCCTGGGGAAGCCCAGTCTGTTTCAGATGACCAACTCCTGGAATTACTGACAGGGGCTTACCAACAGGTATCGTACTTCTTCACAGCTCCAGTTCCTCTCTGGCACTGTGCACACTCCCTACGCTCCTCTTGTTCTTGGCACACTTTGAAAGCCAAGGGCAAAAAGAAGCAAAGTACTTTAAAGTCCTTCTTCATCCCCACACCGAGTTAAGCAGACAGTTTTATGACTCCTAATCTGGTCTTTCTACTTGCAACTTGATATATCCTCTCCTGCCTCTGATGGGAAAGGGAGATGAATTTGGACCAGCATCTTGCACCTACTTTCCTTGTCTGTGGGTAGACAAGGCTATTTGTACTAGTGCGGAAAATTTCTGAAGCATTTGCTTTTCATTAGCCCTAATGTCTTGAGAAGGAAGGTATCCAAACAATATTTCTACCCAAGTATGTCTACAGATATTTTGTGTAGGCTTAGATCTGATGGTAAACTTTCAAAAACCTGAACAAACAAAACTTTATGTCATCTGCACAGTAGGGAGGCTTCACAGGAATAATGAGTGTCCTCCCAATTATCCCTGTTTATAATCAAGACAAAAATGCTAAGCTTCATAGCTAAGGTCTATTATATAAATTAACTTAAATAGTTCAAGTTGGCTTAATTTGTATTGAAAAAGTCCCATTAGTAAGTACATTCTTCAAACAAGAGTAATTCGGTATACAAGTGCAGGGTATATTTATTTGTATAATGAGTATAATTGTAACAGCTGCAAAATGAAAACCTGGAGAAACATTCAGGCAAACACGGAACAGCTGAGAATAATTATAATTTCTATAGACATAATCTGATAACCATTAGAAGAGCTCCTTTCTAGAGATTTTATTTATTTTTAGAAATAGCATGAAAAAAATGGACAGCTCAGAATCTTCTCATGGCACATCATTTCTCTAATTTATTGGTGGTTATAAGAGCAAGATTCACTACTGTATCAAGTGTGGTTCAGTTACATGAAATACTTAGGTCTGCTTAACGAAGTCTTAAAGGGCACATCACAAGCAGGATTAAAGTCCCAATTCTGAAAGAAGAGCATTATTTTTTTCTGTATATATACCTGCCTAAATTAATTAACACTTCCCAAAACATTTTAGCACACTCTTAACTTTAACCCTGGGAAGAAGTCACACCGAAGTCAAGAACACAACTTACCCGCTCCACGTTGAACATATACCTAAGCAATCTGTTGAATAAGACCTCAATTATACCCTTGTAAGGAAGCTCAGCCGGGAGGCCGAGTTCATAGAGAATAAATTACCACTTTGCCCCTAGACATGGCTTCCAACAGACACAAGCAAAATTATATCAGCAGGGGGTGTGGAAAATTCTGCATTTGTGACTAGATAGATGCTATTTTCTATACACTCTATAGAGAGAGATTATATGGCAACCTGCTCTCATACTTCCACTGGTACTCTTAAGAGCCCTGGGATTCTGAAATGAGCTCCAGAGGAGATCTGAGTCTGACCCTTCATTTTCTGTGTAATTAATTATATTGTTTTTCAGGATGTTAGCACCGTGGTCTTTAATCAAATTAAAACCTGAAAATCCATAGAAAAATTATTGAATGTGGTTTTATTCAGTATTTGTTTGGTGGAAGAAACGAGAGTTGGGAAGATAAAAACTCTTGGAAGCGTGGAGTACCCTCTGCTATTAATGCCTTTGGAAAACAACAAAGTCTCTGGAAGCTAAGGATATATTTTTTTTTTAGCAGAAATGATTTAATTGTATTTTGAGATGGAAGTTCCTGTTGCTGAATACTGTTTTCAATCTAGGGAGACAGTCACTTGTTGCAATGTGTTTTATTAAATGATCTGGTGATTAATTAGTCGAGATCTTGTTTAAATAGACTGTTTTTGGCCCTAATGTCTTTTCAACTAACAACAATTTATCACATCAGCAGCTGCAATAAAATAAACCAAAGTATTCCCTCAGGAACACATCAAGACAAACAAGAAGAAATATTCCAGGAGTCTGCTTATCCTGCACGTGCGTGTTTCATAACAGTACTTCCCAACGTCAAAGCTATTAGGAATTCCCTACTCCTTCGGCACTCCAGTGTCTCTCCCTGCCGTTCTCTCCTTTGTGAGTTCCTCTCATTTCTGACACGCATACAGTTCCCTCTATCCCCACACTTTTATCTTTATTCCCTCAGCTAGCTTCCAACCTTTCTTCTTCCCATGTTGTCGGAGGTTAACAAGGTTGGAGGAGCTCTGCTCACCCTGCGAGTTGCTCTGTCTCTCTATTTCTGGAACTCCCTTGACGCTCGGCTCGGCTGTTTCAGCAGGCAATGAGAGATGCCTCTTGCTGCTGCTCCAAGTCCAGCTGCTGATTACAAGAGAGCACAGAGCCGCCCCTGTGCTGCTCAGGCCCCCCAGGCATCCTGGAGTCCCACCTCCCACAGCCGGAGGAGGGGCACCAGGTTCCGCTTCCAGGAGCATCTTGCTGTTCTTAGCCATCAGGTCCCTTAGGCTGCCTCTCATCCTATCTACCCATAATATTGGCATGGCGTTCCCTGCTGGTACCTGTCCTGTGCATTAAAGGGAGAATATATCCCTCAAGGCTATCAGTCTGGTTCTGCGACTTTCACAAGCAATAAAAAACTCATTTTAAAACTGTATACACAGACACAGACATACATATATATCTAAGAAAAAGATGACTTTTTCAGATGAGTAGCACATAGGTCAGCTCACATCTTTTAGGTATCTAAGATGACAATATTAGTATTTCTATTATCTTGAGAACAAAGGTACAGAGCTACCCTGAGGAGTTTTAAATTATTTTCTGCACATTGTATTACTGGGACTATTGTCTATTAGAAAAGAAAAAAAAAAAAGTCATTCTTTTTCTGGCATATTCTAACATGTAAGAAGAGATCAAGCACATTGTGTAAACAAGAATTCAGCGAAAAAAGAAGATATGCTTGATATGATAATTTGTCATAAAAAAAACAGAAAGAAAAAAATATTTGGCAGATGCAGATGGATTTAGAGTTGCTGACAGCAAATTTTGGTTTACTTTCTGTAAGAGCAAGTTCAATGTAGAGTAACCTTTAGTTCCCTCTGCTAGAATCAATGGCAGGAAGTTTGTCATCTACAACAGATACAATCGGGGACTGGCTTTCAAAGGGGTGAGTTAACAAGGCTTGTCTGCCGTTTGGTGACATAGGTCTCCAGGTCAGGATGGAGACAGGACACCATAGCTCTTATCTGTCTTTTCCTGTGCGTTGCCCTCTACTCTTCACCTAGGGTGTGATCATGACACAATAATCATCAGATTTTATCAGAGCATTTCCATTTAATGAGGTGTGCATGAGGTTTAATGAGGGTCCTTTCTGTACGCAGAAGTGTATCTTTTGCCAAAACAACTGCTTAAAGTAAAGTAAGGCAGGGATGAAGAGGAGAGGGACTAGAGAGTTAAAAAATATTTTTTAAAGCCACAAATACGGTCTGATCATCTAGAAAAATCCTGCAACTCAGAATTTTTAAGTTCCCTGCAAGACGGTTGTTCCCTTGTGAGTATTTTCTAAATCACTATTCTGCTGGCAAACAGTACGTAACCTGTTAAGCTCCTACAGATGTTATATCTACATCAGAAAGGAAAGCTCTATTTTTAGCCACAAACAAGTTCTGGTTAAAGAAAAGCAAAGTAAAGCAATGGCAATTAAGTCTAATAGCTGTGCACAGCAGTCCTGTCAGGCTGCTTCTCTATAGGTGAATTGTAAATGCAGAGGGACTAAAAGCCCTGCATCTGAGGGAAATTGCACAATTGAGATTCCTCTTCTGATTTGGTATTCTTAATCTGCTTTTTAGGGGAGAGAAGCTATGCATTTTAATTTTTCCTTATAATATCAGAGGAAACATTTCAGTGAGATTTTTGCCTTTGATCCTATACCATCTCTCTTTCAGGAATCAGAAACTCAGTGAGTTTAGATTTCTTAGAGCACAGTCTGGTACAGAACAAAGGAATGACAAAAATTCATAGCCATTCACCGCTCGATTCTCTGCTTTCCTTCCATTTTAATCATACTGCTGTTCTCTGCTCTCCATCTACGCTTCAGATCCTTCTTCACAAGAACCCAAGCAGACAAACAGAAAAACCCTAGCAGAACAGAAATGCTCGTTTCTTTTTCAGATACTGCAGACACTTTCTCATTAGCAGACCTTCTTTTCGGCCCAAATTTGAGAGAGCTCAGTAAAGCCACTTGTAAGATACGAGGCTCGGGACTAAGAGACGTTAACTATGTTTTGTAGCTTCTCTGCACTTTCTGCCGTATTGCATCTCCAAAAACTGTCTGTTCTAGAAACTTCAAATGAACCTCATCTTAAGTGAGATGTAGATGAGAAGGGCCATCCCATCAGGGATATTAATTGTTGGTAATTAGGTAAGTATGAAGAATCTTATAAGCTCTGAAAGATTTTTAAAGGATGTGAAACGACTAATTAAGATTTAGAGCCCTAATCCTTATGCTTAACTATAAGCTAATGCAGCTTCAGAGAAAACAGTGGAGTAACGAGATCACTGAAGTGCTGGAACTGAGCTGCATTCCACCTGCTCCAGAGATAGACCTTTTCAAGGCAAACGGCAAGGAGGTGTTTACAGTCCTCAGTACCATAAAAAGACATTTTCGGGACGACAGTTCCTGAATGTTCAAGCTAATGTATAACATTGTCTCACTATCAGTAGATATGAGTTCCTCTAAAATAAAGGCGTAGAGCGAGTTTACAATCTGTTAACAAGCCCCGAATCTCTTAAAGCTTTTGGAGTCTCAATATAGACTTTTTTGGTATATAACCCATGTGTTTAACACTTCTCTAAGGGTGCTCTTCTTAGAGAGAATAATCTTTTAATATGATATTCTCCCCTGACAACAGGTTTGCTTAAATGACACTATGACACAGATTTCATTTCTTTTTTGTTCAGCAGATGTATCCCAGTCAAGCTCTGACAGTGATGCATCTCTTCATCTATAATAAAGATATACCACAGCTGCAACAGATGCAGATGATGTGTTAATAGACATTCAGGACCGAGGCCCTATTTGTTGCAGCTTTGTAAATACGTAGGTCTGTAAGGAGTAAAGCAGAAATTACTATATGCAGACTATGGGAATGCTGGGCAACTACGGAGGTAGACGCAATGTGACTCTCCAAAACCTGAGGGAGAGGCAGGGAAAATAAAAAATTGTAAAGCAATATTGAGAATCCGGTGACCCATGTAAGCATAGTGTATCACAGATAAATTAAAGATTCAGAAAATAAATTCCTAGAGAAAAAAAGTCTTTATTAAGCTAAAGAAGAAATTACACGTTAAACACAACTGAAACCGAAACATTGAAATCATCATAATTCAAACAGCTCTGTGACTGTCCAAAGCTATTCATGTGGAACAAGAATAAAACAAAATCTAATTCAGCAACTCTGGGATGTCCCTTTTCAATCAATCAGAACAGGTCATTATCACCTTTTTTTTTTTTAAAAAAAAAGGAGAATTAAATTCAACTCCTACATCTCCTACATTTTTATCCTAGTATCATTCTGCTGGGATCCAGGGACCTCACAACAAAAGTTGTAATTTACAACAACTTGGCTAGGATAGAAGATGGAAGTCAAACTTCTGTACTTATTGAGAACACTTTCACTATGCTACAAGAGTTAAGTACACACTATAAATGGACAGAGGTTATATGAAATAAAACGTGCTTGTGTTTATAAAGTTGTAAGAGTACAAGCAACCTGACCTTAAAATGTTAATTGAACAAATACACAATTGTGCTCTTCAGCCCGAAGCCAGTGGCTGGGAGAAGGCATGGTTACATAAATAACAATAACGGAGAAAAATGGTTTCCATGCAACATTGCTAGATAATCTAACCGAGCAAGAAGCTATTTTTAGTTTTCGAGAAAAATGAATTGTTCAGATGAAAGCATCACTCTTTCACTACATTCAAAAATTACTTCTAGTCAAACAGTCATAATTACAATGTATATGGTCTATTTGCACGTTCTGCATAGGTGTGATATTGTATTTGATTCATTTCTTAAATGGTAACTATTATTAAAATATGTACCATTATTCCTTGATAGTACTTTATTGCAGTAGACTTTATTTAATAAAATGAATAAATAGCAGTTTTTCTTTGTTGGAAATTGTATTGTTATGCAGACTGAACACAAGTCAGTGATGTTTCTGTGATATTAGAAGTAATTTTTAGACACAGATTGATGTAATTTCTTTGTAAAGCAATCTCTCACAATGTCTAAAACAGTACTGTATAATAAAGATATTTTTCAGTTCAGACTCTCCTCTTCACCCATATAAAGATTATTTTGATACGTTCAATGTATGACACTTAAAAGCAATTCTCATCACAAGAGAATTCATGTCAACTGTTGTCATTGATTTTTATATAGGCAGCGCTTTGGGATTAATCAAAAACAGGTCCCTAAATGAAAAGCCTCCTAAGCAAAGAACTTAGAATATCAAGATAAGTTAAATAAGAAAAAAAGCAGAGTGAACAGTATGACAGTGACAGAAGTCACAGTAGGGTCATCCTTTATACCAAGGGAGTGCCATACATTTTGCACATAGATATATAAGGCAGGGTGACAAAATGAAAGAGACATGGGAAGACAGAAAGGGGTAGAGGAAGAGCACAACAGGAGAGAAATTAACACATTAAGCGCTATTGGCTTATGCAGACAGTTACGGGATGGACAGAGAACCAGAGGTGACCACATTCTTATGATTTCAGCTATTATTCATCAACTCAGCAATGATTAATCTCCGCCTAGCCCCACAGTGAACCATAGCATGCAGGTGGCTAAAACTAATGCTTTTTACTTCACTTGCACTTTACAATTAAAAGACGTGCAGGATTGTGAGCACGGTCACCTTGGTTGAGTATACACACACATTCTTACTAAGCGTGTCTATGTTCTCAGCCAAAAAATTGTGATTTTTTACAATTGCCCCAGTTTCTTTTTGTGTACACTCATGTCTAACCTTTATCTGCTTACACATTTCTGTGATTATCAGATATCATCAGGTAACTAAAAATATCATGCACTTAGTTCATATACATCCAGAGATAATGCAACTCGGCACTACCAACTTGTCCTACTGGTAAAAGGAACAGTTATTTCGGGTAAACATGTTTTTTTAGAGACAAAATTCTGGCTAGTTGGCTGACAAAGAAACATGTACATGAGGCACTAAGGCACACAGTTTAAAAGGCATGATGTTGCAGGGCTTGTGGTTGGACGTAATGATCTTGAAGGTCTTTTCCAACCATAAACGATTCTATGATATGCCAAAACCATCTTCTTATGATGAAGGAAACCTTCTTTGAAAAAGATTAAGAATAGAAAAGAAACAAACCGAAGATATGTGCTACTGCCCTAACAGCATTAGAATTAAGATGAGACTTTGAAACAGAAATTCTTTTAAGAAGAAGTTTAGGAGAAGCTTCAAGCTAAAGTAGTAGCTACTCTAGCAAGGCAAGTCTAAACAAAAAACTCCTCAAGAAACTGAATCTCAATTCTCCCAAACTTTTGTAAAGTCTTCTGGAAGTTAGCAGCTCTTTCTCTTTTGTCAGCTAAAAAAAACCCCAAAAATAAAACACCTAAAAATAAAATTGAAATTATACTTCTCTATAGCTACAAAAACTTGCTTCAACTTTTAACTCTACTGCTGTATCATTGCATGCTGCCAGTTGTGCTGGTGCAGTTACCGCAGAGCTTTTTTCCTGATGCAGATAAATTCAAAAAAGCAGCAGCAGCAGCGGCAGCATGCCTGCAGAAAGCGTGACACTGACCCAGGCACGGGCCCTGCACAGTTGGGACACAGGAGACAGCAGCGGTTGGGGACACAGCAAAGGCAGCTTTGCCAGTGGAGAAAACCCCTGTGAATCTATGCCCACAGTTCCTACAGGAGCCAGTCTGCTTTTCCTTGAAAAAAAAAATCAATGCAATGTCCTTAAGTTTTAATCTTTTTGTGAATACTGCTATTGCTTCACTAACACTAAATTCAGACGGCCAGTACATGTTAAGTGACCACGCACTTGCCTCTATTGGAGATCTGTTACAGTGGATTATTAAGATAAATTCTAATTCCAACATACAATAAAGAAGCATTTTTGATCTTCCTTTTTTTTGCTTCATATATGTTTTCATAATAAAAAATTTGTACCAAAAGACTATTATTAATAGACCAAAGCATTGCAAAAACTGCAACAGCAAGATACTGAAGTATCCTAGATATGTAAACCATGAAGAAAAAATAAGAAACAAAATAGGAAAAAAACATGTTCTGTTCATGAAATTGTACTGAAGAATAAAGCCCAAGGCTTCTTTTTCTTTAATTCTGCAAAACAGTGTGTAGAGGAATATGTAAGATATAGATGCAGTATGTAGAATGCATGCATTATTTCATCCAAAAACTACAGCCTCCAAGGACTTATTTTCAGTCTTCTGTTCAGAATGAAGAATGGGCTCAACAAAGAATATATAGCTCCGCAACACAAAGGAGTTGGACAATCACTTAAAAGAACTAAAGCCACAAAACTCTCAATAACCCTTTTGTGCATGTGTGCACTTTTTTTTATAATGAGTAATAGGGCATTCAGAATTGTCTAATACCTTATCGCCCATGAATGTGTAATAGGGGAATTATTATATAGGTATTCTGCTGCTCTTCTGGAAAACTTGGGAAAAAAAATAAAAATAAAATAAAATAAAATAAAATAAAATAAAATAAAATAAAATAAAATAAAATAAAATAAAATAAAATAAAATAAAATAAAATANAAAATAAAATAAAATAAAATAAAATAAAATAAAATAAAATAAAATAAAATAAAATAAAATAAAATAAAATAAAATAAAATAAAATAAAATGGCAGACATCCCTTGGCAGATCTTTTCCTGTAAATCTTCGGTAGAATGCATGGAAAATATCGAGAAGTGTGTTCCTTTGTGATATACACACAAGATTTAAATTAGCAGCTGTAAATTCTTATCGGATTTTAATGTTATTCACCATATGTTTGGATAAGAGGGAACTGTTCTGTTTAGAATTTTTTTTCCCACAAGTTCAAACAGTACATTTTAGCTGTATTTTGGCTGGGGTCAGCCTGACCACTGCCTTGGAGATTGCTGGCATAGATCTGACCAAATGTGTTTGGATGGAGACTACCGGGTGCTTTAATTTAATTAAATTTCTCTACTCTTTTCTCCTTTCAATCGAGTACAATTTAAACACGAAGCAGTGAGAAAGCAAGTCTTTTCACCATCAATTTGCCTGAACATCTGATACTGCGGTATTAATAAAACAAGTTGGCAACTCTATGAGAACAGTTTCATGTTTAATATTTTTTGAAAACATGTGGTACATTTAAGGAAACACTAAAAATTCTTCAAAATAGTTTGTCAGCCATGTGACTTTATACTACACAGTCTTCAACTGGCACAACCCCAAGCATATGGCTGACGAGGCACAACAGCTGAAATCATTATGCCACTAACACACTTACGATGTTGGACTAAGCAGGTTGATTTCTATTATTAGCATTTGCCTTTTGATGGAAAATAGTAAGTCAGAATATAATTTAGTGCTACAGAAAAAACATGAACCGATCAACTAATCTGTGGCATAATTCTGCTGAATATACAAGAGGAAGATTTTGGAATAATGCAATTCATCAACTGAATTTGTTGTATTATGTATGTCCACTTATGTGACAATGACATTATTTTGAAAAGTGCTGTAGCAGCACCAAAWCARAAAAAAAAAAAAAAAAAGAAAAAAGAAAAAACAAAAAATAGAAACAGCAGCAGAAAGTGAGATTACCTGAGGTGCTTCATGAAACTTCAGGTAAATGAATGTTTAGGTGTAGTAGACATTGCAACACAGAATTTTCTGTCATTTTGCTATCAGTAAAACAAAACATCTTTGGGAGAGGGAGCAGGGAGGGAGGGTTTTGGATACTTACACGCTCTACTATATCATTACTCTGCTGTACTGTAACAATCTTACCTTTTGCTGTTCTGCTAAGCTTTGGCTTCCCTGTTCAAGTCTTAGCGAATTAGTCTTCCTACTTCTACCTTTGAGCTGGACTAAACTGTTTTGTACAATGGTGAGAAAAGGAGTGCATGCATGCATACTTCTCCATTCCAGTATCTACAACAGCAGTCAAACTGTCTTCAACAAATCATATAGGGTCACGGCTATCTCTTTTCCTCCCATTTTTAAGCAGCAGGAGTGATTTGTGAGCCGTATTCTCCATCCTGGTATAATGCAATTGCAAAGCTTTTGGCTTCTCCTACCGCCTAGGTGCCATCAACAAGATAAGCAGGTAGCATAACCACAACTGAGAGAGGGCTCGTACCACTCAATTCCCTTGTGCACACAAGCAGCCAATCCCAAACTACCCTTTACAACTAAAAAAGAAGGATTAGTCAAATAGGCACGTATTCTTGCATTAGAAAATATGGCACAAATGTTACAGCTAGTAGAGATAAATCCTATAAATACCACTGAATGTTTCTTAACATGTAGAACGCTCAATATTCTTTATGTTAAACAACCAAAAGGAAGCTTTTCTTAAAAAAAGGAAAATTAGGAGTTATCCATTTATAGTATTAAACTGCAGCCATTTTAATTCTGAATGGGGGTGGGAGAACGAGGAGAAAAAAAAAAAAGGAAACTCTGAAATCTCACAGTTTGGCAGCCTAGATAGATTTCTTTAAAACACATTAAATTTTATTCCTTTGACACACATTTAGTAAAAGGGAATACCTACCAGAGTGAACAGGACAATGATTGGGCTTATTACTGTTCCAGAAATTTTCTACTTTTCATGGTATTGATTAACTGCTGACAAAAATTAGTTTATATGTCTCGCATGTTCAGCAGTGATCTACGTCTCCTGCCCTCTGGGCAGTCTGGTTCTCTAAAATTCTATTTACTGATTAAGAATTTTAATAACTATTAAAGTGATTGATATTTTTTGTATCATTAGGGATTGAATACAAAGGAAGTGGCACTTCATGGTATGTCAGCGTTTAGCATCAAAAACTGTCTATAAGCACACATCAGGAAAGACAGAAGCCTTCAGGACTGAAAATGTGGGCAAGAATTACCCCCTTCTTTTTCCTGATTTCCTAGTGGGATTTGTAAACATTCTTTATGGAGGGATACAGTCAAGACATTCTTTACATCCTAAATAAGAAGGCAACCCAATTTGTAAGTATGAGTGGGAAAGGGGGTGGGAAGAGCAGGGAGGATAAATCTTTTAATACAAATTATGTCACAGATAAGGTTAAATTATATTACATAAACTTGCTGAAGTTGCATAAGAAAATTGTATAGAAGGCAGGAGTCTCAATATCTTTATTTTGCTACAATAAGCCAAGTAATAAGCCAACTGAACTCTGTATAGAGAAAGGACAAAACAGCTAGAAAAATCAACATCAGATTTTATTCTGTCTCTTTCCTAAGTGAAATATCATTTTTTCTTTAAAACACTTTTTTGGCATGAATTAGGTTGGAAGAAAATTTAAGGGGGAAAAAAAAAAGGTGGCGGGAAGGGCCCTGCAACATACATCCCAAGCAGTTTGTTTTTGTTCAGGTGTGAATATTTTTTCTTTCTTTCTGTTTGGTAAACTATTTCTGTGCATTTTTTTGAGTAATCTCCTGGTAAAGTATCAGAGACAGAAGCACTATATTATAATTTACTGACTATTGATTTGATTTCATACCCCATAGCAGTTCAGTGTGTGATTGTGGAGAAAGCCACAGTAGATAGTCACAACAGGACAGAAATCAGATCATTTTAAGCACAGTAAGCAGTGTCAAGAAAATGGGGGAAAAAGATGAGAAAGCTGAAAGAGAGTCTCCAACCAATGCAGAGAAGATGTGATGGCAAGGCCCACATCTGATTACAGTCTTCGCTAATTAAATATACAAGGAACAACACAGAGAACTGAGATTTTCACAGCACAATCGAACTTGAGAGAAACTTGAGAGAATGCCTTCTGATACATATTTTAGAAGGTCACTATAGAACTTGACCCACCATAAACACTAAAATCACAAGGAAATAATATGCTGAGGCAACGGAAACAGCGGAAGGATAGGTTAGTGATCCCTCAATGCCACGAGTACTGATGTACAATAAATCCAACACAAATTCCAAGGCGCTGGAAGGAATGTATCCATGTCAATAATCTCATTTCTAATGTAAAAAACTGTCTTGTGCAATGGCTGAACAAAAATTACATCTCCCCGTTCCATCTGCAACGGGATGACTGAATGGCAGAAGAACATGATCGACAAATTTTATCTCTTTGCTGGGTAGCCAAGAAAGCTTCTGCATTACAGGCCTGATCCTGAGCACGAACACTGTACCAGGTAAAGTATATACAGCAGCATAGATCAGCTCATATATAGAACGGCATCATGAAATGCTCTGTAAATATTGTTTATCACACATAAACTTGTACAGGTGTCTGTGCATCTGCACATCCCATCAGCTTTACTCATTTGCTGTCAGTTGGGCGCCCTCAACAGCAAGCAGTCATTAAGTGAACATCATTGCTTACAGTTCACCCAGTATTTTTCCATCTGTGGATCGGCTGAGAACAGCTAAGAGAAGCATTTGCTATTGAAGATTTGTTAGCCAGGTTGTACACATCAGACTGATTAGCCAAACAAGCTTAGGAGAATTGCTTCCATAATGGAAAAGTATAATTCATATAAGAATGCAAAAANAAAAAAAAAAAAAAAAAAAAAAAAAAAAAAAAAAAAAAAAAAAAAAGGTTTCTTCATGTGGCACAATATAATGTTTGAGGATAAATAATGGATAAACTACCTTAAAAAAATAGCTCGCTTATTTGAAAACTACTTCAATACTGCAGTAACTGGACTGTCTGCCGTAGCCTGCTAAGGTTTTGCCATGAGGGTGTTTTCAACATTTCAGAGTTCTCATGGGGGAAAGAAACATTCTTCATAAGATGCATCAATTAGGCAAGATTGGGAAATATTCAAATAATTTCTGTCTAAATGCCAGATTATGCAGTCTTAGCCCTGAAGCCCTAAAATTATTATTTAACTCCTTACTGATCACATCTGCTGGGTTTCACTCATACAGCACACAGGGCATGCTGGGGTTCTTTTTGTTCTGTAAATGACTCCTTTCAGTAAAACACTGGCTGCATTTAAATAACTTAGAAGTTTACAAGCATAGGAACACAGCAGTATACCACACAAATTACTGAATTCTATACCTTGTTATGACATGTAGTGACATGGTAGAATCGCAATTCCATCCACTAAGAGGACTAGCAGAATCAGGCTCTTACCTAAAGTTCCTCATTAGAACCACTGTTTTTCCTACTGTACTAAAAATCCTGATATGAAAGGCATGACTTCCAGTTTTCAACCATAATGTTCAAATGCCCACAACATTCCTAAGGGGTTAACTTGGCTCAGTGCTTACAGAAGGCAGCACTGCAGTGTAAGGGTAGGCAATGTCCACTCAGATAAACAGTGCAGTGCACTGAGCAGCACCTTCTCCAAGATCCCAAGAACCTCAGTCTTTTTCTTATGGAACCCAACCACTAGCTTTTAAGAATTAATTTTAGATACTAACTAAAATGCATGAACATGTAAGTGGACAAGGGAAAAAAACCCTTATTTCCAGGATCAAAGGCATTATATACTATTCAGAAAATATTTTGGGTAAGCATCTCCCAATTAACTTCAGCATTAAAATGATCCCAGATTCACCTCTTCACAGAGTGCAAGATGCATCAGGTGGGTAGTTAGATCAAATATGGCAAATCAAGATCTGCTTGATTAAGCCATTTTAGTGTTTATATGCATACCACATTCTTAAGTATTCAAGTTGTTGGCAATGTCTGACTGGCTCAGTCTCCAAAAGTAAACTAATGGAGTGCAAAAGACACACACACATATATATATATATGTATATATTTAAGACATGACAGGTTTTTTGCAACAGAAACAAAGAAACCACCTCTTTTATTACTGCTGCTGAGTTCTTCACTTGGAATGTCCTCTAAGCTATGAGCTATTACAAATGCAACACAAAAAGATCCATTCTATAGACGAGGTCAGCCACATTTCGAATGTGGAGGAATTTGTGTCACTGGACTTTTTTGTAATTGTCTGAAGTTGAAAAAGGCTTTTGAGACACCTAATACTGTAAGATACATACTCATCTACAAATGTAAAGTAGGCAGAGAAGACAGTTTCAACTTAACTCATCCAAATTCCAGACTGATAATAGGGTAAGTCAAAAGCCATTATTTCCATGCACACATTCAATACACGCCTATTCCAAATCACAGCAGGATAATGACGGGAAGAAGAAGGTTGAGCTCTGTACTTAAGACCAAGTAAAAACTTTGCCACATTTTCTCTAAGAGCATAATTATTTAAATCATAAGTCGCTAAAGGTGTTATCATTAGTGAAATCTGAATGATAAAAAATTATAATATTTTATCTGTATTAACTGCTCTTAAACTCTGCAAGCAGTAATATCACTGCTATTTTAACTACGAAAATAATAACTATTCCTAAACTAATTTACAATTAAAGTATACTTTTGTACCAAACACATCCCTTCTGCCATAGACAGTGAAGTACCAAATATTGACCAAATAGATATTTGTTTACAAGAACACTCCCTCCTGTCCCACCTCCCCAAACTACTATGCACACAAGGCAACTCCCTGCAAAAATATAAAACAATAGGACATTTATTTACTTTGCAATTAAACTGCATTTCTCAATAATACGTGGGTCAAGAGATTTCACTATATCCCACTGAAAATGCAAGCTGCAGGGTGGACACCTGCAATGTTCCTACTCACATACTACAATATGGCAGAAGATTTAAGCAACATGACTGAACTTCAGCTATCTAGTCTCATTTAAAAGAGAAGGAATGATGAATGACGACATCTTTTAGAAAAATTTGACCCCTTCCTTTTCCTACATTTTTAGATATACTTATTATTCAAATACTGCTAGAAATATCTCTGGAAAAGGGCTCTGGGAATATAGCTGGTTATAGAAAAAAAGCTACAAAATTAAGGACTACCCACCTCTATAACCATATCCTTTTAAACTCTCCTCAACCAGCAGAAGAGAAAAAAGATAGTTTCATATAATATCCAAAGGCCTAATAGTAGACTGAGGAAACAGCTACAGTTATCTGCTGGTCTAGAGAATTTTGTTCTCTGGTTCTGGAGTTACGTAAGTTACAAGAATTTCATTTTTTTTAGAAGTTTCTAATCCTCACAGTTGCTGAAACACCTCAAAATGTGAACTCACTGTTCAAAACCCATGAAACAATAAAACACTTCACAAACTGCTTCTAATATCTGATAAGCACTAAGACAATCCAGCTTTGTAATCAGCTTCAACATGCTAGAGCTGTCATCACAAACCTGACCTGGTAAATGGTCTTAAAACAAAGCCTTCTGACAGATCATTCCCACCAAGCCCAACTCTCATCTCCAATACTGACTCTGTAATTTATCGATGAATATGGACTACTTATCTCCCTGATTCTATGCTGTGTTACGATTATAATCATGTTACCAATGTTAGTTAGAGCCTGATTTATAAATTTAGTGAAGACAACTCTCAAAGACATACATTAGGATTCTACTATTTCTACATTTTCAGCTATTCCCCAGTGCTAAGGATCACAAAAGCACTGATAAAATACATTTTACTCAATTAAGTTACATATATATCCAAGATTGCACTATTAGAACTCAAAAACTAAGTTTAAAAAAACTAAAAAATCTGAATGTTATGACAAAAGCTTTCCTATATATCAGTACTGACAAGCAACTACATAAGTATTACGCAAACCATTTTCCTGAAAGCTTCTCTTGACCTGGTGTCTCCAGTTCTGACATGTGGAGACAGCTTAGGATTGATGAGCTGATGAGCTTAAAGCTTCAGATCCCTCCAGATGCTTCTTTTAAAGGATCTGCTGCTGTCTGCTTGTCTCCATTTTAATACACAAGTAAACTTCCCACTGCCTCAAGCTTGGAGGCAAAGGCTAAGAGCAGTGCAGAACGCAATTTGCTTCATTTTCAACCCGCGTGCAGAAAACAAGACAAAGAGGAATGGAGAAATCTGAATGAAGGTGCACAAAGAAAAAACCTAAGGCAGACTACATTATAAGGGTTGAAAGAACAAGAATACTGCAGGATAAAGTGAGTGGTCTTCTGAGTAGAAATACAGATCTTCAAGATGGCAGAAGACACTGACAAAATCACCTAATCTAGCCCACTAATGATTTGGAAATGCTTCTTCCTAACTATGTGCGTGTTGGTACACAGTTTACAAATTCCACTTTACTATAAATCTGCTCTTCAGCCTAATATATCCCACTGACAAGATTTCTTTCACATTTATTCTAAACCACTGCCATATAGATTATTTGTATAATGCGTATGTATTAACTGCCTGAGTGACTCTGAATTGCTTTTTCTTTTCAATATTTATATACTACAAGTATAGATTACTTCATGATTAGGATGCTAAATTATAGTCTATCAGCTGATCACAGTAACTATTCTTGTACTTGATCTGATGCCACAGAAAACATAAGTCAATTTGTCATTTATTGAGAAATACACCATTTCTAAATAACTACTAGCAATTACTTTAGCTTTCTTTTCTGATCTTCCTACAGAAGAATATTCCCTTCTGTTTTTAAAATTTACAATACAAAGGTTTATGTGACATAATGCAAAGATAATGTAAAGAAGAAATACGGTTACACTGTAGAAATCCTTGACATAAATTGAATTGTATTTTTAAATTGACTGACAATCTTGAAAACTTCATCCAGCAAACTTTTTCGTGAATAAAGATTTTGCAAAGTATTTCCCCCCAGCTGTAATACCAAGCCAAGACAGCACATTTTCCTTTATCTACTTCTATTTAGCATATCATTTAACATTAGGAATGCCTTTAACTCTGTTGACCATGCTATGCCTCATAGCAATGCTGAATCAATGCCTTAAAATATCACCACCAGTTTAAGGAGTTCTGCAGAACGTGGACCACTGTTTTCCATCCTTTCTATATTACTGTGGTGTAACAGCACTATGAACTGGGCAGAAATTACTCCCATAGAAGTATGACTGCCACTGACTAGACTTGGCCAGAATGCTGTCATCATCTGGACGTTTTTCAATAGATAAACCAAAAGAAGATACCAGGAGCCAGAATACAAATTCTAGGCCTTGGGGCTGCACTGTATCTGCAGCTAAACATGTTTCAATAGTGCAAAGAATGCTAGTAATGCCGACCTGGGGAACATATGATGTTTCTTATAATTTTATGCCTCGTCCCGCTTTGTAGTTGGCAGTTTCTCTTTGCAGAGGGGACAGTGGGCAGTGCTGCTAGGAAGATGGGAAGAGTGTTAAAAACCAAAATGGTTAAAATATCACAGAGCCTGCAGTAAGTGACACTGGTCCCCCACGGTCCTCAAGGAGCCCCCACGGGCAGGAGAAGTCCTTCCCTCCTCAGCCATGCAGCTCACACAAGGAAGTGATTGGCTCCTTCAGCAATTTATCAAAAGCATTAATTGCAACACTGAAGTATTCTCACTTTGGTTTAATGTAGTGGCTCCCAGGGACAGTACATATTTCAAACACTATCCAATTTCTGGGCAAAGCAGTAGATTTAGGACGGAAGGAAGAGTAATTTTTTTTCCCGTACTGTACAGCTCTCTATTTCTCCTTGATATAGAAAATAATAAAAAGAGCAGGATAACTTTATCTATTCCCAAGTGGTGAAGTGCTTATATTTCCAATCAAGAACATGAAAAGAACATTTAAGGCAAGGTGACGAATTCTAGTCAGGAATCAGGCAAACCTCTAAAATATGACAAAGAAGGGATGAGAAAATTTATGACTGTCATCAAGGTAGTGACTAGTATGTTCTTTACCACAAAGAAAATATTATTTTTTTCTTGCTTAACAAAGCAAAAGATCTACATGGAGCCTCCACAGAATTTCTGGATTGCTTTGGGAGTCTGGAAGTAAGTCACAGTAGGTTTAGAGGGCTTTTTCTCTGGTGGCTGCATTATGATATAGAACATATATCCACATAGAACTACAGTACAAGAACTGGTAAGTAAGCTTCATTGATACCTAACAATATATTTTCATTATTAACTTTCCAAGTATAAAAAGCTGCTTAAAATAACTGAGAGAAGGGAGAGGGTTAGAATTGCTCTTACTTTTATTGCATTATTCAGTAAAAATAATGAAAAAGTAACAGTGAACTTGTATGAAAGAAACAAAAAGATAAATGTGGTTCAGCACCACTTCCCTACAATTTGCTTATACTTACCTAATGAATTATTAAAATATTCAGCAACTCCAGTAGAAAGAAATCTGTATAAAAAAAAAAATGCTTCTTTTTTTTTTTCTTAAAATCTCATCCAAGTGAGTACTTGGGAAAAAAAATGCTCACAGTGGGAATGCATCTAGGAGACAGTTCATTAGTACTAAAGACCTGAAGCAAGGATATTCTTCACATGAACAAAATAGCATTGAGAGAAATAATAAAAAATTTAGTGTTATTTTCTTTGTATTACTTATTCCACTCTGAGAACACAGAATTATCCATGAATTTACTTTTCTAAAATGTTAATTGGATTTGCAGAAGACTGAGTGCAACACGGGACTGTACCTTGGAGGCAAATGACTACCTTATGCAGAGTAGTTCAGACATTACAAAAATACCGATGAATAGCTCAAGCAGAAACACTACCTGAACCAAAAAGCAAAATGCCATTTTGAAGAATTCAGTGACAGCAGTGTTCAGAGGAGATAATGAACCAATTTAGGTAACATGTTCAAAAGTTTTGTTTATTTCTAAAATTGTGAGATATCTTAAAGAAAAATCAAAAGGCGAAAAAAGCAAAGAAAGGTGACTAATGGTCTATTAGGTAATCAACAAGTCACAAATAATTATGAGCTTGTCTAAGCACTATTACGTGAATAACTTTAGATTCGTTGAACACTAACATGCACAGAATACTGGTGCTCTAACATACTGGTTAAATGACAGTCAAATTAAAACAAATATTTTTTACATCAATATACTGTAGTAGCTGCTATAGGAAGTAGAGATTTCTGCCTGCCTATTTTACTATATCCTTCTATGAACTGATTTCAAAATCAACATACTTGCAAAATAATGATCCTAGGATATGTTTTGCAATGACAATTCCAGGCAATTTAAAGAGATTATTTTCCCCACATAAATAAATAATATAGCTTAAGTGACGCTATTCTGACACTTCAGATACAAAGGAAGAATATGCAGCACCTGAAAAATAAAATAACCTGAAAAAAATTGACATGCTACAGGGAAGCGACCGATTAGACACACAACCAAGTTACCAAATTAACCTTCTGGGGCTGTTTATGATGTTCTTGCAGGAAGGAATTCCGTTACTGGGCTCCTCCTTGCTTGTTATAAGCAGTCCCGCTGCAAGCCAGCACTGGAAAGTCTGTGACTTCAGAAAAGGCTTTCAATTTTGATTAGAATATTTATTTTCCTCCTTGCTATAACTCACAGGGAAACTACATATGTTACTGAGAATACAGCACACATACTATCTGTGGTACTGTAGCAGTGTAACAGAACTGATTTAAATAAATCTCTGCCAAAATAAATGGACAAATTATGACTCAAATAGAAACACAGTCTATGCTTTAGAGCAATCGCTGAAGCAGAGCTGTGGTGCCAGCAGTAAGCATTCTAATGCAATGACATGGGCTTTACAAATTTGGTATCACCGAATGCACCTGGAGTTACTTTTGTGAGCTTGGACTGCAAGCATGACAGCAGGATCTTGAGGAGTACCAAATTATCACAGTATGGCTCCAGTAACACGTCTGTCATGGGAGTCTGGGGCGTTCTGTGATTTCTTTGATAACCATGATCTTACCTAGGAATTAAGAGCCCAGAAAAAGCACGCATCAGTTAACAACTCTTAAAATCCTCATGTACACAAAGCACACCTAGTTAGGCTCCCCTCCAGTTCAGCCAGCTTAATGTTAGCAAGCTTTTTAATGGCTTTCTGTGCACAAACTGCTAGGTAATATAACCAGTCATCTGCTATCACCCACTATGACCTAATACACCTCCTATCACAGACTTCATCAGGCAAGACTGGTACCCTGCCTAACCCACAATTCCTGCTGCCTGCAAATCTAACGGTAGGTGGAATCCACACTAGACTGTGACAACTCCAAGATTCTTCACAAATATATTTCAGAAGGGGTGGAGAATGGTTAAGCACTGGTGACTTCTATTGCACTACATGATAAAGAACTTTTGCTAGAATAAAGTCTTGCAATACCTTGAAATAACCCACTAGAGAAGATTCTCAGCAGTTGATCACATTACAAGAGAACGAGAAAATTCTGGCCAGGATTAGCTTCCCCCTTTGCCAAGTCCTCATTGTTCTCCTCTTGCTTCTCACTTCACAGAATCTCAGAACGGTTGAGGTTGGAAGGGACCTCTAGAGCTCATCCAGTCCAACCCCCCTGCTCCAGCAGGGACCCCTAGAGCATGTGGCACAGGGTGGCATCCAGGTGGGTTTGGAAGATCTCCAGAGAAGGAGACTCCACAGCCTCTCTGGGCAGCCTGTTCCAGGGCTCAGTCACCCTCACAGAAAAGAAATTCTTCCTTACATGGAGATACAGATACAGATACATGTAGTCTGAGAAAACCGGGAGCTCTTCCCAGCTCCAGAATGAGAGCACGTCTCACGAATGCCTTGACCATCAGTGAGATCAAGTTTGCATGTGCACTGCTCCTCCCTCGGCCCCTGCTGCACTTGCTCCCCACGACAGCTCCAGGGCTTCTCCTGGAGGGAAAAAAAAATGCCCAGAGAAGAAAGCACAGAGCTCTCCTGCCTGACCAAATGGTCAACCGGGACCAGGGCTCTGGGAGACACCAGGGGCATAAGGACAAGGCTACATATATATGCCACCTTAAAATAAAAAGAAAAATAATAAAGCCACAGAATGAGTTCCTCTTTCCTCTAAGTATCATATTTTTCCACCTTTTAATTAACTGAGTAAGAAGTTCATTGTGCATCTGAGGATAAAATTTAGTTCCTAGCTATAAGCAGTCTTCTACCCTAGATTTCATGATGACTTAATTCTGAAATGTCATCTTATAAAGAGATACTTATTTTAACAAGTTTCAAAACATACTACAATTTCTCTTTTTAAAGTTTGCTGAAGTCATCGGAAACTCTCCTCTCAGGGGACATACAACCCTATACTTCATATCACAGAACTCAATATTGTAGGCAAAAAGAGCTTGAATAAAGTAATCTCAGAAATAAATTACTCCATGACTCAATATTCAAAGATATTTGGGGTTCCTCTTCCTGATTTAGTGATAATTTAAGTAAAATATTAACACAGAAGGATTTTTGAGAACTAGTACAATTTGCTGTTTTGAGATCTCTTTTCTCCTCTACAGTAGCAGGCAGACTCACAGTGCTTTTACTGCTTGTACATTAAAGATTTCCAGCAATCACAGGGAATGCTGGTGAAAGCAAGCAACTCCTGGAAGCCTGAATGAGCGCAGCAGGTAGATTTCACTGTAGTGTTGGTGATTAATGCCGGACAGCTTCAGGAAATTAATGTAGCGACCATAACGAAAGACTATGATGATGTGTTAACAAGGCGCTATAAAAGACATGATTTGCAGGGACAAACATGACCAATAGCTGTGTATGCACATATCCTCCTCTAAGGAGCATTTTGGCTAAGTAAGCACCATCATTTGTTCATATCCCTTAGTTCGAATGTTAAGAAACCATCTGGAGATATGGATATTCCTGAAATGAAAATGAGAAAGGCTGAGACTGGGAAGTATTTAGTATTTACTTACCAGGGAAGAATCCTTGTTTTTTTTTGTTAATATTCTTTAATCATCTGATACTGGTCTCAGTAACATATGATACTGAGCAGCGACATTTGGTCTGAGCTGATAGAGCAATTCTTCTGTCAGCCTATCTGCCTATCACTGCTTCTCTTAAAACATAGCCAGGAAAAAAAAAAAAAAAAAAAAAAAGAGTAAACATGATTTCTGGATCTAGTCAATAATTAAGTGATGACTTAATCCAGTGATGACTAAGTGATGACTTAGGTGTGCTATCGAGGAGCACACCTAAAGCTTCAACTCTAAACTGTTATGCAGTCCACAAAACCAAACTGTAACCACCACTACAAAGTAAACTCCAACCAAAAGCATCCAAGATGGACACTGGGCACTGAGCACCGACTGCCTCATCCTGCAGATCTGCCCCTATGGGTTGCACTGTAAAAGCCTTTGTGATCAAGAACTGGACTGGACCTCAGGCAAACACCATCTGTCACCAGTCTGCTGAATAAGCCCAGATGTGATTCTTCTCCCTGACTCCCCATAATAAAAGTATTTACTTCCTTGTATGGAGCTTTGGGAGCTACCACTGAAAAACATTATTTCAACAGCTGCTTCAAATGTGTGCTAATATTATATTCTAGCAATCGTAATTCACTTACAAACTTCTAGCATTGCACCCCAGTTTTGTAAACTATCTATCCTGTGCCCAGGTACCACTCGTCAAAGAGACATCACTCGGAAGCAGAAGCACTTGTGCTGAGCTTAACTTGCATGAGATCTTCCAGACCACATGAGCACTTCAAAGATCAATCTATACCAAGCAGCTCTGATCAGCTTTGTGCAGGGGAAGCATTCTTTTAATGGAAATCTTGGATTGCTGCTGTAAATCTCAGGCTGCTCGATTCTCCGCTGCCATAATTCCAAAATAGACAGTTTCCCACAGTCGTTAACATAAAACCTGCCAAGTAATTCTACGCAGCATTAAAAATAGTTACCTGGACTGATTATTATGTGTGAAAAGGATTTTTATCTGTGTTAACTTTATCATCAACTCTTTCCTCTTTCATGCAGACTCAATATCAAGTATTTGAAGTATTGCAAAGAAAATGCAAGAAAAGTTCACACCACAATAAGGCTCTAACTTTGCCAGGGATAAAAAGCATATGGATGATGGAATCAACCCAGAAGGCCAACAAAGCCAACTGGAAACCACAGCACACAGGGGTAATTTGCTAGTTCACCAATGATATATTTCTGAGGTCTGTGAGTCCTGAGTCATGCATTTGCTTCAGGAAAAAAAGAAAAAATCCTTCTGGAAAAACTAAACTGCTAACGTCACCACAGCCTTTTCCACAGAAAACTACAGAAACTATGGGAAGTTTTATTAACTCCTGATTTAATTCCAGCTGGGAATTCACCTTAATTCAAAAGTTTGACCGGTATGTCTTGTTCGGGAACCTTCTATAAACCTCAATGCAGTACAGTCAGTAACATCTGCTACAAAGAAAGGCGAGGTTTATTAGGTCTATAGGTCACGATACATATTTCTCAAAGAGACTCTCTGCCCGTGTCTACACTAGCGAATTAAGCCTGACTGGAATACGAAGCACACTCTCTGGCACTGCGGCCATCTGGCACGCACTTCTCGAGCCCACAGCATCAAACTCTGCCACCCTCCAGAGAAGGGCTGCTGCAGGCTGGGATGCCGCGGGCTGACACCGCATCCGAACCCAACCCTGGGCGGTGCCAGCCCCTGGGAAGCGTCTGGGAAGCGCCTGCGTGGTAGTCGGCAGCGGCCAAAGCTGTGCCAGGAAGTATTCCAAGGATTCACCAGTGTGCTGACTGAGCTTCAGGACTCTTTTTTAATGGTTTAATTTACCGGCCTACATATAGCCTACCTGTACACGTGCCTGTATGTGTACATCCTGTGCCATCCTGGTGTAGAAGAATCGGAGAGCAGTGGTGGGAATATACACCCATGAAGGCAGTTACGGGAAATTCAGTTCCTTGGGATATATTTTTTCATGCTCTGGCAATAACCGTTGAACTGTGAAGTGTTTAATAATTTCTTTGGGATGTACACTAACTCAAAATGACACCGGGACTCTGGAGATTACTGAATAATTAAAAAACAGTTTTTCTCCCCTTTTCTCGGTGTCTAATGTCCTACTTCGTTTATTGCCACAAACAAAGAAAAACAAAATTGTGTTGGACCTGCTGGTAGATAACAGACTCCAAGCCAACCAACATTATTTATTCAGCCTCTGTATTTTTCATCTGGGGATTTTGCTTTATAAGAATTAGTAAAACAACGTTTTGAAACTGTACTGACCAGCTCTCCACCAGGCAGAGCTTACAGGCAAAGCAGCTGAAGGGAAGAACGACAGAAGTTGTTCTAAACCAGCACCCCGTGCCTCTGCTCCCAGACTGAGCTGAGAGGGCTCCCCCGAGGAATTGCAGCACAGCGAGAACCACGCGGACGTGAGCCCGCCGACTCCTCTGAATGCCAGGGGGGCCACAGCGCACAAAAAATCCACCCTCTGCTTTTCCTGACAAGCTTCTCTCCAGATCTTACCTGCACAGAAAGGCGGCACAAGCACCAAGGAGGTATTTCCAAGGATGTCTTTATTCCCTTCTGCCCAAAGCGAATCCTCAGGATTTTTTACATTTAGTCTGTTGCACTGACTCCAGAAAAGAATCCAGCCACTTTCTGGACTTGTTGATTAAAGGAGCCTTTTTTCACACGTTAAAAAATTATGTAGCTGTGTTAGACAATATATCAGCATGATTCATGACCGAAATTACAGTTGCGGGCCACTAAAAGGAACACTTAATAAACAACAAAGATAAGCTAGAGACTGATTAATACAAAAGGCCACATCTTAGAGGCACATTAGCATTTCAGAATTCCAACTAATTCTTGTAAAGTTACGAAGTACATGGAACAGTTTTTATCTGTATAAAATGAACACCAGCTGCAGCTCTACTAAGCCTTTTGCTGCTTTTAGAAAAAATAAGGCAGAATTGTACCAAAAACTCACAGAGGTTGTGGAAGAGCACAGAGAACATTTGAAAACAATCTATTTTTTTTCCAAGAAATAAAGATGCAAAGTGTTTTCAGAATTTAGCCTTCTAATTACATGCAGTTCTTCTGTCTTAAACATGCTCTGGGCAAACCCACAGTGTCGCAGCCCCAGTTTTTCCAAGAATATACTTAAGATAGAATATCTTAAGACATCTTAAGACATCTTAAGATGGAATGCTTGCACACTTTCTTTTACAAATTCAGTTTATGATGCCAAACTCCTTTAAAATTCTAGTCGCGAAGGACTGTGTGTCTGTAGCTTTTGTGCCACTGCATGCAGACACAACAGGGTAAGTTTGTGGTCCTGGCATTAGGATTAGTGCTGGACTGCTTCGCTTCTGTTACTTTATGTGACAGCTGTCAGACTATGGGCCGAAATCTGTTCTCTTTGACATCACTGGAACTGCACTGTATGTATTCCTGTATGTAACAGTCAAACCTGATGCCGTGTTTTCCCTGGAAAGGAATGGAAAATGTTTTCTTCAGAAGGCTGGTACGACGTAATATGCAAAAATAGCCTCCTTTGGAGTTGTTTCAGTCAATCAGTAAAGTGTTTTGGAGGAATATTTAAATGGCTGCTCTTGATCAGGTTGCAGCTACACCTCTTTACAGGTAACTACCTACCTGTGATTTCTGTGAAAACCTATAAACATAACTTCCACTCAACTCTTACCCTAATCCAAAAATTGAGCAAACTCTCATTTCTCCCTTTTCTATGTTTTCTATTTCTGTATTAGAAATATTCACAGTTCATAGCATAGCAACCTACAGCAGAAACAGAGGCACAAATAAACCGGACCTTTTTTTTCACACATCTGTAGTGAATAACGACTTGAAGATATTTGTCCCTTTTGCTACTTATTATGTCTGTTGCTCCAAGTCAAAATAAATAAATGAATATGCCATAGTATTACAGTATCATTAAAAATAAGCACTGTTTTCAAATAAATATGTAACCCTGTACTGACAGCCAGGGAACACTGATGGAAAACCAGACACACAAGATGATTTGAAACTAAAGGCTGAACAACGAGGCATGGAAGCCAACCACATGGAAGGGGCATATTCAACACCATGGAGAAGCCTAAACAGAAATGGGCTATTGTGCAGCAAGAAGTGATTAAAAAAAAGAAAATTAAAAATCATGCCTCTGACCAAAAAAAAGACCAGAGAGTAAAAAACATGAAGATTCAGCACAGATCAACACACGGGAGAAGATGGAAGCATACTGCTGGTCTCAGTAGAAGCTAGGGAAACATACGGGATCAGTGATGGATGACCACGACTCAATGACCAATTGAAAAGTAACGCTGACACTCTCATCCTTTGATCGCCTTCACCTACACCACATCTAGTCAGTTCTTTACACCCATTATTTCTATATATCCAAAGGCTAATCATTCATCTATGAAAGACAACGTTTTACTTTGTGTCCCCTAGAAGCAACCAACTACATCCATCTTCCAAAACTTCAGCATTGTTACTGCATTATTGCTGTGCTTTAATTGAATTCCTTGGAAGTGATCTGCCATTAATGATAGACTTAACCATAAGGCAGTGCATCATTTCATCATTTTTTTTTCCCAGAACAGAACATTTCATCATTTTTTTCTTAGAGAAAGGACTAGATAAACAGTGATCAGAAAAATGCAGCCTCTTGCTTTAAAGCACAATAGATGCAGATAGTCAAGAGCCAAGGCGGAAGAGAAGGCAAAACTGGAGAAGATTCCTACAGAAGTCACATGAGATTGGGTCACTCTCTTGAACTATTTAAAAAAAAAAAAAAAAAAAGGAACTTTTAGAGGAAGGTAATAATAAATGATTATGACTTTTGTCTTAAAGACAGCTGTTCAGTTAGCAACGGCAGCCAAATTATATTTATCTGAGTGGAATAATTCTTTTTTTCAGCCAAATTATTTTGCACATATAGGAACCTTTGTGCCAGCAGGTTACTAAATGACATTATACATTTGTCTCTGTGTGTAAATTAGGGGAAAAAAAGACAGGGTTATAAATGAGATCCTTTTAGATGTGACTAATGAAGGAAAGGTGTAACATCCTAAGGGTCTATGCTACATTATGTCTTTAGGAAGCCTCAGCACATCTTCTCACCAGACATCTTCTCACTAGAGGTTGAAAATATATGTATATTTTTAATGTAAAGAAATTCTGCTAATGGATAACAAGATTACTTTATGCAAATTCCTGGTTTCCCTTTCCAAATTTAAGCGTCAGCATCCCATTCAAAAGACAATTCCTAACAAATGGGTATGCCGGGAAATACATACAATTTCAACCTTGATGCAGTGCTTTACTGTCAGGTTAATAATATATGAGCATATGACTAAAGTGGGTCTGCTGGAAAGATAAGCTGATCAACTATCTTTAATGCATTTTCTAATTCACTGTCCATCCTTTATTTTGTCTCTCCTCTTTTTTTTTTATTTAAGGGGGAGGGTTTATAAAAAGAAGTGCAGACAGATAATCAACATCTTTTAAATAGCTGATCCGTTCCCAAGCTAATTCAACCAATTTTACAAGGGGGAAAAAAAGGGAAAAACTGCCAAAGGAGACACCATTTTTTTTTATTAAAAGCAAATGAAGTATTATTTCCTCCTTAAAATTGATTTCCCTTAATCACCTCTCCTTCATCACACAAACACAAGCACTGCTAACACCACCTCTCCTCTCATTTCACAGGCAAAACCCCGTAATGCTCAAGGTCCAACTGCTTTCTCTATCACAAACAGCAAAGGTCCCATCCATCCCAACCAGGCAATTACCTTGCACTTCAGTTCTAGGTGGCTGCTGTAGACAACTTGGGGGATTCAGGCACTTTCTTAGGTTGTTGATGAATGCAGGTACATACTCAGGAAATCCACTATAAAAAGAATGCATCTACTTAAACTGAGAAATCTCCACCTGGATTAAAATGTGCATTGACTGCCTAACATAGCTAGGATCCCACCTCAAGTTCCTCCTTTTCTCTTCCATACAGATAGCTAGGATACAAAGCCAGGCAAGACTGAGACAGAACTTGTCCCTGAGGAAAAAGAGAGCAGTTTCCCAGTCTGCAGGGAGGATCTGTCCACACTCTTTTTTCAGGAAATATATTCTTGGGAAGACGCAGAGATCTCAGGCATCATCAGGCCAGAGACAAGGGGACGAGCAGGTGGCATTCATTTCACTTACTTTCAGCAGCCTAACCATCAGGGATTTGGCCTACGCCATGCTCCCCATAAAGAGGGTAAAGAGCTTCTATAATAAGGCATCTTCTAAAACAGGTAGGCACAGGATGTATCATGCTCTGGAGTCACATGTCTCCACGAGCAAGGAAGATCCACCAAATTCATAGCTTGACGGGGTTCTTTCGAAAAGGGAGTTGCAGGTTTCATCTATGCTGCAAATCCTACAAGCATTTTGCTACGCAAAATTTTGACTTTTTTGGGAGTTATTCTTGTTGTCCAAACACCAAGTATACTTAATGTGATTAGAAAATGCTGGGAAAGGCTATCTGTCATTACATTAATAGCCCAGGAGGTCAGAAGCTAAGGCACACCAGTGCTGGTGCAGAGAAACACAGGCGTTATCACTTCATTATGGTTCAGAAAAAGGCAGAAGTTCACCTTTTGAATCTTGAATTAATTACAGAAGCTACTAATTTATTTGGTACTCTCATCTTGAGCTGGTAAGACTTTAAAATTAATTAAATGCATTTTTGTACTATTATTTTCAACATTCAAATTTCAATGCAATTTAACAGTTAAAGCAGCATCCGAGACCACTGCCTGTCCAACTCCCTCAGCGATCCCGCCACGAAAAGCAGCGATCTGCTTACAAAACAGCTCTTGTTTACATCTCCGTGAGTTTACACGTCAGCATCCTCGGTCTGGCAGATTCAATATCTCCAGCTCTTTCAGACAACCTCCCCACCGAAAGCTGTGAGAGGGACTCGGCCTCCTTGCACAGCTGCGAATTGCTCCTGCACAGGGAAGCTCTCGGCTCTGCGTCAGCGCAAATACAAACGCAGCGGTGGTCCCTGCCCGGAGGAGCTCGCGGGGCACGGGAACTGCGTTTCACCCACAGCACTTGATTCACACCTGAGCAATGAGATCACAGGCTAAGCGCTGCTGTGATGGACAAGAACGCATCTGAAAAAAGGAGATGTTAAAATATCCTTGATGCAATCCAGAAATGGCTGTGACTGAAGAAAATAAGTATTTGACTAAAAAGATAAAGCGCTACTAACTGGAAGGTTAACAAAGCATCAGAGCATAACAGTGGAGCCATCGGACATTTCAAATAAAAGATGGAGGAATTTCAATCTTTTCCTCAATATGTTTGCCTTCACATGAATTTAGGTTTGTTTTAAGTGTTATCCTCTGTGTCCAATATACAGTTCAACTCAGGAATTACAGAGTCTACCTGAAGTACCTCTACAGTTTAAAGCAGATAGAGAATTTTATGTAAGTCTTAACCTGCTGGGAAATGTCACTAAGTGCTTCTACAGATCATCTCTGTATCATTTCAGGATATTCTTCTATATATCTTCAGAAAGGCAGGGTAAGGGGTAGACAAGAATACTGAGGTTCACCTCAGTTTTAACTATTTAAAAAGCTGAGTATCTATCCTAAGAGAGTAAACTCCTGCTCCCCTCCCCATTTCCCTATTAGTCTGTTTTAGACAGACACTTCTGGAGGGTAATTCAACCTACCTGTCTTAAACACTTGTCTTAGACCACAGCGAATCGCCTTGCGGAAGCGTTTATCTCTCTGTTAGAGGGAGCCCTGGTGATCAGCTCTGACTGGATGCTGGTCATATGTTAGACAACCAATTTAAAGATCTGTGCAACAAATGGTATTCAAGTGTCTAACTCCCACTGTTTTAACTATCCCGGATAGAGCTCTCTATTGACATAACATCACAGCTTCCTGCAACTGCACTAACTGCACCGGAGGTACCTCTGGCTTCTCTGCATAGTGCTGCACTGTGCCACTAGACATACCATCAACTAATGAAAATTCAACATTCATATTTGTACAAAGAAAAAAGTCATTACCTGCTATGGAACTGCCAATTACCCAGTGCAAGCGCAGCCCTCCCAGCACAGCTGTTTCGCCTTCCCTCTCTGCTGTATGCAATATTACACTCATATTGCAGGTTACATTATCACAGCAACCCGCAACCAGTTCCTAACCGCCGAGAGAACAAATCATTTTGCCAAAATTATTGGTTCAAACCCGTAATAGGGAATAATGAATTAGACATGCCTAGACTTAGGGATTTTTTTCCTTGCAATCCTTGTAGCTACAAGAAGTGTGAAATTCAATTACAAATATTAAATGGACTCTCCTTTGGAAATGATTCTTCTTCCAGCTATTTTTTATGACTTTCTGTCACAGGAGAGGAAAAATAAAGTTTGTCCTGGATAAGCTAATACTCCTAATAGTAACTAAATATTAACTCAATCTCTTCCTCTGAAAGTTTTATTATCCTTCGGTATAGATGGATTGCATTTGATACTACCCAAGTTACAAAGAAATTATATAATCAAAATCTGATTAAAATAAAAATTGTGAGGAGGAAAGTATTTTGTAACTAAAGCATTTTGTTACTTAGGAAGTCTCACATCACAAATCACAGAAAATCATAAGAGGATGCTAGAAAAGTATTAATACACATTTATTCTTTTCTACTCTGAGCATCCACTACCAGCCAATCTCCAGCATAATTGGCTGGATAGATCTTTAGTCTGAATTGTCATGAATATTCTTATGTTTGTATACTCCTTTCTGCCAAACATGAACTTGTCTGTGGTGCCCATATCAAAGTGTTGCTTTCTGTATGACTACCAAGTTATCTGAACAAGCATACTTCAAATAAATATCACTCTTTCATTTCACAGAATCACAGAATGGTTAAGGTTGGAAGGGACCTCTAGAGATCATCCAGTCCAACCCCCTGCTCCAGCAGGGACCCCTAGAGCACGTGGCACAGGGTGGCATCCAGGCGGGTTGGGAAGATCTCCAGAGCAGGAGACTCCACAGCCTCTCTGGGCAGCCTGTGCCAGGGCTGCATCACCCTCACAGGAAAGAAGCTCTTCCTTACATGGAGATGGAACTGCCTGGGTTTTAGTTTGTACCCACTACCCCTTTTCCTGTCACTGGCAACCACCATGAAGAGTTCGGTCCCATCTATTTACATTCTCCCCTCGGGTACTTATACATATTGAAGAGACCTTCTCTCAGTCTACGTTCCTCTAGGTTAAACAGGCCCAAGAGGAGACTCATCATATATTGCAGAATCATCAGGAGACCACTCAAGGTATCTGAAACCACACTGGACACATGTTTAAGTTGTGTACACAACTCAGTGAATGCCACAGTCTGAAATATTAATTTAATTGTAGCACAGATTCACAGAAATACAGTGTGAGAAAAGATTTTGAAGTATCCGCTAAAAGAGCCCTTACAGATGTGGAAGTAAAGTCACTGGAGGAGATATTTTTCTAGTCTCTTCTTGAAAACTTGTAACACAGGCAATGCTACAACAAATTTATCTAACTTGCAACAATCTGCTAAAACAAATGTATCTAACTTAAAACAATCTGCAAGGAACTGATTAATATCTTCAGAACTTTCTCCTACTGGCTCATCCTCTCACTGGGGACTTCCTGCATTTCTGAAAATGTATGTTCACCTCTCTCCATCAATTCACTGCTAAAGAATACATTTACTTCAACATTGCCTCATACACCCTGATTTCTAATTATTTTAATTAGAAACATTTGTTTCTTTTTTCTGTATTGCTTTCTTATTTACACCCTTCGTAAAAGTTACTGCAAAAACACTGGGCACAGCCTTCCTGCTAAGACCTCGCTAACAGTGGATAGAGAAGCCCTAGTGTTTTGTCAATCACAAACCCAAGAACAAGATGTGCCTTTTTGCAACTGCATTTGACTTGCTTTTATTCTCAGGTCCAGCAAAACCTCCACAACCTTTTTTGCTGTCCTGCTGCCTAGTCAATTCTCCCTCTTTTCAAGCACTGTTCTTCTCCTTCCTTATGAAATATAACACTTTATGCTTGCCCCTACGATTACTCTGTTCCTTTAGGGCCACTCCTCTAATTTGTAAAGATCATTCTGAATTTTCATTTTGTCCCCTAAAATGTTTGTAATCATTCCAATTTGGTACCAGCAGGGATGGTAGGTAGTCTATCATCCAAGTCAGCTGGATCTGTTTAACAGATTCATTCAGCATAACCTTCAGCAACAATCACTGCCCTGTCTCAGCATAAGCAGGTATTTGTATTTGTTCCCTTTCACAGCCACAGCCCTCAACGCCACTGTAGCCATTTTGCTCTGTGTGAGCCAACATTTACCATCCACTGGCTTGCCTAGACCAAAGTTGTTCTTCCATGACACCCCCCACTACAAGCACTTCTGTCCCTTCATCAGTAGGAACCACCAAAAGCACCCAAATCGGAGAACAGTGGGGAGATAAAGAATGAGGAGAGCAGGGGGAGCAGGGAAGATTACTGAGCTGCAGGAGAAAAACAGATAGGGCCAAAACAGAGCATCAGAAGGGAGGATGTTCTTGTCACTAGCAAGTTTCTGTCCCAAGAGAAACTGCTCCAGGAGCAGCACCATTACTTTCTTCTCCCAACTGTTTTTTGGCTTCAGCATGCTGATGTTAGCAACAATTTCTGCAGGGCTATTCTGGCCTGAGGAGACCTTTCCCTGCTCGGACAATAGATTCTTAGGCAACAGGTCTGTATCTGTAACCTTGGTCTTTCTGACTTCACCACTAAATACTTGGGCTGTTACCTCATGCTCATGAGTGGAGCTCACCCTGACAAATTATTCACAGCTGTAACAGAGTCCCAGATGCACAGGTTTCACAGCAGATGAGTTACTCAAGAATAAAGATGTAATTCTGTTTGTAAAGACTGCAATGTATTTCATTTTCTGATTGTGATTATTAGATGACAATGTCCTGCACATTTTAAGAGCTGGAGCTATCACACTTGAAAAAGAGGCAGTCCATACTAAAGTAGAGACTACTAGATCATACTATACAGATCATCACCAATATATGTAAACATAACATATATGATTTATGTACAGTATCTATTTAGTATGGTGTAGTAGTCTCTCTCTCTCTATAGATAAACTATAAAATATATAAAAGAGTTTAAGTATATCAAGGTAGATATTTTATACTCCTATAACTTCTGATCAACTTACAAGCACTGCAAATAGATTTTCCTTTAGTTGGAAAACTTATTTACAATAAAAATGACCACTATGAAATCTCTCTTCTAACTCAACTAATTTCTCCACCTGAAGTAAAATATGCCACACCTCAGTTGTCATTTTTTGCATGAAATTTTGTGCGTAAAATATTGAGAAAGTAGATGTTTATTATGGGAAATAGAGGTCAGGTTACCCCATTCCTAACTGTAACCAACTGAAGACTAATCCAATTGTCTAGGCTCTTCTACAGCTATTTAGGAAAGATGATTATTCCCAAAAGATGAATCCTTCTATCTTGAAAAGTAGGTATCCAAGCCCAAGACTTGTTATGATTCAGTCCCTTTCTCCTTCTAATCATTCTAGCCGGAAGCTTGATGAAGAGTTTAGACTAGATGCTTAGGGAGCAATCCATCCTTATCTAAACATGAGTATCAGGTGCAGTTTTAGATGCACTGGATCTAAGGCATCTATCTAGGCTGGCATGTATGGCTCCAGTCCTATGGCAGATCCACACACTTCTCATGAGGCAGCTAGAGTCCATCTGTGATACCTTGGGGCATCTACAGTATCTTAGTGTCCTCTTCATCTTAAGATTAATAGTTTTCTATGATGAACATAGAGAACATGAACATCTTCAACTCTACAATGAACATCACGAACAGAAATATGGGTTGTTCACCAAAAAACAACTATTCATGCTTCACTATCTAAGCAGTACAGACAATATTTCTCCCCAGTATCAACTTCAGCTCATCTTACAGAAGCAACTACACAGAGATGATAGAATTGTTTCGAAAATCAGCAAGTACCCAATGAAGCCCATATGCCTACTTCCAGTTTTATAATGAAGCACATGCAAAAATAAAAAGTTACAGTGTTTGCATAGAACAGATTAGATCTTTTTCAGAAACAACAACTCGTAAGTTTTATGGTCTGACTTTATGTCAAACTAATTTTCTGAGTACAGTATTCTCAAAAACAGCAGGATGACTATATAGCCAAGGATGCCTCCTGGGTTTTGTTGGTTTAATTTTATTGAAATTAGAGCCTTTGAAAAGCCTTGGATCATCAGCTCTCAAGTCCCCTCTGTATACAAAGAGTTTGCAGACAGCAGTATATATATAGGGTGCAGTAGCACCAGATTTCTGTCTTCCAGAAGACCATATTACCCTCTGCAAAACATTACCTCTAAGGAAAAAGGTTCATTTTTTCCTGATCCTCTTGTTTTCTCTATCCACTTTCTAGTTTTAGCTTCCATAAACTAAAAATCACATTCTAAAATGATAAGAAAATGAAAGCACAGCATCAAGTCTTCCACCTATAATAATACTTCCAAAAGAGGGTTGTCTGGGGAATCAATATATTGATTATTTAACTTCTGAAGGATAGAAAGCTATTTGGGTCTTTGGAAATTATATGTCTGGAACTAATGTATTTGATTCACAGACCAAATGTTCAACAAAAATCATAGCAGAAAAAATTCACAATTTGTGGATACTACCAGATCAGAAAGAGGCTGACAGACTAGTGAAAAGCATGAGAACTATTTCCTTTTCAATTTACCTCATCTAAGCAAAACATACCTCTGAAACACCTAAGATACAAAACACAGTCAACAAAATTCATGTGAAATGATAAATTGTATCCGACAATAGTAATCTTCTACACTCCTTTTCTAAAAGAATATATGCTGTTTTTTTCAGTATTATATCTGATATTATTAGTCAGCATTTTGCCTGGAGATGTAAATTAGTGTATACTTTACACACATTTACAGCATTTTTAAAACCAGTTATTGGAAGTATGCTCAAAAATACCTAACTGCAAAATTTATAAAATGGCCATATAATAGGGAAGATATGCACAAGGATAGGAAGATAGGAAAATACTAAAGACACATATGCATGTACATAAAAAATACATGTATGTGCAGGTCATTAACAGCATGCAAGCCCTTTCTTGAAAAATGCACTTACATTCATTTCATTAATCTCCTGTTCCTACCAGATATATTACTCAAAATAGAACTGAATAGAATATTATTTCATAATTATATATTTTCACTATTATGTAAACAGTATAGCAGAGTAACACGCTATTTCAATAATGTTACTCAATACTTTCAAGATGTTATGAGATCAAATAGAAATTGCCGCTCATTTAAAACTCTTGAGTAGATGACTTGATGCTGTGCAGTCCTGATAGCTACATCAGTCCACTTGGTCCAGATTATTATTATTTTTGCATTAAAAGTTAAAAAAAAAAGTTAGCTTTCATGTAATCTGTGGAAGATTACATTCAATATCCCTATTCCAAGAAAATAGCTACAGGTTGTACATATGCCAATAGATTTTTAGTATTTTTCAACAGAAACACTAAAACTAACAATCTCAAAAAAAAAAAACCCTGAAAAGTTACATGAATTAATAGTTAATAACTGAAGAGATATTATATGTGAGCCTACAGTTTGACTAAGACTAGAAAAGAGTAAGATACAAACAGTAGTTCTTGTTACAAAGAACTGTCATCATAACAGTGAAAGCTACATTACAAGCTGCCCACAAGGCAGAATAATAAAACTCACTGTAATATTTTTATTTATATTCATAAAATTGAAGAATGCTAACCCTCTAGTTATTTTATTTTTAGTATAGAGATGAATTTTAACAAGCTAATTTATAAAAGGTTACACTGATGTCTAGCTTTAAATCTAAGAAATAAATGCTCATACTAACACAGTTTATAGACAGAAATTCTTGTAGTAGTTTCCAGTACTTAATGAGGCTAATGGTCAATGCTAACAATATCTGCCTGGAGTTAAATAGAAGAATATGTCAAAGATTTAAGTTTAGTTGGTAACCAGTGTGCTGTTCAACAGATACAGCCCAGGTCTTTGAAGTGATTTTGACTTTCTTCCTGCCATGTACTGTCCCCCTGAATGTACAGTTCAGAATCTGGAAATGCTTTCTTCTCATCCTTGTTCACTCAAGAATCTACTAAACTAGGTGAAAGAAAACAATTTTGGCAGTCTTTGAGCATAGCTGTGTTTAGCGGAAGGCTTCTTTCAAGGAGAGGAGAGACAAGATCAACTGAAAGTCTATTTGTAGTAAGTTTTTCACCAACCAGAAGCACTTTCTGCCCATTTTCTGCCTGAAGCAAATCAATCGTGTTTTTGTAACAACAGGTTTGTAGCAATTCCCTTCAGAAATACCTATCTGTTTTACTGATCATTTTTCAGGCTTTGCATCGCCGTGTGAAAATGACCTCCTCGCTTCTTCAGAGCTCTGCTAACTGATGGGAAGCAGTGGGCACCAAGCTGTGGCCAAGCTAGAAAATCGCAGTAATTGTCACTCCTGGTTTGGGAAGAACGGAGGACACCTTTTGTCTTGCTGCCTATGAGATCTAATCCATCACCATAACACTGACCAGTGTAAATACTTAGTGTTTCCTATGCCCCTGCTACGTGGGTTGGCAAAGTTATTATTTAGAGATTTTCTCAAAGCTAAAAAAATAAAAAATAAATACACCACATAGCTTCTCATTTTCTTTCCCAGTCTTGATCTCTCTGTTTCCCTCTGATATTTATGGCCCACGTGGCACTTTACATACAGAAAGTGTTATATAAATATTACTTCAATCTCTAATGGAGCGCCTCCCTGAAGCATGGAGTATAGCCAAAGCTGGGGAGGTGACTGTGGAGACAGTGAAGTCAGACTTCTGAATTACTCTCCAAAGCCTCAGCCTTAATTTTTATTGAGAATCAATCCTGCAGATATATAAAAAAAGAAGACTGATCGGGGGAATGTAAGAGATGCCTCTGCAGCTGCCTGAATTTGCAGGAAGCCCCAAATAAGCTGTCTTAAGCATTAACTTCTGAATGACTAAGGCGGCAGATGCCACTGCAACTTCAGTCACAAGCAGGTAACTATACCTCTTTTAAAAATATTTTTAAACCATTGGGAGTATAACAAGCAGTTTGTACCTCACAGTTTCGAGTAGAGTAGGCGAAGGAAGCGTCAAGATTAATGAAAATATGCAGAGCACCTACAAAGCCCCACCACCAAGATGGTAACATTGCAGCAGTGCACTGGATTGGAGGAGGGCTAGATCTGGTGTCAGAGGCGTTTTTACTAAAGGAGGGCGCAGCTTTCAAACGTGCAGGGTGCTTTTTTAACACCGTAAATGTAACTAGCCACTTGCAGAGCAGGGTGATCTTTTTACCTTAGGCTTCAGCAAGGAGGAACCTGAGATTCTGAGGGGAGCGAGCAACAGAGAAAAACCCACCTCAGACCCAGGACGAGGGCGGCAAACCACAACCCTCGCTCGCCGCGCCGGGTACCGAAACTCCGCTGCCTCGCGGCGCGCGCTGCGGGACCGCGCTGGATGCGAGCCCTCCTCCTCCTCCTCCTCCTCCTCCCGGCGCGTCTCGCAGCCCCGAAACGGGCACCCGGGGCAGCGCGGCCCCGGTCCCAGTGCCCGGCCGGCCACACGCGCGGCCGCGCCGGCTCCCGGCTCCCGAGCAGAGCGGCTCTGTCGGGGCTCATCCCCCCGCCTCGGGCAGCCCCGTCTCCTCCGCCCGCCGAGGCAGCGCGGCCGCGACCGCCCCGGGCCCCCGCGGCCGGAGCGACAAAGGAAGAGAAAATGAAATAAAATAAAAAAGTAGAGGAAAAAAAAAACAAGAAAAAAGAAAAAAGAAAAAAAAAAGAAAAAAGAAAAAAGAGGGGAAAGGAGGGCCGCGCGTCCCCCGGGGAATAAAGTTTTCGGCAGGGCCGCGCTCGCCCCGCGCCCGCCGCCGCTCGCCGCTCACCATGTTGACCTCGGACACCATGTCGATGCTGGCGATGTCGATGTTCATCCCCACGCACACGGGCGGACCTGCGGGCGCGGAGAGCGCGTTAGGCGGCGCGGGCGGCAGCCGCGGGCGCGCACGGAGCCGCGGCGCGGAGCGCGGCCGGGGCAACTCACCTCCGAAATCGGGCCGGAGGCGGATGTCGTAGCCCTTGAGCAGCTTGTCCACGGTCTCCTTCACGAAGGACATGTTGCCGGGATCGTTCACGCTGCGGGGGCGACAGACACGGGGGGAGGAGGGCGGGGGTGGCGGGGCAGGCAGGGGAGGGCAGAGCCCGTGAGCCCGCGGCCGGGCGCAGCCCCGCGCCGCCGCCGCGCGCCCCGCGCCTACCTCTGCGCGCAGCACACCACGGCCACGAGCACGGGCGCGGGGAGGACGCCCAGGACGCTGCCGCGCGCGAAGCCCCTCATCCCTCCGCTCCGCTCCGCTCCGCGCCGCGCCGCGCTCCCCGCCCGCAGCCGCCGCCGCCGCCGCGATCCGCCTGCCCCGGCTGCCGCCGA
>PTEX01000025.1:4089017-4117215 GCA_003342815.1 Eudromia elegans | reverse complement strand
GATCGCCGGGGCGGGCGGCGGCGGCGGCTCCCCCCGCGGGCAGCCCGGTGCTCCCCGCTCCGCCCCCCCGCAGCGGGGTGTCGCCCCGCTTGCCCTCGCCGGGGATGGCGGTGGCGGTGGCAGGGCGGGAGGCGGCCGCGGGGCGCTGCCCTGGGGTGCTGCCCTGGGGTGGCCGGCGCTGCGGGGGCCGGGCGCGGGTCGCCGTGAGCAGCGGCCGGAGGGATCCCGCGGGCGCGGAGCGGGACCCGGTGCGCGTCCCCACGCTGCGCCCCTGGGCGCGCAGGGACGGCGGGCGCGGGGCTCTGCGTGGGCTGCGCTGCTGTGAGCCCCGCCGCTTCCAGGTCCGTGAGCGCTGCCCTCGGGGCTACCCGGCCTGGAGGCGGCAGCGCCCCGGCCGCGCTCCGTGGGCTCTGGGTGCGAGCTGGCTCCACCGCCGCGCCCGTGCAGGGACCCCTTCACTGCGCTCTGCTGGTGGCCAGGACCTGCCCGGAGCCCCTGCCTCGTGCTGGGTGCAGTCGCAGCGGTGTCCACTAACCAAGAGGTGCAAAAGCAAGGCCCTTTCCTTGCACTTCTCTTACCACTTGTTTTTCCTTCTACCTATCCCCTTCCCTTAGGAACACAGCTGGGAAAAGGGCAGGCACTTGGGTGCTTTGGTCTTGGGTCTTGTCTCCGCTACAAATTGGGTAGATACATCCTGATCATGCTGCCATGGCAGTTAATGCTAAAAGCTCCAATAAAAGGAGAAACGGGCCCAAAATATTTTCAATACGATGGGAAAAATCCATAGGCCATGAGAAAAATCTCAGAGAAACTCACTGTTATGTTTTGTGAATTCATTATAAGTCTTGCGATATTTTGTTTGTTTAACAGTGCCATAATTACTATGATTATGAAGTAAGTGGAAGTCTTAGTTTCGTTTAAAAACTAATAAGGCACAAGATGAAAGCTGGAGAGCTGTGTCATGAAGCATAACTGACTCAAGAGCTCAAAAATGGAAAGACAAATAATAAGAGAACAGAAGTACGTATAAGTGATCTGAGGGACCTGGATCCTGATTTTTTTTTTTTAATGCTATGGATGAGCAGGACTGAGCATTAATTATTTAAAAGATTTCAGAGAAAGTGAAGCTAGGGAGGGTACCGACTCATTCCCAGCTCAATCCAGCACTCCCCTTGAGTGCCAAAAGAAAGTGTTAACAGTGAAGAACATAATCTTATGAAGAATTAGATGTTTAAAATCACATTTAAACACTAATAACTTAAGTAGCTGGTCTATTTTATCATATTTTATGATATCATTTTTTATCACTTCATTTTAAGTATTTTTCTGAGCTTTCAGGGAAATGATTTCCATTTGTCTTTGGGTAGTTGAGAGGTAATCCAAGTTGGAGCTGGTGGGATAAGGAAGCAGTTAGAGGTTGTGGAACATTTGTTCTTTCGGACTTTGAAATCAATTAGGCTTAGTAGTAATGGAAAGGCATTAAGAAATGTAAAATGTTCATTGAATTTCATGAAAGGTAAAAATCGTCTTGATGTCTCCGTGACGTGGCATTTGCAGAGAAAATGGTGCTCTGGGAATTGTTCATAGAAAAGAAAACTCTGAATGCAGCTTCTGTGGCACAAGTCCCTGGCTAAGAGTCAAAACAGTGCAGAGTATTTAAGAAAATGACAGGAGCAAAGACACTGAGCAGAGAGATGCTTGATGTGGCCAGTAGGGAAAATAACAGGTCACGGCACCCAAACCCTTGTGCTGTCCCTAAGTTCACAACCTGTAATCGTCTCCTGAATTTAGACCCCCTGCATTTTTCCTTTCCAAAAGCAAATAGGACATTTCAAAATATGGCAGGAAGGAGTCTTGGCTTTTTTATTTGCTAAAACAGAGCACTCGGTTGCAACATGAGGGTTCTACATGCGAGAAGACCCGAGGATGTGGCTCCCGGGGTCAGCCTGGACTATGGGATCTAAGGTTTTCATGGCTATAATTCCAAATAGTGCACTTCCCAGTGAAAAGTTAAGTATAGCAGGCGAGAGAAAGATCTCACATGACTCTGTGGCCCAGGAGCTAGGCTCTCATCTATGAAGTGCAGATAGTTCATAATAAAGCGATTCAGGAATGAATTGCTGTATAAAATAATCAAACATTCAGTGGCCCAAGGAATGAAACCTTATTCCATCTTCCTTCCTTCCCTAAAATGCCCTAATCATTAGTCATTCTCACTCTTTTTTTTTTTTTAATATAAGGTTTCTGTCCCTGCTGAAATTACTGCAGTAGAAGGTGTAACTTTTAATGTCATAGTTCAGAGACTAGAATTCATTATAGTATATAATATACTCCATCATACACCGTGTAAGAGCATACAAAAATCATTAGGTCCCCTGGTGCATGTGCCAGCCTCTGGGCCGCTGGACAAGATCTATGCTTCCAAACAAATTGTGGTCAAGGAGGTACAGGCAGAAAATGGTATTCTTTTCTTCCCTAGGATCACCAATACTTATAATGACCACTGCAGAAATGGGTAAGTGAAACCCAGGAAGAAGGCAAACATTATGTGTGAAGGCAGCAAAGGACTGACCTTGGGCATATACATGTTGGGAGAATACACCTGCCAGGCTTACATAGGAAAGAAGCCTGTAGGGTAAGTGGTGTTAAAATGGGTTTTCTGCCTATGTCTGTTTTAACAAGTAGTGTTAATCCGAAAAGCAGAACAGCCGTTGCAGAGGTAATGCCGTCCACACTTGACAAATCTTGGTGTGTTTTTACTCAGGAAAAGTTCTGCTCTGGTCGGATGAACCAAATGCTCATTAACGGCTTGACCGCATTCAGGGAGGTGCTAAGTGCCTTGTTCACCTTAGTTTCCTATGAAAGCGGTTGAGTTCAGCTGCTGGGGGTTGTGAACTGGAGCACACTAAGCCGGAATGATCAAACGATTGGCTTCACAGGAGCAGTTCCGACGTGCACGGGAGGTGCCCCATTATCTCCTTGCAGGAGCTGGAACCAAACCTGCTTTGCCTTTTTAGGGGGTAGGAACTGCGGAAAGTAGTGGGAGTGGGATGAGTTGCTACTTATTTTGGATCAAACTCCAGTTTGCTTTGTCATTGTCAGTACTAGTGGTGATACAGAAGAGGAGGCATTGATGGGGAGACTCAGAAGAGATGGGAGGTCTGCTTAAAACTGCAGCGTTTGTGGTGCTACCTCTGCCAGGCCCTAGACTGTAGGAGAAAGTGGCCTGAGAATCAGGGAAGAAGTATTTGATGACACTGTGCAATATATCACTAAGCTGTGATGCTGGAAAGTGGTATTGAGGGCTTCCCTGACAAAATGAGCATAACCCAACTTACTGAGGTCAGAACCACTTACCAGAACATTTTTGTTTTAATTTTCCTCTCTGGCTTGTCTGTCATTTAGCTGATTTTGACAAAGATCCAGCCTTACCCTGAAGCAACTGCAATCACAGAGGGTTCAGAGATACAAAAGAGAGATAGATAGAAACTAAAAAATTGTAGGAAGAATTGCTGCTAAAGCTGAAGTGGTGTCTGTGGAGGAGCACAGGACATTAATCTTCCTAAGCTGAGACTCACGCTTCTGCTTACCTATTCTGCCTTGCAGCAATTTTACTAGCCTGCTGGTTTAACCTGCTGAGAAGGTGTAATTAATAAAATGGGCTGGAAAAAATAGTCAAAACCCAATAGTTAAAAACCTACATGAAAATTCTTGATTTTCGTTTTCTAAACACATCTTCTGTTTTGCTTTATTGTCCAGGTCTGTTTTTGCCAGAACACTTTTCAACAGAGGCTTACTATTTTTCTGTAGTGAGCTCAGCCTTCTTGCTTTCCTTCCTACAGTGTCTCAGTAGAAGCAGTGCTTAAGAGTGACAGCAGGATGCCAGGGAATAGAGATGTGGTATCAGGGCTTAGGGAATATTCTCTGCTTTGTATGCTGCAATGTACCTCTTCAAATAATAAGTGATAATTGTTGGACATACCATGTTAGGAAAGCAATAGTATATTTATCTGTTATGTATATTTATCCAAAAGTGTATGCTGTATTTGCTGATGTTGAGTAATATTTTCGTTTATATTCATTGTCCGCCTTTCTCTCAGGCAGATTGAAAGCAAACAGTGTTGTATGAATCCATTTGCTTTGGTTGCATAATTTGCTGATTTTCATTTAATTATACTGAAATATTTATGTTGTTATGCCAAAAGTTCTGAAGGAGTAGAGATCTTAATATTTTAGTGGGCTGCATAAAGGGTGAGGTATTAATCAATATGAGTAATGGGGACAAAATCTGTCTGTAATGAGAAGCTTGACCCAAAATGTTTTGGACTATTGTTTAATCTTCAGATGTTTTTTTTTAATTTTTATTTGAGAAATTCAAGAAATGAGCATTTGCATTATCTGAATGAATTTAGAACAGTGTTCCTGCAATATTCTGTTTCTTACGAGGCAAAAAGCTCTGGATTATGCACATAATGAGTCAGACATCAAAATAAAAGTCCATTGACACTTTGGTAGAGAAAGAAATAATCACAGCTCTTTATAACTCACATTTTTTCATCATAAAGATTAATGATTTTTCACTGAAATAACATAAATACATTAGGGAAGCCTGTGGTGCCTTAGAAATGCTATTCTTTAAGTATCTGTCCTGATGAAAACACTGTCTGTCTTTAGAAAAACAAACAGGTGATATATGATTTCTTTTTTAACAGCAACTGCATTTGAGAAAGAGTTATTTTACATAGGACTTTCTTGTTAAGAGTTTCTGCTTGAGAGCTTTGTCAAGAACATTGTTATCTCCAAGAAGCAGTATGCAGCAGGTTTTTATTTCAAGTTAGATAAAAATAGAAGGATATAGGAGACTTCTTTCTGTTTTCATATTTATTCAATAATTTTATGAATGTCATTCATAATTATTGCTTATGCAGTTTTTACTACAACAGCCAGCATTCCAAGTCAAAACCGAAGCCTCATTGGGCAGGACATTATACAGAGTAAAGAAGACAAGTGTAAGTTATTTAAATTGGTTATACTTAGTATTATGTAGATTTAAAGGATGAGTAAGTCAGAATTCTAACTAGCTATTGCATCTGTGTAAGGACTAGCTCAGGCACTAAGAAATATTACTTCCTGACATCTGCATCCAAATGTCCCTCTGAATATTAATACCAAAGAAAAATTGAAAGATAAGGAAAAAAAAATGTGGAAAGAAAAAAAGACTTTATATATGCAAACACGTCTACCTAAAGCAGGACAAGCAATAAAAAGGAAATGCAGTGAAAGGATTTGGCAGCGATCCTGATTTGCTAAGATTAGGAATAATTCTGAAAGTGATAGTACCGAGTAATAATGCGAAAAAGCTAGGAGTAGAATAAAATGAAAGTCTGATGTATATCTTGCTCTTGAGAATCATATTTTTACTTATTCTGAGAGGTGGCTTTAGCAGGCGGTAGCACGTGAAGAATGAGGGAATAGGAAACGCTCCGCGCTGGTGGATAGAGGCGGCATCCCCAGTGGGGCACTGCCAAGACGTGCCCCTGCACCTGTGGAAACGCTGCTTAGCCTTGTTACATGCACCCCTCCTTCCCAAGGCTGTACCCGCTAGCCCTGTTCTCTCATTCCCAAAACACTGGTGGCAGAAAGAGCTCGTAACACAGGGCTCAGGATCATGGGGCATATGCCCTCTGTGGAATAAAATGTAAACTAAGTTGGCTGTGCAAATGAATTCCTTTGTCATATTCACTATGTATAAAGGGAAATCATTCTTAGGTAGAGACAGAATTGTGTGTATGATGGTCTAAATATTTCCCGTTTTGCTTTAATTCAACTATTATTTTGTAGCTCAGGACAAACTGTCAATATTTTAAAATATTAGTTGATAGTAATTTTTAATATTCCTCTTTACATTTACTTCCATTTACATACAATACTGACATTTTAAAAGTACTTTTTATTACTCACCTTGTGTCATAAATGGCATATAATTTTTTGTTTTCTTCTACTGCATTCCTGAAAAGAGAGAGAAAGAGAATATGATTTATATGTCCTATGTCCATTTCCAAAACAAAATATAGTTCAGGCTGTAGAAGGCTTTTCAGACCATCCTTGTAGCATCTGGGGATGGAAACAATAGATCTATGAATCGAGTAGTTCAACTTCTGACGTAGTACAACTGCAATACCCTTTTGGAAGCTTTCTAAGTGGGATTTACTTGTAAATCCATGACTCTATTGACAAGAAAAGAAAACAGAAAAGAATGGTCACTTCTTTGTGAAAGGCAGAGTAAAAACATTACGCTTTCTTGTTAAAGCAATATGAATAATTTCCAGGAGATATCTGTAGTTGGTCCAGATGAACACTTTCCAATTTATTTATTTTATTAGCTTTTGTAAGGTGAAGTCAGATGAATCACTGTGTTCAATCTAAGATGAAACCTTATCTCTGAGGTTCTGGATACTTTAATGTGTGGTTAAACATTGAGATACATTCAAAAGGGAAGATGGAAATTTTGCATTTTAAATCTGCATTTTTGAGCCTTTTCAGCTGAAATCCCGGTGACTTTGCAGAATACCATTTGTATTTTTTAAGCAAAAAAAAAAGAGAGAGATTCTTGTCTGAAAATTTACGTTCAACTCTTTCATGTGATGTGGTGATCAAGGGCTATCTTGCCACTGGTTTAATAGGGAGCAAAAGGAGATATTGACTCAAATATGTTGGCTTTGCTGGAATCAACAATAAAATATAAGTTTTAGCTAAGTAGTTTCTGAGAAGGCGCGATGAATGTAAGAGGCACTCCATAATAAGTATTGATTTGTGTCTTACAATCTGATTTATGCCTCTGTGCATTACTCTACCTATCTCCTTAGAAAAGTTAAAGAGTGGCAACTAAAAACAGGGGGTGAATGATCCCGAACTTGAATGCATTAAGCTCCACTTAGATCAGGAAGGAGAGATCCTGGTTTTGGTCTCTGTTCCTGGTGTGGTTATGTATTTCTCATTAAATGTGCACTGGATAGAATATGTTGACAGCTGAGTATTGTGAATGCCTCTGCACTTGGTGGAAAGCTGTGGGGTCTCTCTCAAGTCTGTGGATCCTACTGTAATGGCCAGACACCTAAAACAAAACTCATAGGGTGGGTAGGGCTCAGGTTAAATGCCACCATCTGCTCCACTCAAGATGCCCTGGTATGCCAGCATAGAGTTGTCAGATGTGACACAGGACCTCTGCGAGACCCACAGGTAACTGGGGCCTGTGTGTGATACCGTGGAGCATCTTAGTGACACTAGTTACTTGTGTGTGTTGGCTTTGCAGACCCTCTCCAGTCAGATTCCTCCCTAAAAGGACCCCAGGATTTTTGTACACAGGCTGTCTTAACTGAGCTGGCTAGGTCTCTGCTGATGCAGCTCCCAGTTCTTAGGCAGATATCTGCATCTAAGCTTCAAAATAAGTCCCACCCCAGTCCTCACAATATCTGTTTTCTTTTCATACTCTAGACATCAGGATTCTCAAGCTTATTTATTTAAATTTAAAAATCACAGTATTTCATGCATGGGACTATGTCTAAGCATATATGCTTTGTGGTTTGATTGATATTCTCAAGTACTATTTTGGCCAGTGTCCACCACATTTTGTTGTCCTGCCCACTGTGACTCAGTAAAGATTGAGTAATTTCTGGAATTCAGCAAAGGAGAGACAAGGAAAGGAGAGGAAGAACAGAGAAGGGGCCTGAACCTCAGCACTGACCCAAATGTGCCCCGACTGTAGTCACCCACATAGCTCATATTTGTAAAGTCAATACTGGGAAGAGAAGATGCAGAAGCTCTTTACTAAAGAGTCCCAGGCCATTTGCTGCAAGGTATTGGATATATGCATTTGCAAAGATGGAATATAGAGAGTTCCTGGACCATGCCCAGCCTGTGTTTTCACTGAGAATTGTATCCCAACACATACCCAAAGGAAGGACATACGAGAGATGCAGCTCACCCTGTGGCCGTGAAAACTGGCATGGATTTGATAGCAAATTTGCTATGAGTGGGAGAGGGCCCCACTTCTAAATTAACATGTATTATAAATGAAAAAAAAAGTATTTGTTTTCAATCCCTTTGATTAAGTAAATCTCTACTCTTAAATCCACAAAAGGCTCAGCCATACTAACCGTTTCTCTAATACTTTAATTAAAATTTTCAAAAGAGTGCAAAACATCTTGTATGGTCACATTAACTATTGGCATCCATCAGCAAAAATGCAATTAGCAGGCTAGAATTAAGTTAGGTTCTTTCTAGAAGAAAAATGATAACTGCAAAGGGAGATCAGGAAAACAATTAGGCAAGTGAAATTAGGAAAGAACAAATATAATCTTTTAAATGTTAGAAGTTCCACGGTGGGCCTCTGATCAGACTGTTAATGCCCTCCTTTCTCCCTTCTCTTACAAAAATGTGGGCACATCTTGATGTTGAAATTCTTACGTTCAGAAGGCTGGTAAAATCCTTTGGTCTGCGCATTGAAACGCGCCTTCTTGTGAATGATGAGTAAATTGAGTTCGTCTCCTTACAGAACTCTCCTAATGCTGCTGTTTGTGTAACACCAACAGAAGACAAGCTTCTGAAAGAATTACAGAAGTAATTCTGCCATCACAAAAGCCCCACATTAAATGTGCTTGTATTAAAAGCACTTTGTTGTATATGAATATCATTATGTAATTGATTATTCTCATTAAAATGCCTTGCATCCTTATCACAACTTTAATAAAAGAACAAAACTGCTTTGAATATTATACATGCGCTTGCCTAGAGCCACTATTAAGCAAAGAGGTTCTGTGTGCAGCCAGGCAGTCCTTGATGGTAAATCAAATGGAGGGCATATGGTTTTGGTATTGCTTCTGGTGTTGTTTTTGTAGATAGAAAGAACTAATGTTTTGCATTTAGCATTATTAAAGTAACAAAAATAGTAACTCCTTTTTCCCCTTTTTTTCCCCCAGCTCCGTTGAAGTCACACTCAATCGTACAAGAAAGGATACTATGAGAAACCTGTATGAAATATTAGGACTTTCCTGAATTGCAAGATAACAAATAGCCATTCTTTCTTAAACCAGCCCACTTTCTTGATAATACCACGCTAGACTTGCAAAACACCATTGAATGAGAGTCATTGGTACTGATATGAGCATAAAAAACCAGTTGTGTATGCCTGAACCAGTTACCATAGGCTATTTTAATAAGCAATGGAGAGATAAAAGCAACTACAAAGACAGAAAAAAATTACTTATAATAGGGTAGATGAGTCACCCTCCACAAGTGCCTAATGGCTGTGATGAAGCCTACAACTAGATAGTCATTTAACTTTTAGATGTCTAAAACTGCACAAGATAAATTCTGTCCGTGATGACTTAACGGGAAGGCAGGCTACATCTGTTTCAGTATGTGGAGCACACTGCCCTCCATAAACATATCTAACCAAGATCTCTCCTATGTGGTGAAGTAGGCTGGAGCACCATGAGGAAGGTCTCTGCTAATGGAAGGTGGCTGGCAAACAGGGAGTCTGTTATGTAATATTATAACTACTCTTATGCTGGAATTGCTAGTGACTTTTAACTAAATAGAGTTAAAGTTTAAGTGTAGCTTAACATAACTAAATTTAAATGTAGCTGAACATAGCCAAATTAGATGTAGCTAAACATAGCTAAATTTCATCACTTTGTGGCACACATTTAAATCCTGCAAGATCATGCAAAGGAAGAAATTAAGATAAATACCATAGTCATTTGAAAATGATCATTAGAAGAGTGAAATACGGTATCTGCTTCTTGAGTAAGGCCAGGACACAAAGCAATGCTAGTGAATCATAGGATGCTTAGCAAATGCTCATGATGTTGTGGTGTATCTAACACAATGACTCAGCATAAAAATACAGATACAAGGACTAATATTTATAGCTCAAAAGATGATGCTACCAACACAAAAGTGATCTATTTCAACTTCAGATTCCAAAAACACCTAAATGACTAATAGGGAACCCCAGGTTTTTGTTGTTGTTGTTGTTGGTTTTTTTTCCTTTTTTCGGTAATCTGGAAGGAAACCTACACACCTTGCACAAGCCCTGTAAAATACAGAGGAAAAAAAGTGATGTTAAACTCTCTCTCCACAGGCTTGCGTAATGTCTGCTTTGTTATATCTGAGCCTTTTCTCAACCTGAAGTGAAGAAAACTGCGTTGTTGAAGTGGTCCAGCATATACAACAGAGTCCAAGTTAAGCATGGATGACGTGGCTTTGTTGCAATGGCTCTTGATTGCAACGCTCAGATGCCAAGCTTCGATGCAAAACTTCCTCCTGGGACTAACTCCTTCTGAGCTTTCACTTCAAGATGCTCAACCCACCTTGCAAACTTTGCCCCAGGAACCCTCGAAAGCAGTGAGGTACCTACATGAGTGAGTCAACAAAACTCCCTCTTTCCCTCATCCAAGGAGATTCAACCCATGTTAACCGGGCTGGGTATTCCAGGGCATTATTGTCACCCAGTGTGATAGGCACTAACGAATCATTTTTTAGTACCTACAAGTCTATCATGAAAAGAAAGAAAGTACAGACTGAAATGCCAAATGCAAAAACATGGGAAGCTGTATTTAAAACTCCCAGGATATTATAGACACAGTTATTGAATTATCATTGCAGATCTGCTGAAACATCAGTAAGTAGCAGACGATGAAGATTTCGGGTATAGAAACAAGGTTCACGTAGCTTCCTCTTATTTTTTAAAGTAGAAATTAAGCGATGTGAGCCAAAGTTTCCTAAATAATGCCAAAAATGTTTATGTATGAGAAGCTTACACTACATGGCTCTAGCTGAAATAAATGTTTCAGTGAACATGATGATTTTAAACATGATTTATTCAAATGTTATGTTAAGTAAGCATTCAATATGCTTTTATGTAATGCAGATGCCCAAGTTACATGTAATTATGATGACATTACAACATCCTTGATCTTTCATAACCTCTCTGGAAATTCATTTTTCCCAGCATCAGGCTCCACAGATAGTATGGAATTGACAGTGTCACATAGTATAAACAGTTACAGAACAATACTTTTTGGGTCCAAGTCTATGAGAGCTGTCCAGATTTGACTCCTTTTGACATCAGACGGAACTGGAAAGTTTAGCATTGCTCAGAAACATGCCAATAAATTAGCAAGTCTACAAGCCCTTTCATTTGCATTTAAGAGCAAGGTAGGAAGGATATAAACATGAAATGGGAATGTGTCAAGATCTAGAGCTCTATTTATTGATGCTTTAAATCTAGTTAAAATCCAGTAGGTTCTATGCCATTAATTTGGTCTGCAGAAATTTTTAGTGCACTTTATTTTAATGCATTCTACCTCTAAATATGGAAGTAATAGGCATAGGGGATGCTAGGAAAATACACGCAGCAGTGGTGTGTAAATTTGCCACCGTTCCTACAGTGAAGGCCGGAGAGTCGCTGGGGACAGCTCAGCGAAAGGCCCAGTTCCATGCTCAGCAGAGAGCAAAGAGGTAAACACATGTGAGGACTAGTCTGGGCAGTAATAAACCAAAGCAGCATCGGAATAGTATTGTATAAGTATGTGATTTACTCACATCTTATAAACTTTGAGCAGTTCTCTTCCCTCTCAAGAGGGATGAGAATTATCAAATGGATGAGAAACTACAAAAAAAAGCTATGAAAAAGAGCAAGAGAGAAGTATGAAATAGCATTCTTAGGTTCTTAGGAGGTAAGAGGCAGGTCACAGACGCGGCTCTTAAGCCAGGGGAGCAGATGAGGGAAGGGATAGATCTGTATGAAGTCACAGACTGCATGCGTGATTATTTGTTATTGCTCATACTATAAAAAACCAAAGGAGCTCTCATGATCACACAGTGGATTTAAAGCAAGCAAAACACCATCCTTTTGCACACAATGCATAATTAAATTCTGGAACTCATTGCCAGAGGAAGCTGTGGAGGCCAAAGTTATAAATGGTCTCAAAAATCCATTAGACAAATGCATGAAAGGGAGGTCCATCAATGGCTATTAAACACAACATTTTGAATGCACTCTCTGGCTGAGGAAGTCCATAAACCTCAAATTGCTCGAAACATAAAAGGTTATACCTGGGGAAGAATTACTTTTTTATCTGTCCTCGTTCTTATGCCTCTCCCGAAGTATGTGCTACTGTCCATTGCCAGAGGCAGGGCAGCAGGCTACACGGATCTGCAGCTTCAGTCGGTGGTTGATGTGATCAGCAATATACGCCTTCAATTTAATGTGAACCATCACTAAAATAATTATCAGACCTCTAAATATCGTGTTGTTTTCATTACTGTGCTCCACAAATGAGCCACTGCTCTTTCCTCTCTCTTTTTTTTTTTAAGCCAATCTTACTTCATTCTTGAAATTCATTGAGCTGCCTATTTTAACTGTTGTTCTTCCATCTGTTGAAGCACTTACGTACATGGTAGGATGATCAGAAGTTTGACAGGGTTCTTGTAGCCCTCCTGTGTTATTAGAGTGCTGCAGTAAAACGCATGCATTTGTTTAGGAAAGAGAAACTTTCTGACGCAGTTAGTGCGTATAAAATCACATAGAAAAAAAACCCCTGCACTTTCACAGGTCAGAAAATGTGTGCAACAACTGTGTCCATATTGTAAAAGACCTGCTAAATGATATACTATTCTGCTACAAGACTTGTGCACCCTTTTGGGGAATTAAAGGCTAATGCCAAAAGAGTTTCTGCCCTAGAAAGAAGTTAATTCTCTCAGCCTCTTTGGCTCCTTTTTATTCTTTTAAATACTTCTTTTTTTATCTTCAAAAGGAAGATTAGTAGTCTGGGCAAAATAAAATTGACTTCATGAAGAATAGTTGATGTCAGTTCTAAAATGCTCATGCCTGAAAGGGCCAGATTCACTCACAGGGATTAAGGTTTTCCATGAAAAGTTAATAGGGGGCAAAAGAAAGCCCTGAGTTCTCATCCTTGTATCCTAGCAGGCATTTCATGTTATTCACTGACCTGTATTATGAAATGCAGAGGTTATCTTGACCCAGTGTTGTGACAGTTTTGAATGAAAGTAGGTGTTGCTGACATGCTGTGGGCTGAATTCAGCGCCGCTGTAAAGCAGCTGTGCCAATGAGCACATGTATTTGACAGGGCCCTTTAGGTGCCTTTCATGGGCTTTTACTGGCAAAAACGAAGGTGCCCTTGGTCTCCAAAGAGGTTAGGATTCCTGCAGATCTCACCCTGGGCTTTGTAGACAGTCACAGAAAAGAAAAAAAGTGTTCTTTGTTTTGTTTTAAAGTACAATCTTCTGAGGGGAAAAAAAGAAGAAACTTTTCCTTTAAATTCTTGAATAGTTTGGTTATTTAAACAAAAATATAGTGAAGAAGAATAATTTTTGACCCATTCAAACCCATATTGTGCATATATATAGTTATAAACAAATACTTATGGTAAATAGGGTTAGGACTTAACCATACACACAGACACACACACACGTCCCTTGCAGACTACCTACTTGTACAGACAAACTCTGTCTCCAAATTGTGCATAGAAAAACGATCTTAAGATGGGGAAAATATGTTTAATCAGGTGGAATAATCTGTTGGATATAAACATGATAATACTTTTAATAAGTTGCTACCTGATTTGTAAGTACAGATCAAAATAATTATTCTAAGAAGTGATCTTTAGCTCTCTTTGTTATTCGGATAGGAAGTCTTTACAAATTCAAAGCCTGCCAGGCCACAGTGTGTCAGGAAACTTGAATTTAAGAGCCCACTCCTAACGTTCATGTTCCTCGGTTATGTCTCAGAGCTGGCTGCTGCTGCTAGGACTATCTCCTTTGGGACTTTTAAGTGCATTGTATCATAGCCTTAAGCTGTACTTTGCTTTATCTGCAACTCTTCTTTAAACATCAGAAGTTTTGAATCAAAAGATCTCTGGTAACAGAGGGGAAGAGAGGGAATGTATCTCTTCATTCTCCCTAATTCACACCAAGTGTGAGGGTGAAAGAACTGTGAAGTGTAGTTAAATAGTCATGGCAGTCTATGAAAGATCGGAAGTGTTCTATGAGATGGAAAACATGGAAATGTCCTTTGCCTTAAAAAATGAAACAGAAGAACTAACAGCATTTTTATTTTACTGGTTTTGAGACCTGAATATGTACCTAATTTGGTAAAAGGCATTTAAACTGCCCTGACTACAAAGCGACATCCTGCCATTTGCTGCAGAAATGCTACGTACTAAGTTAGAGTGTTTAATAAGGCTTGGTGAATTTTTTGCTGCTGAAATTTTTGTTGAAAATGCAGATTGAACTTTCAGTAGCACTGGAATATTTTGAACTCTCATTTTTTTTTTTTTCTAAAAAGAAAAAGATTTTTTTTTAATGAAATGGTTTGTGGATTTTTATTCAAAGCGATGTTTCAGATTTTCTCCCCTCTATTTTAAAACACACTGAAGAACTCTAGCCTGAAAACAGACTGCAGAAATCCAGAACACATTTTTCAAGCCGTGTATTCATCTGGAGTTTAATAAATAGTTCTAGATAAACCTGAAGTAATTTTTATTGCCAGTAAACCAAAATAAAAAGCTCATCTATTCATACCCCTTCATTCATTCATATTCATTCTGTGTTCACTCATCCACTAGGATCTCTAAATCGCCTAGTTCATCATCATCTGTAGAGACTGCACTATGCTTACAAACTGGCTAAAAGGCTTTAATATAGTTCTTGCCACTAAGTATATTTGGCATTTTTCTTTCAAAACTCTTGGATATTGTATATGTATTAGCCAAATGCAACATACCCATTGAGGCATCTGAAACATCTGAGATACTTGGTATTAATCTCCGTTCAAGAACTCCATTTAAGGAATATGTGGCAAGCACCATGGAATTAAGTCATTTATCAATGACATACCATGAGTCTTGGTTTATAAGGTTTCCTTGTCAGATAAGGCAGAGGATGCTAGTCGCTTAATAGATAATACTTTATTCTAACCTCTAGGAAACATAAGTGGCATTTTACACTCTTTAAAGCAGTTCTATATTCAGCAGGGCTTTAGACAAAATAAATCAATTAGACATCCATTCTATAGTACTTCAGACACTGTAATACCCTTCATTTTGGCATATATAACTTATTTACAGATTTATTATGTACGATTAAATATAGATTAACTTTTAGCTCTAAACTGCAGATTTCTATAATTTAGGAGTTGTGGAGAAGCTGACTTCCCATTGAAAGTTGGGTGCTACTGAGAGCTGTTTTGTGCCTTAGGTAAATGAGATATTAACTCTTCTATTAGCTTGTCAGAGTTTACCGGGTCCTAGGAGGGTCTTTAGGGCTTCTCCTACCTTCACATAACTGCTCCACTCTTCCTCTTTTGGTGGCTTTGGGAGTACCAGCCCTCTTCTTATTCACTTTCCATGAGTTTCTACATGAATCCATTATACAAGATATTTTGGTCTGATCCAATATTTCCTTTATTACATGCTTACAATTGTACAGAGATTTGGCATTTTACTAGGTGTTTTACCTTGTACACTTACTAACAGTTTTAAATTTGAACAGAAACTTTCAGTAGAAATGTCCATAATGAAAATAAGCTACAGTTCTTTGAACCTTAGATCCAATTTTCATTTTGCTTTTGAAATCAATGTCGTGCTATGCTTGAAAAATTATCTTGCTTTTCAGTCAATGCATACAATTTAATAACTTCCAGAAAGCTTGAAATGTCATTCTTCAAAACAGTAGCAGATTGAACAAAACACATAGTGCATCAGCCTTGACTCCTCCCTTAGTATGATCCCCTCACCATTAAATAAAATTGCTACAAGTCCACTGTGGTACTAGTCCAAGACTGAAAGAGGAACTGATGGAGCTGGCAGCTTCTGTGTTCCTATGTAGTCCGTTCTGACAGCTTTTCCAGTTTCCCTCCTGGAAAGATTAATCTAGCTCTTGTAATATGAATTATTTAGCTTTTTCTTATTTTTAAAAAAGCATTTCTTTCTAATCTGTTTTCATTGACTATTACGCATAAAATCCACTTAAAACAGTAATTAGAAAGCAATAATCCCTAGAAGAAGATAACATTGTTATGAGTAACAACCGACTCTCTATTTTCTGCTAAATTAAGGGGATTATATCCTAGGATTATATCCTAGATGTCCAGATTGCGGCTCGCGCAGCACGCCTGCTCTGGAGGCTGCGGCAGCCCGCTGGGAGCCCCGTGACGCAGAGCAGGCACGCGCCAGACGCTGCACCTGCCCGGGGCCAGCGGCACGTGCTCGCCCGCGCGCTTGGCCGGGCCACAAGACGGCACGGCACGGCTCCTCCCGTCCTGGAGGATGATTAGTGGAGCAGGAGTGGGGATGCGATGCCGATGCAGTCTCGGGGAAATGCCGATGCTCTGTGTTCACGTGACTCTCCTTTGGAAGAGCGCGGGAGCACCCAGACACACGTAGACACGTGTGTGTGTGTGTGTGCCCATGAGCATGCACACGTGCACAAACACCACGCGATTTGGAGCTAACCTCTTTGCTCCAAGGGCCAGCTAGCGTTAGGTCATGAGCTTGCTTATGAACTGTCACTTATGGATACTTATAGATTACAAAAAAAACCCCAGAACTCTTAGGACTCTCTTTTGTTTCACGCTGTGATAAAACCGTAGGCTCTTATTCACATGAAAGTGTGTAACAGTATTAAAATTTGATGTGATTTAATCTATTGATAGTCAAAGAGCAGCCCAGATAAAACTGAGAAGTGTTGATAGGGTCCAATTGCTTTGCCCTGAGGACCAGGAAGTGAGTTTGAGTAATCCCATGAAGCAGCTATTTCTGTTTGTTTGTTTGTTTGTTTGTTTAGTATGTATATAAATGCAATAGATGCTCTGAATGATTCAGTCCTTTTAAATAATATAAAGAATTATTCAGCTTTCCATGTTGCCACGGGAGCCTGGTCTTCCAAACACTCTCAACTCTCAGTGGGTCTCAATACAAACACCCTCAACAGACCATACAACAGAAAATACAACAGTCTGTTATACAACAGACCATAAAGAATCAGATCCTTTTCCCAGTAAAGACTTTTCTTTAAAATGTAACCTTTGTACAGCCTTATCTAGGCTGACTAGAAAAGCCACAATTGCTCTTAGCTGCCCCAGGCTGAGTTTTTAATATTGTTCTCACTGTGAGCTTGCTTGCGGCGTTGGCTGACTGCTCCACGTTACAACCAGTTGTGGAGTTGTGGCATGCGGAAAATATTCTCCCTCCATTCAGGTTTTTCTCTGGTTTCACTATGACTTTTTCAAAGTACATTCTGCGATAGAAAAGATGACAGCAATCTCTTTCTCTTTCGCCTCCTTCTTGACACCAACAAATGGACATCACTGTTTCAAATTGTTCTTGATCACAAGCATCACATTGCTATTCTACGAAGAATATGAGTTTTAAATTAGCTCCAGGGTACAATCATTCTCGTGTTCCAGCACTGAATTCTTTACATTTAGTGTGATCCTTGATGAAATTTATTATAATGATGTTTAGCTCCTCTCCTCAGTGGTAGCATTATTTTAGTGGCCCACATTCTTCATGGTTGATCGTGTCAGGAGGCTTTGGCCATTGAGCATCATCAGTGGGTAAAGGAAACATGACTTTTTCAACTGGTTTGCCTTTCATTGGAGCCCTACATGAAAACTCACATTCAGCTGATCCATGTTCTACTTACCATGTATGTTTCCTACAGTATAGGTGTCTGAAAATGCCAGCAGGAAACACTAAGCAAAATATGTTAAAAGAATTTCAGAAAAAGCTACATTGCTTCACTGAAATCTTTTTTATGGTCATTCTTTTCATTTGCAGACTATTTTAAAAAAAAATTTTCAGAATGAGACAGCAGAAGTTTAATTCATAAGTGATTAGAGGTAACATCCAACCATGACAGTAATTTTGTGCCTATTGCTTGCATTCAGCTCATAGCCAGTAGCACCCTTTTTAAGGGAAAGGTAAAATCTTGAAGGACAGAGTGTTGCAAACATTTTTCTAGTGAGTGAATCACAGTAATAACTTTGCATATGGGTTCAGTTGTACTGAATTCACATGCTCAGAATTAATCATGTGCACAGTTCATAAGATCAGAGCCCGTAAAAAGACATTTATGGGAATAATTTGCTCCAGAGTATCTACTCATGAAGATTCTCAATGTAAGTAGCAAGAAGAAATGTTTTTCAAATATCCTTTTAAAATATTCTTTGGGGTCATGTTTCACTTCATTTTATTCAGTACATTCTTCTTATCCTAAATAGAGCTCACTTATCACAAACAAGATTATGAAATATATGTGTAGAAATGTGTACAGATAAATTTTAGTAAAACATGCCCCTCTGTTAGGCACACTGAAAGCATTATGTCACAAGTATTATACAGTGAATGACTCCTTTTTATGTTAAGATGACTTCAAGTATCACAATTTTAATTTAGTATGTCCTAATTTCAAATCTGGCATCACCTAGTGGAATGGAGCTATGACCAGCAAACCTGTGCAAGTTCTGTTTTGGTAGAGCTTAGGCCTATGCTCCTAACATATAGGAAAGTAAGTGTGACTTCAGCTATACCTGAATGAGCCCCATTGGGGAACTGCTGCTCTGACGCGCTCCATGTTCCAATATGAAACACAGAATGACAATACAGATATCCGAAGGAAGCGCTGGAAGGGGCCATCCCTTTCACAGACACGAAAGCTCTGATCTAATAAGCAGTTCAATTGGAGGGTAAACGTGCTCAGGCTACTGTAACAAGGTTTGCTGGAAGCTTTAGCATACCGCTGTGTACGGCGTTCCTTATTGCTTTCCTTGCTCTTTCCAGTAACTCAGGCTACTTAAGTGTTTTTGACCACTGCAATGTTCTATTAATTTATCTATGAAATAAAGTGTATTTTTGTAACAAAAATTAGAGCTAATTTGTCCAAAGAGGAGACCTTTTGGGGGAATTTTTATTATATATAAAGACAGTATGACTATGTGAAGAAAAGCAAATAGGTCACCTACCCTGCAGCTGATTTGAGAACCCAGAAAAAGTGCAACACGAGGACAGGAACATGATAGTGTCATCAGAATAGGCTTTAAAAAAAATGAGGACACATTTGGTTTTCCTGATTTTAAGACAGAAATAATTACACATGAAAAATGGACACATGTGCACAAATGCTATTTTAATGAGTCAAACTATTGTGTCAGCATGCAAGTTACAGAAGTAATTATAAGCCTACCTAGAAGAAAATCACCTTAAAATGAGGAGATGGTGGTTGCCAAAATTACTTGCTTTATAGTTGGACAACACTAGAATCTAAATGGACTATCAAATCTTAATTGTACTTTCCTGTACATCAGTATTATGTCTAGTTTTCAACTGTCTTTTTTTTTTCTTTCCTAAGAGCCTTTTCATTCATTGTACAACAGAAGGAATTGTACCTACTGAAAAAGCAGCTGCTTAGTACTGTGGTCTTCACCAGCCAGTTAATAGTACCTTATTTACCACACACCCAAAGCCTGCAGTAAATGCAGAATTAACCATTTTCTTTTCTTTATGGTCTTTCTAGGCCACTCATCTCTGTAGTATCTGCATGCCTCAAGAACACAGATGAACTTATCACTGCCGAAAAATAGGAGACTATTATTATTCCCATTTTACAGCTGAAGAGACAGGGACTTGCCTGGAGCTACACAGTGAATTAGTGGTAGGGCAAGGATTAAAATTCATGGCCTACAACCCTGTGCACATTACTGTGGACCACAGTGCCTTGCTGTCAGAGGTGCTGAGACTCCACGGCTTCTACTGACTTCATCTGCTGTTGTAAGTGCTCAGCTTTGGTCTATAAGCCTTGGGCAGCCCAAGCTAGTCATCCGTAAAATAAGACGCACAATTAGTAGTCGGCTGCCAAAATATTGGGTTTATCGTCATGTTGAGAGACGGATACTTGGGCCCAGTGTTTACAGAAAGATCTTACACCTGGTTCCCTCACATCTTGGTGAATGTTAGCGACTCTCACTGACTGTTCTGGGGTGGGTGATTTACCTTTTCAGAACGCATGTGCTAGAGCTCAAAAAGTTGTGATAAAAACATCATAGTTTGTTCTCAACAAAACAACACTATGTGGAAACACATTTACTCACAAATGACAGGTTTGAGATGTCCTTGTTCTTTTTCATTTTTCACTTGCAATCCATGCTTTTCTCTTGTCTTAAGCATACCTAGGAGTCCATCCCAATGCTGCCCACAGCAAAAGTATCTTACTCGCAGCTGATAGTTCTTGTTTTGTTCTTTTTAATAAACTGGGAAAACAGCAAGGGTCTAGCTGCAAACTGTCTCGCAGTCATTGGGATTTTTTTAAACACATTTTTCTCTTTGAAGCTATTTTTTTGATCCTCTTCTTTGCATCTGAAATGCTATATTCATTGATCATGCCCACTTTTGTTGCATGAAGAATGCTAGAAGATGCATGAAGGTGCATGAAGATGCTAGAATTAATGTATGCAAAAGATCTCCTGATCTACATGTGATCCTGCTGAGACAACCAGGCAAGATTGCTTGCACACGATTCACAATCAGTCTGTGATCCATTTAAATATAGAGCTTCAAACATGAAAATAATTCTCCGGTTTTCATTAGCTGAAGGTGAAAGGCATGAGAGAAATGAGAGAAAACCCTGCTCGTCTTGCATCTATGAGTAGTCCTGTCTGTCCAAAATTTGCAGCCAATGAGGGTGTTTTGAACCAAGACTGGACAGCATGACTGAATCTTAATCCAGGGGTTCTGGAATCTATTTTGGGGTCTGGATCCTCAGTGTCCAGCCTGAGAATCTGGAGAATATGCCACACTTTCCTGCCAGCTCACTTGCTTGTATCCTTCAGAAACTTTGGCACAGAAGTCATGGAAAACACTCAGGACCCAGCACTGAGCTTGGATCTGCTACATCACGGGAGAATGCCATAAATATGCAGCTTTGAGAAGGGTGTTCTCCCTCCCAGCAAAGCATTCCTTGGCCATGGCCAGCATGCAGGTCGATATCTCCTATCAGCACTTGATTCAGTGAATGCTTAAGCATTTCTGTAAAGTTGAACAGCTTACCAGGGGAGAGCCAGGGAAACCCATTTAAAGTTCCCTTTGGAACTTTGGAGATGATCCTTGGAGTTGGATCATCCTTGGAGAAAAGAACTGCTCATCACAGCTCTAAGTCAGACAGCAAAGGGTTAATCTGGGTTTCTTGCAGTTGAGGGGGATGTTATAAGCACAGAGTGTGTGTCAAATCCCGACAGCCATTCTTAACTCCTTTTCCAACTATATCTTCTTCTACCAAATTACTATAGATAATTTTTAGAAATATCAAAACAAAATGCTCGAGATCTCCAGTGTTCTACTCTGTTCCTTTTTCTATGGCTAAAACAAGCTGCCAAATCTTAGCCCACCCTGCACTTGCTTCATGAGTGAGCCACAGGCATTTTTCATTGAATAAATTATTTGCCAAAGGGGGAAAAAAAAATCACTTAATTTTTATGCCAAATCTCATTCTTCATATTCAAATAAACTCTCATTGACTGAATCATAATTACTGGGTCACACTTGAGGCATAACCTTAGCTGATGCATGGGCTTAGTTCCATTGCCCTTCCCTTGTGCCAATTTATACTACCAGCAGGTCTGGCTGTTTGACCGTGGTATACATAATACACATTATTAGTTTTATTTTTAGCCATTCTTCTGTACTGGAATGGTCAAAACATTTTCTTATAAAACCTTAGAACTCCTGTACTGGTGCAGTATAGCACATTTTTTGCTGTGGTTCAATCCTTTACTCTTGGTACTTTGTAGTATTATGCATAGGTCATCTTTAAACTCTCACAATTTTCAGACTATTTCTTTCTGTTTCTTTTTTATTTATTTATTTTTTTCTGAAACAGTTCTTTCCAATTTCTGAAATTGTTATTTCTAGATGGAACAGTTTCAAAATTAATTTTTCTTGAAAATTTATTAATTACAGGACTTGAATCTATATAGCAGAAGTCAGCCTTAATGGGATTTGGAACTGCAGAGAACGTTTATTCCCAGATAGTACTTGCCAATGAATTCAGCCTGAAAATCAGTATTTTGCAAATCCCAAAGTAACTGTAAGTTGTGTCTACAGCTTTCCAAATGGTATGCATTAATGTATTTTTTGTAACAGTAGCTAATTATTACAGTAAGTCATTAGAAGGTGACTTAAAAGCATTTGCAGAATTTTACAAATGTAGAAACTAATATTTTTTGATAACTTTGATAGCTACCTGTGTTAAGAAACAGAAATAATTAATTCTGTCAATGTGCCCAGCACACATAAACAACACAGAGAAATACAGTAAATACAGAAACTCTAGCAGCCAAAATAGATTTCAGAGTTCATCGAAACAGCTTAAAATGTGCTAATCTAATCTTACCTTATCATTTATATTGCCAAAACTCTGTTGACAGATACACCTGCAGTGTTCACATGTGTATTGATAGACATAAATATTTACACCTTATAACCTAAATACATACATGCATATGCATGTTTAATAAAATTTAGAGGTGTACTGTCAAATTTTAGCACCTCTTTTTTTTTTATTTGACTTACACACTTCAGAAATATTCTTTTTTAGCATCACTAATGTACATTAGTTTACCTGTATTGTCTGTGAGTACACTCAAACTCCATCTGCTGTGAACCTTTGAATATGCATTTATCGAAGAATTTATTAATATCAATCCTTCCAACTCAGTTCAATGAATTTCTATGTTGTTCCTTCTAAGATTTGTTCTGCCCTTCCTGTTATGAAGGAATTATATGTATAGGGGCATATGCATAAGTCCTTGATTATTGATGTTGAACTTGTATGCTCTAGTTTAAGCCTGATTAATCTTTTTTTTTATTAAATATATATATGTAGAACTGAACCATTGTGGTTATTCTCCATAAAGTGCTTTATTACCTAAATGCTTCATAAAATGGTGGAAGTTGGCTTTTAACTCAACAGTATAGTTAAAGATATATTTTCTTCTCACAGCAAGTGCTCTGTGCAGTGCACATTCTGTTTACATGTACCACGCTACCTTGTACCTTATAGAAAAGATGATCTGGAACGACCAGACAAAGATTTAGGCCTTAAGAAGCATACACAGTGCTATCTGTTTTATTATTATTATTCTATAAGTATAGATATAACTGTTACTCCCGTTGACTGAAATGCTAATCAGCACATTCAGCCATTTTGAAGAAAAAGAGTTTTAAAGTAATTTTGATGAACATTAAGTTTCAGTTCAGAGGTTTTCTAAGTTGATGCTTGTGTGCTTTAAAAAATAAGTTTATACAGAAAACTAGCATTTTGTATGTGAGCATATATCATAGAATCATAGAATCATAGAGTGCTTAAGGTTGGAAGGGACCTGTAGAGGTCATCTAGTCCAACCCCGCTGCACACGCAGGGTCCCCTAGAGCACGTGGCACAGGGTGGTGTCCAGGCGGGTTTGGAAGATCTCCAGAGAAGGAGACTCCACCACCTCTCTGGGCAGCCTGTTCCAGGGCTCTGTCATCCTCACTGTTAAGAAATTTATCCTTAAGTTCCTATGGAACTTTTGGTGTTTCAATTTGTGGCTGTTTCCTCTAGTTCTATCACTGGCCACCACTGAAAGGAGGCCAGCCCCATCCTCCTCACTCCCTTTCTTGAGATATTTATATACATTGATCAGATCCCCTCTCAGTCTTCTCTTCTCCAAGCTGAACAGGCCCAGCTCTCTCAGCCTTTGCTCACAGGGCAGATGTTCCAGACCCCTAATCATCTTCGTGTCCCTGCGCTGGACTCTCTCTAGCAGCTCCACATCCCTCCTGCACTGGGGAGCCCAGAACTGCACACAGTACTCGAGGTGCGGCCTCACCAGGGCTGAGTAGAGGGGCAGAATCACCTCCCTCGACCTGCTGGAGACGCTCTGCTTAATGCACCCCAGGATCCCATTGGCCGCCTTGGCCACGAGGGCACACTGCTGCCTCATGGTCAACTTGTCATCCACCATGACGCCCAGGTCCCTCTCTGCGGGGCTGCTCTCCAGGAGGTCGGTCCCCAGCCTGTAGGCATGTCTGGAGTTATTCCTTCCATTGTTTAATGCAGAGTCATTTACCTGAACACATTAGTGACAAGTATTTTGCATGTTTAGAAAAACAGTTATTCATCCTCTACATTATTACGTTTTTCTCTACAAAAGTATTGTTTATATATTTATTTAGCATAAGTTTAAAAATTAAATTCTGAGGAACCAGAAGATCTATGGACAATTGCTTTCAGGATACAGCAACTGTTGAGCAGGCACTCAGATGGACAGAAAATATTATGTACCTCAATGAGTTCCATATACATTTAATTTTGACTTCTGAATATACCTGCTTTGCACTAAGCCTGCTAAGAAGCTTAACTACATCTATAGCTGCACTGTCCTTCTCACACCACTAGTACAATATCCATGCCTTCAAACCAGGGAACCTGCAACCAGTCCAGCTCCAAGATGGGCAAAAATGTACATCCGTACATCTGTATCTAGTATTTTCATATAGGTACACAAAGCAATTTGTTAATTCAGTCCAGCTGTGGACTTCAAATCCAGAGATGCTCAGGTTATACATTTTGACGGGATGGCATGTTTATTTCCAAACTCCTTCTACTTGCATTGCCAGTCTCACTAATCCACAGTCTCCGTTAAAAACACTGTGCCAACACAGCGCAGATTCAAGGTTAGATAGCAGCAGGTGCTTGTTTATAAAGATATAACTTGCACAGAGGAGGTGACTGGCTGCAAAGTTCATGGATATCCAGAAAGAACAGCCTGTATTCTCACAAAGCAAGCAGAAAACAAACAAGAAAGTCACACTTTATGCCACTCCTGGGTATTTGGAAAACACTAGATAGAAATTTATGTGCTGCATGATGCAGGAGGGACTACTGCTATGTTGTCCCTTCTGTTGCCAGAACCTGACATGATGAACTACAAATTCGCTACCTGATGCATGGTCGCAAATCCCTCTGACCTTCACGCTGTGCACCTAAAGGGCAGGCTTGGGTAGCCTCTGAAGGAACAGCACAGAGGTTCCTTATCTGACCCTGTCAAGAACGTGAAAAATACTGTATTTCTTTCATCAGAAAAAAAATCTGTGTTTGCCCACAAGCTCTGGCTTTGCATCTTTACCACTGGGTGTTAAAGAAATTCTTTCTCTTTCAGGACAGAAATAACATGGACTTCTATGAGCGAACTACAAGATGCTGTCTTGTAGTTCCCTGAAAAGGCCCAGAAAGGCAAATCTCAAGTACTTATACGTATTTTATATAAATATATATACATATATACTTATACATAGTTCAAGGAATCTAAGACATTACAGAAGATTGATAAATGTCGAACATGTCTTGCACTCCTTGAGTTATCTCTAGGTATTATTTCCCTCATCCAGTGGGCAAAGTGTCTAATATCAATCCAAACTCATTTAAATTCTTTGCCAACCGCTTTGGAGAAATAGAGCTGCTGATACCTGGGACTCTTTTTCTGTAAGGTATAGAATCCAGAATCACCTCCAGAAACTATTTACAGCACCCTCTAAATCCACGACAACCATGTCCTGCTGTCATAATCTCCGTGTCCAGTCAGCTGCTAGTCCTGTAGGTGGAAACAGATTTGCCTGTGACAGAGAGGATGAGCTACCAAACAGATAATGTCACCTTTCATTCTTTTCTAAACGGATTGTGTCCAGAAAGTGGTTTATTTGGGATTAGCTTGACATGGCATTTTTCAGCTTTTGAACCTGAAGACTTGTGAATTACAACAAACACCACAGAGAGGCATCAGGGTCGTGTTCTGAACATCGCACCTTTCACAACCTGCTGTAATTTTGCTGGGGCAGGGCTGTCATCTGTCTGCTTCTCCCACTGGTCCCACTGAGGTATTTAGTGCCACAGCAGAAGGGACCAAGCAGCCTTACCCGACATCCCACTGTGTTTCACAAAGCTCTCTTGAGTAAGTCTATATTGACACCAGGATGCCAGGCACAAACCAACCAACCAAATGCTAGGTCTTAAAGTGCAATTCTGTGTGCAGCATGGCCTGTTCCACAAGTGAAATGCATATCGCTGATGATGATGTATGGCTGGCCACAGCGCTGTGGAGATGGCATGCGTAAGTGAAGAAACGGCATTAAATACCCCTTCTCCTCACCCCGAGATGCACCCAGTGTTTCCAAACCCATCAGACTGCCTGTCACATTAGTGGTGTTATTGGTATCATTTCACTACAAGATAAAGTTGTGCAATTGTTTGGAAAAAGTAATAGACTGTTTGAGGGAGTGACACTGTATGGTAGCTCACAGAGTCACACCACAGTTGAGGCTGGAAGGCACCTCTGGAGGTTGTCTAGTCCCAACCCCCTGCCCAGAGCAGTCCACTCAAGCAAGTTGTTTAAGGCCATGAATGGCCAGGTGTTAAGTATCTCCAAGGATAGAGACTTCACAACTTGTCTGGGCAGCCTGTGCCAATGCTCAACCACCATCACAATAATAAAAAAAATTCTTAGATTTAAATGAAATTTCCTGTTTCAGTTTGTGCCCATTTCGTCTTGTCTTGTCACTGGGCACCACTGAGAAGGGTCTGGCCTGCCCTCTTGACACCCTCTCCTCAGATATTTATAGGCACTGATGAGATCCCCTCTCAGTCTTCTCCAGGCTGAACTGCCCCAGTGCCCTCAACCTTTACTTATAGGAGAGATGCTCCAGTCCCTTGATCCTTTGTGGCCTCAGTGGTCTTGCTCCAGCAGCTCCATGTTTGTCTTTCACTGGGAAGCCCAGTCCTGGAGCCATCACTCCAGGTGTGGCCTCACCAGGGCTCAGTAGAAGACTCTTTGCTTTGATCCCTGCAAACACGGAGCAAGAAAGGAGGAAACAACACTCATCGTTCGTGCAGATCCCGACTCTGTGCTGAGTGGCCCAAAGCTGATGATTAGAGATTCACACAGGGACTGAGGACTTCAGGCTGGTCTCTGCTAGAAAAGCGCTCACACTGCCAGAGCCAGTGTCCCCAGTTCTGTCTTTTGTGAAGTCTTAGCAAAGAGGCTAAAACAGATTTCAAGAAAGTAGGGAATCCTCTCCACCTACATGCCAAAAGTGAAATATTCTGGCAGTAGAAAATGCCTCCAAAAAGCTGCTCCATACCCACCACACTGTCTTTTGTAGTTCTCTTGTGAGAAGAAGGAAGGGTCCTAACAGTGTCAGCACTCCCTCACACCATGGTAGAAGTCACAGCACAGGCTGCCCCTAGAGTCGGTTTTGTGCTATGCAGAGGCACTTCTAGCCCAGATGCATTCATTCCTGCAAATGAGGAATGCTACAAAATGAGAGAGGGAAGGGGAATTGCAGAGAGGAACAGTGCAAGACTCCTCCCAAATATTAAAGAAAATCATGTGTGAAATGCCTATCGTTATGTCAGCTTTTGCTAAATACCAGCACAGACAACGCAAACATTTCCTTGACCAGAATAAAAAGCAACTTTTTTCCACACATGAAATTCAACACGTCCTTTAAAACTGAATAAAAGGAGGGTAAGAATACAAATAGGATGAGTATGACTCACAGGATAGCGTCTGAAAAAAAGCAGGCAGCGGAGGTCGTGTACGACGCTGTTGCCTTCAAAGCCAAGCTCTCTCTATTGCTGCTGCTAATTGTAACTTAACGGTTCAAAGCCGCCATCGCGCAGGGACCTGGGACGCAGATCCACACAGTTAATGTCTGACAAGCTCTCCAGAAAGGACCTTTGCCCAGGAGTTAATTCCTTGCATTACAAACAGCATGTTTCTAATATATCGTGTCATTAGGTATAATTAGCCGGCAAAGAGAGGCCACCCTGCATTACACCATTGCCATCAAGAAGGTGGCGGCTGCAGGAAAAACCAACAGCGCTGCTAAAAGCCATCAGATCCAATCGCTCGCCGGCATAACCCCGGACCAGCTACGTCTCGGGTGTGTTTCCCTCCCAACCGCTTTATTTCCCGTCCGCAATGTTAAAGCGCCGCGCAACGAACGGGCGGTTTCCAGCGAGCTGAGCCGGGGCTCCCCTCGACAAACCAGCCTCGCGCTCCCCGCGGCGCAGCCGCCTCCGC
>PTEX01000025.1:4023143-4086858 GCA_003342815.1 Eudromia elegans | reverse complement strand
CCCGTGCGCGGGGAGCGGAGCGGCGGCGGTGGCCGGCGCTGCCGCCGGGGCGCCCCGTGCGCGGAGCGGAGCGGAGCGGTGGGGAATGGAGGGGTGAGGTGCGGTGCGGAGCGGTGCGGTGCGGAGCGGTGCGGTGCGGTGCGGTGGGGAGCGGAGCGATGCGGAGCGGTGGGGAGCAGAGCGAGCGGGGCAGCGCGGGAGCAGCGGGAGCCGCTACCGGGGCCGCTTTGGGGCTTTCTCCCCCCGCCGCTGGCGGGAAGGAGGGAGGGAGGGCAGGGTGGGGGGCTCCACAACGTGGAGGGGTCCGGGATGTTCCCTTTCCCACCCCATTTTTTTTTCCTTCTCCCTCCACCTTTTTCTTTAATTTTTATTTAAATGGGCACAGAGGAAACGGTAGCGCCCGGTGCTGAAAGTGGCGATGTGGCCGCTGAGGCAGGTGAAGCCCAGGCGCGGCGGTGGCCGGAGCGGCTCCGATACCGTCGTTCTTGGTGCTATAGCATGAGGTTTATGTTGCCTTTGCAAGGAAGGTCACTTCCCCCCACCCCCCGCTTTTTTTCTCTCTTTTTTTTTTTTTTTTTTTTTTTTAAACTCAGTCATGTATCAGCAGCTTGAGTTGCAAGAAGCTGTAGGTGTTTCTTGGCATTTTAGCTGGGATTTTGGAAAGGGAAGTTGAGTGTTTAAAGGGGGAAAAAAAACATTGTGCTGGAAGGAAGGGCTGCGGAGGCTGCACACATCCCTGGGCTTGCAGGCGTGTGGAAGTTGTTGCATAGGTAGAGGGTCCAAGCTGGCGTTTGGAAAGCAGTGAATGGCGCGCTGGTTAGTTGCCTGAGGAACGAGTAGAAAGGCAAAGTGGGCCACTAAAAGAGAATTTTTTCCCATTTTGTAGTTTGCTGTCAGCAGAAGGTAAAACATGTCCTTGAAGATATACAATTTTACATAAACAGATGATGTTTACATAAGCCTAGATAAGTTTGTGAAAAACATAGATAGCAAAGGATGCGGTGGTAGCTGAACTCGACTCTCCTGCGCTTTGGATGCGTAATAATTTTTCTCTTTGCACTGTCGCAGCGTGAGAACAAAGTGTGCAGCAGTACCTCTCCCAAGCCAACTGCCTACACGATTAAGCCGATCTGGAATGGACAATGGGATGTTCTCTGGCTTTATCATGATCAAAAACTTCTTCCTGTTCTGCGTTTCCATGAGTTTAGCCAGTCACTTCGGGTAAGTTGCCAGCTGCATTTGACCTTTCTTTTTTTAATCTTTTTTTTTTTTCTTTTTGCTGTGTGTTTTTGAGAGAAGCCCAAAGCTTTGGCTCCGTGTGGTGTGGAGGAGCAGAACAAAACAAGCAGGTTTGTGTTTGATCGCGGTGCTGGGGAAGGGGAGCAGTTGCCTTCCCTGCGCAGGTTCACCCGGCTTGACTTGGTCCTTTAGTCCCTTGTTGCTCTTGCAGGGGGGCTTTGGGAGAGGCCAGGCCTGTAGATGGGGATGCTCTTGTGTACGTGTGTGTGTGTATGTATACATATATACACACAGATGTATGCTACATAAATATATAGTGTATGTATCTATTCTATTTATAATGTATACACGCACGCACACAAAGTGTGTGTTTTATATACGTACACACACACTGTATACATAGGCTACACATACACTATATATATACTATCTCTGTGTATGTGCAGTATGTATTTATGGTCCCGAGCATGGCAAAGCGCGAGGCTGCGCTGCTTCCCACCCCACCGCGAGTGGCTGCGAGGAGGAGGAGGAGGAGGAGGAGGAAGAGGAGTGCTGGTGCCTTCCCCCTCGCCCGGCTCCGTGCCCGGCGCTCCGAGGGCCCCTCCGGCTGGCGCAGCCCTCTCGGCACACGCGGGAGAGCCTTTCCTGCTCCGAGTGGCGGCTCGGGAATTTGGTTTTCACAAAGCACATGATGAAGAATTGTTTCCTTTTTTTTTTCTCTCTCTCTTTGGTTGCTTTCCTGAGGCATTTAAAGTATTCTTAAAGCTATATCAAAGAAATATGCCTTATATAGCTCTTGAGAAAAAAAAAAATGTTCTACCTTATCCTAGAGATTTCACAAACCCATCAAAATCAGCCTAAGCAAATGAGTCTAGAGAAGGCATTATTTAGCAAGGGCCCTGGAAGTGCAAGATGGTGCTGTTTTATGGAAGGGAACAATTATGATTTTGCTGCACTAAAATAAAAAATCTTCCCAAATTGTGTTTTTTTTTTTTTCCCACATGTAAACACATTGCATTGTCCTGCAGCAAGGAATTAAAAGGTAGATGCAAGTCAGTTTCTTATTTCAACCAAAGTGATCCTCTCTGGGTTTGAATTAGACCAAACTTTGAGGGCTGGCTGTGTATAGGGTAGGCAAAACCAGGCAGTGGAGCTGAGTCTGCACTGTGCGCCTTGTGCAGATGCACAGACACGTGTGCCCACGGCTGGGACTGCACCCTCCAACCAGCTGCAAGCGTCACCTTGGAAAAGCTGCGTCCTGTGGTCCAAGGCAAAACTCTCACCGGATCCCAGGAGAGGAGATCAGGGCTTGTTTATGACAGAAATGAAGAGGACTTAGATAAGGTGGGACTTGTTTTTGGCTTGTCTTGATAAGGCAGTGCTTTACCAAGTCATTGCTAGAGGAAACTGCCAAGTCTAGAGGAAACTGCCAGCGTTGAAGTGTAACCTTAAGACCCTCCTGATGTGCTTTGGAGCCTGCAAAAGGCAGCAGTGTCAGTAGCTTTGCACATCCTTTTTGGCGTGGGGCTCAGCAGGTGCCTCGCTGTTTCTTGATGCGCGTTACTCATCCTGGCAGAAGCGTGGAAGTGCAAAACTGCTGAAGAGGGGGTTCGACTGCCGGGTGTCCGCTGGAAAGCGAGTAGGGACTCCGGGTCCCGGGTGGGAGTGGTGACCAGTAGCACATCCCATATCTGAAACAGGACAGTTGTGAGGAAGTGGGATGCTTATTTTCCGTAAATTAGTCAGAAAGCCTCTGTGCACCAAAATGGGATTATCACGTAACCTTCCTCGCCCCGCGCGCCCATTTCCGATGCAGCGGTTTTAGTCGGGGCCTGCAGAGACGAGCAGCTCCAATTCACCGCGCGATCGCACGCTGCCTGGGGGCTGGATTCTGACCCTGCTCAGAAGACAGAGGCTGCTCCAGCCTCCCCGTTTCAGAGGCAGAAGCAGTTTGAGTGTAATTTGCTAAGTGCTTTGGGACCGGCTCTTCGGGACAGAGCGGTACAATTTACATGTGGCCTGGTACGCTGACGGCTGCAATCCAAAGCCCTGTGCTGGCTGCATTTACTGTTGCCACCAGATTCGTTGTATTAGCTTCATCCGTGTTTGGAATGTGCTGTTACATTTCAGTGTGTTTTGCAGTGTGCTTAATAAGAATGGTTGGTCAAACGAGCTCGTATTTAAAAGCAGAATACTAGTAGAGCTACAGTTGAAGGCACAGATTTCTCTCTCATATTCCACAGCCGTTCCCTATTTATATTAAATCATAAATACAGGTTTTTGCTGGCATAGTCAAAGCTACTTTGGGGTTTTTGATGCACAATACCTGGTAAAATAAACAGAAATCATGCATCTCAGTCTCCTAGGCTACTTCAGCAATCTCAGCAGAAGTCTCTGATTAATGGTTAACATAAATATGGAATGACTGTCGAGGATTGTCCACATCAGTAGACTGCAGGGAAGGATTATAAGTGTAGTTGGAAAACTTGTTCAAAAAAAATCATTGAATTGGAGTTCAGAGGTGTAGAGCCAAGGAGAACAATACGTGAACGCTACACGATGGAGGACAATACGTGAACGCTGCATGATGGAGAACAATACGTGAACGCCACACGATAGCTGGTGCAAGGGTTTTGCAAACCCAGTTCTGCCTGAACAGTCCAGCACAAGTTTTTTCAGGCTGGCTTGACTTAAGCCTTGTGTAATGCTACGGGTGAAGAGACTTTTCTTAAATATTTCAAGATAATTCACCATTGTATTGAAAGTAAACAGTACTAGAGAATGATTCAGAACCAAATACATAGGGAAGAGCGTTTACAGATGGGACAGAGCCCAATTTCTTGCCTTTGAATTCATTGAGCAGAGCCCCCAGACTTGAGGCTGACTAACGCAAATGGGTAAGGACGAGTCTCATTGGTGTAACCACAACTTACATAAGTCGAGGTCTTAGTGGGAAACGTCCATAAACTGATTCCCTCAGGCATCTACTAATAACATATGTAATAGCAGGAACTTGGAAAGCAGAAGATTCCACTTAATTCTAGCTCTGACCGACATGAGAGCTTTCTGGACACTGTAAGAATTCAGGCTGTGGGGTGTCTATATAGTTTCACATACTTTTCCACTAGCTCACAATCTCTGCCATTAAGAGCATAATCCTGCTGTTTAGGTTAAACATACCTCTCCCTCAGCCCATGGAATTTATTTTGTTAGCCTCTGCCACCCTGAACTGTTAGTTCTGCTGGGCTATCCCCTTTTGACTGCTGCCAGGCGCTCGGGAGCTCTTCACCGCATTTCTAGGCAGTTTTCATTCAGTCCATTTACTTATTTATTTTTATCCTGGTGGCCTTTCCTTCTCCACACGCCTGGCACGGCTCAGATGCAGCATGTGCCAAGCAAGGGACCTGGAGGAGCTCAGGGTCCTGGGAGCGTTCAGAAGGTCTGGGGAAATTCAGGATGTTGGAAGGGACTTTAAGGTGCAGGGGATGAGGATAGGAGATATCATCCCATGAAGAATAGTTCTACTGTTCACAAATTGCTCATTTCCAGAAGGCAGCAAAATACTGCCCGTGGTAAATAAAAGAATGAGATTATTCTTTAAGAATCTGCAAAGACCATTCAAGTTTCATTACTTCCAAAGTCAGTCCTCTCCTCTATCCTTCTTATCTGATTTGAAAGAATTACATTTTCATTGCACAGATTTATAGAATATCAAAAGTTTTAGATATCGAGCATCAGTAGGAAAGGGCTTGTAAGAAGCTCGCTTTAAAAAGCGTATCCATTTTCTGTGGTATCTGGACAAGTGACAGTGTTGCATGGATGTGCAAAAGCGTTCTCAACCATCTTCTTCACAAACTGTTAGTTTGTATAAATGTTTTGGTTTGATTCTGATCCTCTTAAAGCAAGTTATTGGAAATGTTACTCTGAAGAGACAGAGAAAAACAACTTCCACTGCAAAATATTTCCCGGTTATATTCCATCATCTAACTTCTCTTTATGTTTTCAAAGTTTGGGGAAAAATCATGAAATATCTGTGAATACATTTTTCTCTTAATGCAGCGAAGCTATGAATAGTATCTGTCAAGAGTCTGACTAAATGGCACTAAAGGCAGTGATGTTTAACGCGGTAAATGATGAGCTCATCAAAAGAGGGAACCGAGCGTCTTTGGGGAGTTACCTGATCTTACACTGATCACGCTTTCTGTGGCTTCTGATTCTTTTCAGTCATCCAGAAATTGCAATATTAAATAAAAGTATTCCTGGTTAGTTTAGTTTATTTTTATAATAAGATTTTAATTTAATTATATTTGATTTTTTTTTAGCATCTCCTAAGGTTTTATTTTTACTTGTTTTGTTTTTAATCCAGGACTGTCAAACAAAATAAGTGGGAAAAAAAACCCCAGCTTTGGTTATTGAGTGACAATAGGCAATAAATAATCAATAGGCAATAATTAATTGAGGATATCACTGTATTCATAAAGCTATAGTATCTAATATACAAAAATGCATATAACGTATTTAATGTTTATATGTCATAAAAGACAACTTCAGCACTTGCTCCAAAATACGAATTGCTGTTTTATCAGAAATCTCAAAAATATAAGCTAAATGCTTATTTTTCTATGGAAAAAGGATGTTCGCACTAGTGACAAACAGTGCTCCATCTACAAATGCAACCTGAGTGATACTGACGTTTCTCTGTAATTCGGCATCAGATGCCTTCTTTTTTGAGTGATCTGCCAAATCTAAATTGGATAGCGGCTGTACGGATGAAGTGCAGATTTTCTGAGATGCTTCATCCTAAGTCATTTCTCCATCCTTTTTCTTTTTTTCTTTTTCATCTGTTAATTAGGCTTTCTTGTAGATAGGCAAGCGTGTGAGGTGTATACACTGTTTTTATGCAAGGTGTATATAGTCAAGAAGCAGCTCATCCTAGATTTGGGAGAGGGTTATGAGAACTAGGCATATTCTGCCCCTTCCCTACAAAAGCAGCTTGGTGGAAATCTTGCCTCTATGTGCAATTAGCTTTGAATTCAGACTTACGTACTGAAATTACGAGCATTTTCCAAGAGCAGAGAGCTAACAAAGCTTCATTTCTGCACCTCTGTATCCTCCCCGCAGCGTCCCTTGCGATGCTCCCTAGTAGCATCCCTAGGAGCTGTAGGTCCCTTGTAGGTCCTGCGTCTTCCCTCCGCACTCCATGTCTCACAGCATCTTTCCTACGCTGGGAAAAGCACGGGAAGGCCTCCTGCCCGTCCTCATTGCCGTTGAGGAGATGGGCTGCCTTTGCTGAGGCTGGCTTTGAGCCGCACGCGTGCTGACTGGCCCTGTCGGCGGGCCGGGGGGAATAGCTGCCTGCTGACCTCTCGTTTTCACTTAATGAGGCTCTAATTCGGGTCGCTCTCCTCCTGTCCAACCGCTGCTCCTTACGAAACCTGAACGAGTGAGACGGATAGAGTTTGATCTCTCGGCCTCTGTCAGATGCGCTGGAGAGTGGAAGTGGGTCCGTAGGTTGATGGGGTGGGACAGGCAGGCTGCGTGATGCACGCCTGTTCTCTCTTATGGAAACAAGCTAAAAATAAATGGTGGGGAATGCAAGCAGTATTCTAGGGTTTTACCAGTACATTAACTATTGTCGCTGAAAAGGAAAAACCTCTGTAACTTACGTGCCCTCTGCATATTCATTAGGCTGATGTGTGCAACTAAAGCTCTAGCACAGCGAATCCACTCCACTGTCTTTGACAAAAAAGAAAAGGGTGTAGTCTGGTTTTGTGAGTGGTCCAGTGTCCATTTCTAGAGCTCTTTAATTACTTTGCATGTGCTAGATTAACTACATGTCTTGGTCAAACCTATCCATAATGTCATCTACCTCAGTCACCTGCTATAAACTGTGGCTGCAGCCACGAAAACCAAGAGTTAATCGAGTCTTTAGACCGTGGAGAGATGGAATAGCCTGAAACACAGGTGAGACACAGGCACGCCTCTGCCTGCAGAGGTCTCCTCTCTGCCCGGCTCCTGCACGTGCTCCAACATTTTGGGCATAGCCACAGGCCCTGTGCCCACAGGGCTGACCTGCTCCCTTTCCTGAGAGGCTCTGAAACCCTTTATTTAGAAGAGCACGAACTGTAATGGGAACTGGAGTAGGGATGGGGTTCCCTACACCTGGGCTCAGCTCTGAGCCGCAGGCAGCTCCTGATGTGCCACGTCTCATGTCCCTAAAACTTCCAGGCTATGCCCAGCTGTTTCATGGGTGTCAGGGAAATCATTTTCAGTGTAAACCTTGTACAAGTAAAATCACACAGAGGTCCCTCATCTTTCTTTTTATAAATCCTGCTCTGTGTTTTAAAAGCATTCTGCAAGACTGGCTATTCCGTGAAATGCTTTGGGATTCTGTATTTACGTGCTGATTTATTCTGCTGGAGATTAGTAATAAGATAATATGTTTGTTTTATTTATTTGTTTTGTTGCCTCTTTGGGTCCATGGTTTATATCCCGTTCGGGATGTTTGAGTGCAGGTGGCTTGTGTGTATTGGCAGGGTGTGTGAGGGGAATATGGGCTCTTAGGGGGGCAGCATGCCCTCCGTTGCAGCTACAGCCTTTGCCTTTGCCAGCAGTTTCAGCAGGAGCTGAAATTTGAATAAGCACTCGCTGTCTCTCAAGGGACAGTCATTGCTGGCTGCGGATGAAGCGTGTCTATAGGTAGACTTTTGTGACTGCTCTCTGTCATTTAGGCAAGCCAAGGCATTGGTGTGCAGGGGATTCTCCTGTGCATCTGAAAATAAAAATCAAATTGATCTAAAAATGCAAGTTATGGTTGTGCGGAGAACTGTGTCACTGCAGATACCAGGAATACCATTGTGGGAATATCATTTGCTTTCGATGCAAGCCAAACTCATAGGTTGGTCTGATCCACTGATACCTGAGCAGACAAGCTTTTTTTAAAAAAGAAAGAAACAAACAAACATACAAACCAGGGATCTTTTGCTTGCTTAAAGAACCAGGACCATATCTGAAATACTTATGTACATATCACTGAAATTAAAGAAGTGTTCATACCGAGAAAAGGGTGAAAATAGATCTGACCTGACAGATACAGGATGAAGTCTATTACACACTGTTGTTATTTGTGTACCTTGAGGGAGAGTACTTTATGAAGAAGAGGAAAGAGGGATGAAGGACTGTATTTGAGGTACTACAGTATTCTTTTCAGGTATTGCAGTGCTCTTTTCAGGTATTCCCATGATCCGCAGTGGAATATTTAGATGCAGTGGGATTTCTTTATCCTCAAAAGAAGTTAGAGTTCATCAGCAGAGAGTTCATTCTGGGAAGGAATTGCATGAACTGTGAAAATGAGAACATGTTTGGCACATAAGCATTAAAGGATACCTCCAGGCTGGCCTGGAGATGCCTTTGTAGGCAAAACTGTGGCTCGCAGAGCCCTTCTGTGAGCTGATGAAGTCTGCAATGACTGGATAGATAACCTCAGAAATAATAATAATACTAAAAAAAAAATGCAGAGCTTTTGCTGGTTTTGGGAGCTGAATTTGCTCCCTGAAGGGGATGGGCATGTGCCAGAGCCAGTGCTGGGGAAGTGGTGGCGCCAGGGCCGGGTCACCTATCAGCCCGAGCAGGCAGGGGGGAGAGCGACGTCTCGGAGAGGAGGTTTCCTGCAAACCAAGCTGCCCAGAGGAGGCCTCCTGAGACTGGCACCGCCTTTGACGAGTTTCCTTTCATTTGTGTAAAACAGCTTCTCGCAAATGCCAACAGCTCCGGGCAAGGAGGACGCCAATGATAACATCACCATATTCACCAGGATCCTGGACGGCCTGCTGGACGGCTACGACAACCGACTGCGCCCGGGGCTGGGAGGTAGAACGACGCCTGGGTTGTGCTGGGGGTGGTTTGGACACCCCCGATGCCCTCCTGGGTGGGAACCTGCCCTTCCGACAGGCCCTAATGAGAGAGGTGTTTCATTAGCTAGACATAGAGCAGAATATAGCGTCTCCTTGCAGGTGGGTGCAAAGGTCCCTGGAGTTGTTTTTGTCCCTCGCTGAAGCTGCTTGCGGTTGGGTTAGGTCTGCATGATACATGTCTGCTGTAACTGCAGGCAGCTTGCCGTTTTTACTGAAGTTGTTTTGTACTCTGTTCTTCGAAGGTGAGCTCGGCAGCGTGCTTGCAGGTTGCTTTAAGGTTCCCTGCCGGTCAGCATGTATGAAATTATGCCAGGGGCCAAAAAAACTGTTCTTAAAAAAAGAACCCCCAAACCATCCATATTTAGATAGCTGCAGTGACTCTGTATTGATACGTCATTTAGATAACCTCTATAGCAGCTATTTTAGAAGCATAACATGTGAATAGTTACTTGCCATTCTAACCTTGCTGAGCCCTTCCTCAGTTCTCGTTCCCCCAGATTTCTCTCATCTTCTCCCCATGTGTAAACCATCTGTTATGTTCTTCCTGGCCCTTTTTTATTCTGGCTACCCCCACCTCTTCGTCTTGTGAGACCAACACTTTGCTTTCAGTGCTTTCTCTCCTGCTCCTCTCACTTTACTCAGAGATGCTTGAAAATAGGGCTCGATGCATCTATCTTATGTAACAAACTTCTGAAAATTCTGCCCTTAAATTAAATTAGTCCTGGATTTGAAAAGATGCCAGAAAGACTCAGAGTCTTGAGGGTAGAATTAATTTCACCTAGTTTTAGACATCTATAATAGAGATGTCTGCAATTGGGCAAATCAGTCAAGTCAGTGGAGATAAAATAGGCCCTTCTAAGGTACACTTCATCTCAGCCTGTAGTAGGCATGTAAGCTGGCCAGAAAAGTTGAGGAATTCGCCTGAGAAGGGCCTGTTTGTTTCCTCTGACTTTGGGGAGAGAGCATCGTCTGTCTTCCAAACAGGTAGATATTTGATTGGGCATCCGATTCCTCCTCAAACACCTTCTTCATTTCAGATTTTGGGTGGATGGGTGTTAGATGATTCAAAGGCTGCTAAGAGGGAAGGGCATCAGGAACAGGCATGTGTGCTTTAGTGTAATTACTGACTCAGAGCCTGTAATTTTTACAGAGAGAATAACTCAGGTGAAAACAGACATCTATGTTACCAGTTTTGGTCCCGTGTCAGACACAGAAATGGTAAGTACTAGTCCGTGGCTCCTGATTTGCTTGTGTTTCCTTGCTAAAGCTATTGCAGAACCACTGCTCCTAGTCAGACCCTGCAATAATACATCTGCCTCTTGCTGCCAGGAATACACCATCGACGTTTTCTTCCGGCAAAGCTGGAAGGACGAAAGGCTTCGGTTCAAAGGACCCATGCAGCGCCTGCCGCTCAACAACCTGCTTGCCAGCAAGATCTGGACCCCCGACACCTTCTTCCACAACGGCAAGAAGTCTATCGCTCACAACATGACCACTCCGAACAAGCTTCTGCGCCTCGAGGATGACGGCACGCTGCTCTACACCATGAGGTAACCGCCCGCTCCGATTCCTTTGGACACAATTTCCCAGCTAGCTTCACAGTATGAGCACATTTATGTGCGTACCAAGAAAAGTGGAGAACATAATCACTGCCTACGATTAATTTGTTGCTTCTGAATACTGCTAGTGCCTAAATATTTCCTTTGATTAAATGGAAGGCATATTCTCAGCAGATTTGATGATACATTCCAGCCTTTTTTTTCTTTTTTTTTTTAATGAGGATCTGGACTCTCTTATTTGCGTTTGCAGCTGCAGTGCTGATTGCAAGAGGGCTGCCTTGAAGGCCAGAAACTCATACCTGGTTCTGGGGCTGTGCATCCTGAACTCTTGACACTTGTATTATTATTTTTTTCAGTTCCACTAATAGGCAAATCACCACTGGGGTAAATGAAATAAGCCAGCAGCCCAGTGGAGCTGTTTTAGGGAGTGCATTCCTGGAAACAAAGCTGGCATGTTATACTGTCAGAGAAACAGCTCAGTGGCTGAATTCTTCAGGGTCATGCTCCTCATCTGATTAGAGGGAACTGTCAAACCTCATAATTGCATAACCTAGATATAAGATATAATATCGGTGATGTTAGAGGATTATCTGAAGTTCTTCTCAGCTCAAGTCCCACATCAGTGTAGGGTGATTTGCTCATTGAAAGTAATTAAGCTGTAGTAATTACGACTGCCTTATGTCTTTAATAGAGTTTTCTCTGAAAGCATAGTCCTATGGACAATGCCTCGGATGAGATTAAAGGAAAAACCTGCTGGGCAATGAAGTGTTATTCCAAGCTTATCGCACACAAGTGCAGAACGACGCCCAGGACCCAGTAAGGCAGTTAGGAGCCTGGAGCTAGACCTGAAGTGCCTGCGTTTCCTGCGCTGGCCCTGCCGTGCTGAGCGGGGCTGGACGTGGGATCCTGCAAGGTGCAGGGGGCGCAGAGCCCGGGGGCTCCCGCGCCGGGGTGAGGGCCGGGCGAGCGGCAGCGTGAAGCCCTCGCTGGGGCGGCGCCGCCGCGGAAGGCAGCCGCCGAGCGGGTCATCGCGGTGGTCGTAAGGTCCCGGGGCAGTGCGGTGATGCCGCGCGTGCTTAGACGAACGCAGGTCAAAACTGCCAGAGGAGAAACCTGCGCTCACGAAAATACTGCCAACTCAGGCCTTGAAACCAGTCTCACTGAGGCTAGGACTGCACTGGCACAGCTCCAGAGACCGCTACAGAAGTGATTCCTGATTACCTGTGCAAATTACCTATGTAAATAAAGTCCAGATCAGTCCAGCACCCTGGAGGAAAGCACTGCGTTGTGCAGTGGATTCGCAGCTGGCAGGCTGGTTTTGTGGCACCCCTGGATTTTGCAGCGTCAAAGAAGTGCAGCGAGGCACGGAGTCATGTGGAGTTGCCTGAGCCACCAGGGCTAGTGGAGCGAGGTGAATGTGGGAGGTAACCAGCCCCTTGAATTCGAGTGCTTTTTGGAGGCGCCTCCTGCTGTGGACTGTGGTGGACTTGCTAAAGTGGGAGCCACAGGTTTTAAGTACACTGAGGAGAAACCCATGTCCTGCTCAGCACATGCGGCCAGAGCAAAATTTGGGCTTGACCCAGCCTTCCTCATCTCCCCACTGCATGTCTTTTTTCCCCCTCATTTTCTCAGAAAGGAAAAATGGACACATTGCCTGGATCACAGCTCGAGGAACAGGAGGGCAGCAGCCTTTTTTGATATCCCAGGAGGACTTTTAAAAGTTAAGTAGGATGAATATGGGCCTTAGGAGTGGAAGCGAAACAGTCAAAGCTTTAGGGTAAGGCAGTTTGGATTGATGTTCTTGTAGAAGGTCAGGAAGGTGCAGGACACTTTTCTAACCTAAAAAACATGTAGCTTTTTTTTTTTATTTTTTTTGGAGTGTGGGTGTGCATGTGTGTGGAAACAAATTCCCACCAGCCATGGATGGCGTATGCGATAGGAAACAGAGTGCAAAGCTTTTAAAATATCTTGCTCTCCACCACTGCAAATAATAACTTCAGTAAGAAGTGCGCACGCTATTCCATTCAACCCAAAGTCTGGAGGCTGCTTTGGTGCCATGTAAGGAGCTGGGCTGCTTTAGGGACACCCGTGTGTCACGATGGGTGTTTCAGCACCAGGAGAAAAGTCCTGCAGCAAGACGGTTTCGGGCTCCCCTTCCCACTGTGAGTGATGGCTGTGCCATGTGCCCAACCTCCGCCAGCTGCCCCTGTACCCTGTGGGACTCCTCGTGGGGACACCAGCTCGTCAGCACCACTGAGAAGACACATGGGGCCTTCTATGAGAAGATCTCACTGTGGTGCTGATGCTACTGGGCTCAGCCGTGGGAGTCTCATCTCCTGCAACTCCCAGCAGTGCTCTTTGGTTCCCAGTGTCTGGGGATTTGAAGGCAGCCCTCTCAGTTCTCCATTATCTCCCTTGTTTCCAAGGAGGAATTGCATGTTCCCCAGCCTGTACGTAGGCGTAGTCTGTGCAAAGAGGCCCAGACCCCCTGTCATTGACAGAGACACATGAAGTGCTTTTGCATCCTCACATCTGGCTGGCTGAGTGAAGAGGAGGAAAGCAGCAAAGTCAGTGGGGACCCTCCCTCTTGTTTGGCTTCCAAATATACCGGGTTAGATCAGGTGAATAAGTTTCCAGCTTTAGCACTTGCCAGTATGTGTGTTTTTATTATAAATGTGTTTGTTTATAATGTAAAAAAATATTCCTTGTATTTTGAATTTGATAGTATGTGGTTTAGATGAGAAGCATTTTGAATTTGACAGTGTGTGGTTTAGATGAGAAGTTGTTGGAGTGTATTTTGCTAGGGAAATTTTAAAACATAGCCTTCTATATACATGTAGTATTAAACCTCTTTTGCCCAAATATAAGAACAACACACTCTTTAAACAAATTTCATAGACATTAATGTTCTCTGTAGGGAATGATTTAGTAATTCTAATTGTCTGGTATTTGGTAGGTTTTATTTGTGCTATTTTGTGAATGTGATTTACAAGTTATTCACGGTTGGATTGAATGCTGCAAATTTTATTTCTGCCTCTAGAGGGGAGTATTGTCTGTACGGACATTTTTTAGACGTTGCTGTTTAGTGAGAGCATTGTTATAAAAGTGAAAGCGAATATACCTCATATTTCATTAGCCTCTCTAGAAAACAGTGTTGTGAATGGAAACAAAAGTTAAAAATTATTCCCATAGTTGCTCTAAAAGATTAAGTTTATCTTGTCTGAGAACTAAATGATGAAAAATGTGTGAAGCTCATTTGTTCCATTAAACGCATGTGGAAAATGAGAGCAGTCACTAAGCAACCTATGTAGATTACGAGAGTCAGAGTATCTTGATGGGCTGCACCGCTCTTTTTTTTTTTCCGCTGGGAACTGAGTGTTGCAAGACAGGAGCTTGCAAACTTCGGAGTGCCACTCTAGAGCGTGGTGTGAGTCTGCCCTTTGGGCCAGAAATTGTGTGAAGCAGAACGTGCTCATGAAGACCAAACGTTTGGACCATAACTGAACTTCTAGACTGCAGTTCTGAGGCTTTTGGTTGTGGTTTTGTTTGTTTGTTTTTGTTTCATTTTGTTTTGGCTGGCTCTAATGAGCCTAGCTCTTACAATGACACAAAAGTGTGTTTCAACACCTATAAGCGTTCTATCTGCTTAGAGCCAGATCCTCACGTTATCTTTGCAAGGACCCCAAGATCCTTCTACTATCCCTAAGCCTGGGTCTAAGACTATAGGATTCCCCTATAACTAGGGATTTTAAATATCATACGGTCATAGCTGTGAAGAGTGTATCACACATGGATTTTTCACTTGTTATTGCAATGACTGAAGGTTCCCAGGGCTTCGCTGGTAGATCTGTCGTGTTACACTCTTAATGCAAGACTTGTCAGCGTGAGCCTGCTGGGTCAATGCAGAGCTAAAACCCCACGAAGTCCTTATTACAGCCCTGAAACAGAGTTATCGTCATCAGCCCTGGAAGACTTTGAAAATTCAGCCTGTCTCCACTTGATGGCAGCAGAGCCCCGCTTCTTGATACCTTGCAGTGACTACAGAGCCAGTCCTTAAAATGCTATTTCTTGCTTTAGCGTTGAGCGTTAAAATTGCATGTGTAAGTGTGCTTGTGCTCCAGGTACATGAGGGCTCTACCCCATGTATGAAGTACTTCATGACCAAACTAATCTTTTCATACTATGTTTTTATACTATAGAGGTATCGGTTATAAAAAGAGTTGAGTGGAAGATATGCTGCTGTTTTCAGAACTTTTAGTAGGGAAGCCAGATTTGTGGGCTTTTTTTTTAATAGGAAAATTATTCTGTAAAAACACATTCATTGTTAAAGTGCTTACTTCGACAGAAGGGAGGTTTTCCCAAAGATAGATTTGCTTATATGGCTCCAAATGAGGAACAGCCAGCTAACCTGTACTTTAAAAAGCTAGTTAGTTTTCAGTCAGCCAATCATTTAGTTGGGGATGTTTCTGTTTAAATTGCATATCTTGTTTTTATTTAAAGAAAAAAACTTAATTTATGCATCCACTTAGGAAAAAAAAAAGGCAATAATACTGTATAAATAATATAAAACTAATTGGGAGGTGTTGATACACACAAATACATGTTTCCTTTCATCATCTTAGAGACTTACTGCCTTTTCTTTCATATACAATCTTCAAACAGCTTATCCTCCCCCCCCCAAAAAAAAAAAAAAAAGTATTTTTTATCACTTTGGCCTGAATCTTGCAGGGCGCTGGAAGACTGCTGTGGGGGCAAGTGCTCTCAGCTGCCTTTCATCAATTCAAGTTTTGACAGAACAAGGGAAAACATGGATACATGAAGCGAAGGGACCTTCCCTGAGGATAGAGTTTCTGCAGGGTTCTTGTTTTAGCACCAGAGCGATCAGTTCCAATATCTCTGCTTTTATTGCACATTATCACCAAATCTCAAAAGTTGTCCTTCAACGAAGCAAGTTTCACAGTTTTGAAAAAAATCCATAGAATTACAAAAAAGAAATCCTAGAATTATAGGCAGGGAACAAAAAGAATCAGAGGAGACTGTGGTGTAATAAATTCAAAATAGGCAATTATTACCTGCAGCACCCAGAAAGATTTCCAGGCGTAGTCCCTATGTAGAGGAGTGCATTACAATAGCCTGTTCTGCTGGTATTAAAAATGGGCAGAGCCCCGCAGAGATCTCCATCTTCAAGAGGCGAACTCTCACAGCAAGGATGAAATTGATTAAAAGACAAAACCCCAAACCTGTCTTTGGATAAGATGCCTGTCTGGACTTTGAGGGGCTACAAAAGATCCAGCCTTAGTTTCAGGTCTGTGTTGAGCACAAAAGCAGACTTCTCCTTCCACTGCGTATAGCTGGTGCAATTTGCTCCTGCTTCCCCCACACTATAATGAGACCTCATTTGTTTGACCTGATGTCCTGACTTAGCACAGAGAAGTAAAGGTAAAAGACCAGAAACAAGAGGGAATAAGCGGCCTGGCAAGTGTCCCCCAAGTTCCCAGGAAAGCACAGCTGTGTCAGAGACTATTTCTTTGCCCAAATCTACAGATAAATCCCAGCTTCTTGTCTGGAACAAGATCTTGTCTGGATCTTGTCCAGTCTGTCTTGTACAGCTTCTTGTCTGGACAGGATCTTTGGAAGTAACTGTAGATATTTAAAATATGTTTATGGCTATGCTGTCTTTTTTAATTACCAAGAGAGTTCAACATTGCAGTGAACTCGCTAGTCATTTCACTTAAAGTGAAATTACAGATATCATCTGCCTAATTGAAAATTCTGAAGTGCATTTCTGTTTGTGCTCAAACATCAGGCTCCCGAAGAGTGTCCCAGGTGTGCTGTGGTGGCGTACACTAGGCTGTGCGGGTGAGATCCACCTCACTGGACTTTTTTCTTCTCTAATGCTGAAAGCTGCAGTGGATCCTGTCAGCTCAGCATCCCTCCCAGGGCAGCGGAGAGACTCTTTTAGGGAGTTACGGCTTGCATTAGTTTAGCTGTCTACTTTAGTATGGAAGATGCTTCTTTCTTTCTTTCTGTTCAGACTTCCATAGCTGCTGTTTCTTCACATGTGCAGAAAAAGAAGCCTGCTGTTGATACTGACATTTAATCACATGAGTCCCACCCTATTTAGCTATCTCCATTCCTATTCTGCACTCCATGCCCACGTATTCTGGACAGACGAGAATAAAGTGGTGCAATTCCCTCAGAAGGTCCAATGGAGTATCTGTCTAGGATGCCAGAGACCCTGGTGGGTGCCAGGAAACTGTGACTGAATCAAGTGAGCATGATCAGGAAGACATGTTTAAGGGCTTGCATGGGCTTAGGAATTTTCTGGAAATGGTTGTGGGAGGATTTGGGGGTGCAGTATACGTGGTACTGATAGTCACTTGGAAATGAGTGGGAGGTACTTCAGGTTGAATGTGTCAGGATCTGCGGCAGACAGAAAGTAAAAATGCATGTGTGAGGAATAAAGAGCTTGGGGAGCATGCAGAGCAGCCCCAAGCTGCTTCCAAGAAGCAGAAAGGAGGGACCTTGTCTAGGATGTTTTGGAAAGGCTGATATACATAGCGGTACACGCCAAGCACCTCTTTTCCTGTTCCTGTACCTGGCTTTGTCCTATACTCCTGAGCTTTACTGCAGGAAGAGCAAGACACAGCTGAGACAAAAAACATTGGGAAAAGCAGAAGTCAACTGAGGTAGAGGTGCATTTTCCAAATTCCTAAATCCAGCTTGTAGTTTCAGGTATGACACAGCCTTGGCTGGCATGGTAAAGATGAGCGATTGCTAGATGACCTGTGCTTTACCCCGCTGACCCCCTGCAGGTGCAGACCTGTACTTTCCATAGTGCAGTGCTCTGCTTTTCTCTTTGTGAGCCTCAAAACTTAATAAAACCTTCTCCAGCTTGTCTCTGCTGAGAGAAGAATCCTCAGCATCAAAGACTATTCATATACTGAAATTAATTCACATCAAATTCCTTTCAAATTTCAGGGTGCAGTAGCAGAAATTTCCTGTTTAGAGGATAGGGGTCTTGTAAAATCTGGGCAGATGGACGTATTATGTTGAAGTGAAAAATTAACGTAGGTTTAAAATCTCATTATACATGAACAATTCCTGGGTAGTGTCATGTCACTGTTACCCTGTAGGAAATTCTCCATAATTTACACTTCTTGGGCTGCTTGCATAGCTGAATAAAATCATTCAGTGAGCTGATTCCTAATTCCTTTTTTGGGGAAAAAAAAAAGTTGTTTTCATTGTCTTTCTCCTTTTCTACTTTACTTCTTCAGCCTTCCTTCAGGAAAGTTTCCTGAAATGTCACTATAGGTGAAAAAATACAAATGGATTGTTATTTACATGTGGATTATCATTTAATGGATTGTCATGGATTGTCATTTACTCCATTCCATTGGCTGCATGTTTCTTTTTCAATTTTCAGTTATTTGTCTAGTCTGAGAAATTTTAAGATAATGTCTTTGAAGATCTCTTTTAGAGATGAGATGCTCAATTTACTTGATGCTCAGCCTGACTTACTTACTATTATCTTACTCTTAAATTAAAATGTCTTGAAGCTACAAACACAAATTTATATCCTATAGTCAGGTTTGTATTGTTCTAAAAACTCCAGCAATTCTGTTATTTCTATCTGATTGCTCTAAACGGTGAAACAAGTCTTCTTCACAAGCCTCTAGCTAAACTCCTGAGGCCATGTCTGTTATATGCACTATAACAAGTGTAAAAGCCCAGGAAGGATTTCTGCAAGGGTGGCCTTTTTCTTGCATACTTCCATCACAGGAAATTTGGGGACTGGAAGGGGAGATTTATCCTTGATTTATTTTAGCAGCTTGGTTAGACTTTATGTGGTTTTCTGATTAATTTACAGTTATCACTTCAAGGGCTAATGCACTCAAATCACCTGTCCTGTTCATGTAAAAATGCTGAGTTTGGATCAGAGATTCATCTGAAATATAAGAAAAAAAATAAAAAGAAAAAAATTCCTCAAAATAATAAATACCTACTATGTTTCTGCCATTAGCTCTGCATCTTAAAAACATCAGTCAGGCAAACCAATTTCAGCATTACTTAAGCTCAAAATACTATCTCTAAGTATGCTTTGTCACTCTGCTTTACACTTTCTGCTTGCTTTTGCTTTTCTGTCCCTTCCGAAGGTGGCCTGTCACTGAGGGATAAGTGGGCACAGCTCAATCTGTGTTGGTCTGCAGGGGTACATGCCCTGGAAGGAGATGGACCCTGGTCTTGACTGGGACATGGGCTGCATCTTCTTGGGTGGAAAACTGAGTGGAGAGAAGGAGCCAATGCACGACTGGGTCTTGCTCCAAGGATGGGCCTGAGGCACAACTGGAAGGAGCCCATGGTCCCAGGAGCACGAGAGCACCCATCCATCCTCATTTCAGTCATTTAGATGAGAAATTCCTGTCCTCTACCCTTGAAAAGCAGTGGGTCTTTCTTTCTGGGGCTATCAGCAACCCTTTCAAATACATGCAAACCCTAGATCTAGTTGTGTATACCCAGTATACCAAAATAATTCCTAGCAGGTAGCATTGATAGCATTTTTTTTTAAATCCTGTTACATGTGGTTTGTCATAGAGATGAGCTGGTGTCACTGAGAGGTGCATTGGCCCTTCCTTCTCTCAGGACATGCTATAACTAGCAAATAGGTGCTTACACTGTAGCCAGCTCCAGCTCTGGTGGTGTTATGAATAGCAAATACATGGTAAATTGAGGCAGCAAACTGTTTAATGACAGTTTAGGGCAGGAAGAGCTGTAGGATTGGAGAGCTCTTTCCCTGGAGCTGCGAACACCCACAGCCTCCTATTTACCTGTCACTTTGAAAGCTATATTGATCAGAAGCATGTAGCATTTTGCAGGAAAAGGCAAAAAGAGAAACAGATAATGATATCCTGCTGGGCTGGCCAAACAAACCTTTTCTGTACATGGATGGGGTGCATGCAAAAATGCTTGTGCAAGTGTTTCCCTGTGGCAAAGCAGGGAAAAGAGCACATGGTGCTGTGTGCAGGAGCATAACATGGTATCCTTGATCTGGGCCTGTTTCTCACAGAAATGTTCAGGAACATTTAAATCACTCAAAAGACAGAGAATCTTTGTGAGGGGTGACATAGGAGGTAGGCTTAGAAATGTGAAGTGAATAAGAAAAGACAGAGGTTGAATGGGAGTGGGTGAAAGGATTTGTATGTAGATTATTCTTTTGAAACCATGTAAAATAACCAGGGATTTCAGTTCTGAATGCCAAAGCATAATCCTTTCTCTACTCGCCCTCCCACCTCAGTGCATCCCAATCATGCTGTAAGATGGCCCAAGTGGGCTGGTACTGCCCATCTGGTCCCCCCACCTCCACAGATGACTTTCTAAATTCAGCTCATTTTTCTCTATCGGGAACTACCTGCAGTTACAGATTTTGCCTGTTGGTACAAGCATAAGGGTCAAGCAAGTGGAAAGGAAGGAAATGGATGACCATAGTTGGGCACTCCACATATGAGGTGGGCACATGTGCCATATGGACCAGTAGAAAGTGAGAGAGAAAAAGCCCCTTTGACTGGATCAAGAGATCTGCAGCAATCAAACAGCCCAGTAGGCAGCATGAAAACTGAAGGGCAGGTGCACTGCGCTAGTGCCAAAATAGTCCTTAGCATCCATCAGTTAGGGTGTCTGTGAGGGCTTTATGTGTCCCCCTTCCTACTCAGGTACTTGAAAGCAAGGGGCAACCCTGTAGTGCGGCTGGATAGCGCTGGGCTTGCCCATCATCAGCTTGACTTTGTCAGCACTTGGGAGCTGCTTTTCTCGACAGCTAAAGAGAAATCCATAGTTTAGTCTCACACAATAATGCAAGGACAGTCAAATTTCTTGTCTTTAAAACAGAGTTGAACATGTCCCCAGATGGCCACGTCATGCCTCAGGCTAATTAGGAGATTATGATTAAGATTTGTTCCAACTAGGGGGACTGTGTAAGTGGTATCATGAGGTATGGGGCTGACTGAGACATTATTTCCCATTTTGCTAGTATCAGCGAGTGCAACACCTTCTCAGCATTGTCATTTCTAGGAAGATCCTTTTTTTAAAAAAAAAATCAAGAATTAAGTAACAGTAGAAATTACTGCAGAGGAAAAAATTGAAGGCCTTTGTCACAGTTCATGAAAGAGGGTTCATCATGTATAAAAGGGAAGCAACACAGAGAGAAATCATGAAAAAGCTTTTGAGTGGAATTGTCTATTAGCTAGATGTGATCTGGTGCTTTACATTTCACATAAAACAGTCAACACTACCTAGCCTTTTGGTCTAAACTTTTTTAGGAAGGTAAGATTCTTTAGCGGAAAACCTAAAGAAGGACTTGGCTGCCCAAAAGTTGGGGTTTTTTTGACTGTGCCACTTAGTCAGATGAAAGTAATGTTTCTTCCAACAAGTTTTACTTTGATGATGGATTTGATTAGGTACTTTTCATTGTGAGGATGGATAGGCCTAAATTCAATGCACTGTTCATTCTTGTTATGCATATAAAAGAAATGTTGCAAAATGTATTTCCTTTACTATAATTTCTGACCAGGAGCTAGAAATGTGGTTCTTTCTGTAACTCACAAAATCCCTGTCAAATATCAGTTAATTTAAGTGTCCTTTTGGTGGCTTCTTTGCCATTCTCAGTTCCTTCCATGTCTAGAGGCTGAACATCTCCCCTTCTCCTATGTAGAGGTGTGCCAGAGTACTACATATACAGGGAAGTCATTCCTATAGTAGAGCTTTTGAAATTAGTCTTGCCCTGCTCAGATCAAATCAGGATAACTTGGTCTTCAGCACAGCTAACTTAGATGATTAAAGAGGCAACATAAGCTATGCTAAAGACTTGGTTAACTTGAGAGTTTTGCTGTCAAGTACACCGCGTGTCTGAATTATCTATTCACAGATCAGAGCGACATCAGTAATTAGAGTTATTAGCCTTCCATTAGTCTTGCAGCCTCTTCTCTGTGGCATTGTCAAAGCACATTCAAAGCACAAAGTGTCCTGCAAAGATAACACATCTCAGGGAAGTAGGAAAAGAGCAGTATTCTTAACAGAGTGGTTACAGAGGAGAAATGGGCCAAGACAGAAATCTGTGCTACCATTCCAGCTCTGAGCTTTAATTTGTATCTTATATTCACTTTGTATATTGACTCCCAAGGAAATGAGCATGCTGTCAGCATTAGAAGTAATAATCTGAGTGGTGAACTACCTCCCCCCCACCACAGTATTCAGAGGTGCAGAATAAGGCCGCAAATCCTTGTTTGGCCATTTATCCAACACAATCCTGGAGCTTCATGAGCAAAACAGGCTTTTAATTACTGGGCATAATTAATTTTCTTCCTCTGAACTACACTGCAGACTAGACACGTCACCCAGTCAGGTGTGGTTTTCAGGGCTTAGGATAACTCTAGCATCTATCAATAAATAGTATTATTGAAGGTGTATCCACATCCTAACACTTCTTTAATGTGTTAGGTTACTCACTGTCACCACTATGTACAGGTGTTGTTAGGCCTCTATAAGAAGTGCTGCAGGAACAGGAAGGATCCTTATAGATGTTCATATCATAGAAGCACAGAATCACAGAGTAGTTGAGGTTGGAAGGAACCTCTGGAGGTCATCCAGTCCAACACCCCTGCACAGGGTGGTGTCCAGGCGGGTTTTGAAGATCTCCAGAGAAGGAGACTCCACCACCTCTCTGGGCAGCCTGTTCCAGGGCTCTGTCACCCTCACCGTTAAGAAATTCTTCCTCAAGTTCCTGTGGAACTTTTGGTGCCTCAATTTGTGGCCGTTTCCTCTAGTTCTATCACTGGCCACCACTGAGAAGAGGCCAGCCCCATCCTCCTCACTCCCTGTCTTGAGATATTTATATACATTAATCAGGTCCCGTCTCAGCCTTCTCTTCTCCAGGCTGAACAGGCCCAGCTCTCTCAGCCTTTCCTCATAGGGCAGATGTTCCAGGCCCCTAATCATCTTTGTGGCCCTGCGCTGGACTCTCTCCAGCAGCTCCACATCCCTCCTGCACTGGGGAGCCCAGAACTGCACACAGTACTCGAGGTGCGGCCTCACCAGGGCTGAGGAGAGGGGCAGAATCACCTCCCTCGACCTGCTGGAGACGCTCTGCTTAATGCACCCAATGCACATAGGCATTTTCTTCAGGATTGGTTAAGCATCGGTTCTCTAGGCCACACAGTCTAGATAACACATCTCAGTGAGGTAGGAAAAGAGTATTATTGCTCAGGCTGTCTAGACCTGAAATATGTTTTATTTTAAAACCTTGGAAAGCAGTAACAATTTGGTTAGAAAGATGTTCCCAAGACTTAACTGTGAGCAAACGAAGTGGGCAGTTTTGCCCTGAGTCAAGGCTAAATGAGCAATTTTACAAGCCTGACAATGTGTTCACAGTTTCAGAAAGCATGACTCTGTTATTGCATTACCTGCAGGAGCACGAGAGAGCCTGCACTGGAGACAGCAGCACGACATGACTTGTCATGCAAAGACAGCCTAGCAGAAGGTATTCCAAGCTCTTCTTGGGGTTTATTCCTGAGAATAGTCTGACCTGACCTTAAAGTTGTTCTTTGTGCAGAGCCAGCCCACCATTTTGAATGGGATAAAGCTTGGGTGCAGTTGAACTCACTTAACCCTGGTGTTTTTTGACATATTCAGGAGATGGTGCAATGGGTTTGGGACAAGTTTCCGGCAAACATTTTGCCTCTTTTAAGGAAAACGATGGTGTTTGGGAAGGGGACTGTGACTCTTTTGCATCCATTCTGGCCTGAGCCATGCAGTGGTATTTGGCTACCAGCACAGGTAGGCCCAAAGTGTAGTTTTAAAATGCTGCCTTTGATCATGAGCAATATACAGCAATAAAAAAGACTTGACTGCATTGGAGTTATGGTGAAGAGGCGGGAGAGCTTCATATCTCTCTGGCCCAGGTACCTCAGAGCCAGCAAAACCTGCCAAGATTCCCCTGCATGAGTAACGGTTATTCAACACTTATCTTGAGTTGAGGTCTCCTAAAGGCCTCTGGTGGCTCTGCCTTTCTGCTCCCTTCTCCTTCTAAAGCTCTCCATTTCTTATTCATTTGCATAATAGGCGTAGTAGCTGATAAGATAAAGCAGGTTGCTGCTACTACCTGTTAGCTCTCTAGGCAGGTGACCACCCTCGCCTCCTGTCTGGCAGCTGCAGATAACACCCTGGAAAATGTCTTTTTTTGTACATTTCTAGGGTGGCAAATAGATGTTAGCTCTGCTGAATCACCCAGCCCTTTACCTACATGTACCAATAGATGCTACATGCATTGAGAGAAGCACTTCAGAGCACCCCTGTGGTCACGCTGCCCTTCTGCTCCCACCCCATGACTACTGTGCTGCTTCTTTTGTCCCCTCAAGAGCAACCGCAGAAGCAGCACGGAGCCCCTTGCTGGGCTGTGCTGGATGTGGCCTTTGCAGGTTAGGGACTCGGGCCAAGGATTTCATGCCTCTATTTGAAACACCTTCTATGTGAGTCTTCAGGTCCCTAACATCTGCCTTCATTTTCTCACCACATCCTTCACCGTAAGACCTCTTCCCTCCCTCTACCATGGACTGGTAAAAAATGAACAACTTTTTGAAAGAATTAGTATGCTTAATTCTCCACCAAAAATATTTGTTGTTGAGTTTTCTGGACTTAAGAAATCTTGCTACTTAAATTTTTCTATATTTATTAGATGGGTATGTATGTCTACAGTAAACTTACTTTGCACAGAGCATCAATATTCACTTTATATTTTTAAATAATGTCTAAACATATTACTTTGATGACACTTTCACATACAATTATGAAAGATACATAAAGCCATTTGTGTGTTCAGGTTTTTTTTTCTGAGCAAATTAGTTTCCTAGTTGCTCTAGTTTCCTAGTGACACTTACCTGTTGGGTAGCAATATGAGTATTTGGAGCATTATGAAAGTGAAATTTCATAGTTAATAAACTATGTAGTAGTAGCCCATAGTATATGTAGTGTACCCCAGTAGACAGGGTTTCTTACTTATTTTGGGTTAATACAGATCCCATTGAATTCAGGGAGAATTTTCCTTTAAACTTCAGTAAAATCAGAGATTCATCCTCTCATTGTAAAGGACCTTTAACAGTTACTTATAATCTTGTCAAAAAATGTGTTTGAGTGAAACTGATCCCATAATTCTTTTCTTAAGACAGAATGATAATGGAGAAGGGGAAGCTTTTAAATGCTGATGTTTAAAAGAACTGCTGTATGAACTGCTCTAGTGCTATGGAAGAAAAATTCTGGCTTGGAGGGAGTCTCTAGCTCAGATAGGTGCTGCAATCATCACAGTAAGATCATTCTGGAGGCACCACATTAAAAGGATTAGACAAAGACCGTTTTCCATATGCATGCCAAAGCCTTCTTCCTCTTCCTTTAGTAAGTGCAAAGGAGGAGTCATCTTGTTCTAATCAGACGTGTGAACTGGGATGTGCAAAGGTTCCCCAAGTCTTGATGCAACACTAAAACCAAAGGTGTGCTGATGAGTCCCTGTATTGCCTGGCTGCTGTGCATGTGCCTGTACGCAGAGCTGGGAAGTTTTCCCTTGGAAGCTGTGAGCAACCAGCCAGATTGGGGTGCAAGTGACGCTGCCTGTTATGACTTCTGGAGCTAGAGTATGAGTAGAGACTTCGTACTCTGCATCTAACAGCAATTTCATATGCAATGACCCCCGATTTTACCTCCCAGGTTATCGGAGATGGCTGCTGCATTTTTTTTTCTCTATGCTGCAGAAAATCCAGTCTCTTTGAACAAAGAGCCGATTTTGTGACTCTGTTTTTCAAATTCTTGCACACTAATGAAAAACAACAAGCGGAAAGTAGTAGTGATTGTGTTTGTGCAGTATTTCAAAATCCACAGTCAAGTTTTCTTTGCTGTGCATTTTACAAGACACTGTAAGTTTTGTTTCATGTGTACTTTCTACACATAACTAGGTACTCCTAGTAACTAGGAGAACATCCACTAAATTTTTTGAAATTACCTAAGAGGCTCACCTACATAATATTAGGAGTAACATAGTGGTCCTGAGATGGGAAAAGGAGATTACACATAACAAGCAAAAGCAACTTCTTCATCCAAAGAACTCATACAAGGAAGGAAAGACTGTAGTCTAGTTAGTCACATTGGAACTGACCCAAAAGATTGCACCAGGATATGTCCTGGGCATACCTAAATGATAGGTGATGATGTCACCTTTGGCAATGTAAGGAATTCAGAGAGGACATGGAAGTAGCCCTGGTAGAACCAAGTTCTTTGCAGTTTTTAAGACAGGTTGTGGCAAAAAGGGGCCATATAGCCTTATGTGTTATCCTTTTGTTTATAATAGGTAAAATAGTTTCTGGAGGTACTTTATTAAATTTCACTAGATCATGTTTGTGGAAGGTCTTATTTGTAATTCTGCATTAAATCTTCATTCATGTAACTTCCTGATCTTCATTCATGCAACTCTGTTAGTTAGGTGGATGTTACTCTGTTAGTAAGATAGATGTAGGCATCCCTTTCTTTGAAGTTTGCGGACGACAAGTACTATGTTAAGTGAAAACATCCTTTTGCAGGTGACATGAAATATCCTCAAACAATTAGTAGACAGACAGGAGATGAACTATGGTAAAAATAGTCAGCTTTGTTATGGACATTTGAAGGAAGATGTAGTCTGCTGAACTTGCCAAGAAAATTAAATTTGCACTGTTTAATATAGAAAAATATAACATTGGAAAATGGTCATGTTGTTTTGAAATATCTGTTAGAATGATTTTTATTAAAGGGATGCAAGTACTAGACAGGATGCTACTAGCCCTGGTGTGGTAAATTCATCCATGTAGCACTCCCAGCAACTGTGGCTTTGGTGCCCAAGGGCAGTCTCCACAGCAGACAGCTCCATATTTTAGTAATTTTGATATTTCTTTTACAAAAATGAAGTCCAAGATCAGTTTTGCCTGAGGGCAGATAACTCTGTCCTCGCTTGTTTCTTTTCCAAATGGTAGACCTCCTGCCTATTCTAACAAAATGATACATTATTTCTATATTGAACCTGCTTTTTTTTCCCCTTTTTTGCTGTATATGGCTTATTATCTTTATGGTTTGTATTACTGTTTGCAATTTCTCTTTTTTTACTCCCCGTTTCTCATCTTATCCCTGTATATGATCTCTAGCTGACAGTGCTGTTGCATTGCTGTGTGCATATTTTGTCATTTCTGTTTGTTGGTAAAGCTCCAGGATTTCTGTGTGCTGGCAAAGCTGTTTCCCCCAATTTACCGCCCGCGTTGCCTGAGTGCCTTGGTAAGGCATCGCTGTGTTGCATTGAATTGGGCTGGATGAATGTTATGCCATCTGCACACGGACAGATTGTTGTGCTTTATGATCCCTCTGGATAGAAGTTCTTGTAACAAGAGTGCTCACTTTGGTGGTGTTTGGTGTTTGTTGGGAAGTCTGGGTACATGGTGCTTTTATGGCAGGAAAGGAGGCTTCAGAATACTGAGGAAAGGATGTGGGGGAATTACCTGCAGGATTTTGACCACCAGGGTCAAAACCTTTATCAAACCACGCAGTTTGATAAAGATCCAGGGCTCCAGCAGGTCCCTGGGTTATCCCAGCATAGGGCAGTCTTTGAGGCTTTGTGTGTTTCTGGTCTGTCGGCTTGGTGGGAAAATGTTTGTGTAAAAGAGAAAGGTGTAGGTGTGTTTGTAATGTAAAACGGGAGGTTTGCATCCTCACCTCCTGAGCAAACCATTTATATCAGGCAAATATCAAAATAACCTAATCCAAAAGGAATTCTCATTGTGCTGTATGCACCTGGAAAAGGCAAGCTTTTGCTCTGAAGAATGGATATATTTCACCGATCAGAAATTCATTTCAGACTTGCCTTCATGTTCAGCTGCATTGATAATTACACAGAACATCCCTGACACATATTTCTTTCTATAAGAGATTTTTCTATCCCTATGTCCACTATAGATATATCTCCTATTCCCTGTATCCACTATTCTATCTGTCCCTTTTGTGTGTCTAAGCCAGGAAACACCAATGCTTCTTTGGGACTAAAACAGTGCTTCACTTATGAGTCACATTCCTAGATCAGTAGCAGTTAAGATAAGGCTCCAGGTGGGAATCAGGTATGGGGCAGAATGTCCCAGCAGAGAAGTTCTTTCACATACAAGTGAGAAAGAGCAATACTAGTGAAACAACTTACATAAATAAAATCCGTTTTACATGGCTAAACATAGGGCCAACAACATACACAGGGTTTGCTTGACTTATCTCACATTCGGGTTAGCAGGGGCTGCTGTGATTTCAGCAGGAGCGAGGAGCCCTCAGGGAAAGCTCGCGGGTGCAGAATACAGTGACGAGTTTTCTTTTTCCTCCTCTACAGACTGACCATCTCTGCTGAATGTCCCATGCAGCTGGAAGATTTCCCCATGGATGCACATGCTTGTCCATTAAAATTTGGAAGCTGTAAGTTTTTCTCTCAAATAAGAGCAACATTGATATCCGGGTTATCATGTTCAGCTGTGTTTTGCATGATTCTTTCACCTTTCCTTCACTCCTCCTTTTATAAGACTGGTCATTTATACCTCCAGCCTGCAGTCCCTGTTACTAGTTTTCCATGATTTTGTTCCACATCTACCACAGCTTTTCATCCCATGTTTTCATGATCCTTGATAAACCAGGAGCTGATGGTTGATATATCTCACATACACTTATCAAGTGTAACGATCAGTGTTCGATCGAGTAGTAGATGTGCTGTAGGTTTTAGGTTTGTAAAAAAATTGAGCTTTCTTTAGGAAATACCGATTGTTTGTCCTATCATAATATTTACATGAATCAGATCACAGAGCAATATTTGCCTCACGTATATTAAAAGTGATCTAGAATATTAGAACAGGAAATATCTTTCCATTTGGCTTTAATAAATCCAGTCCTGTTATCTTGTTACATGATTTTGTGTACACATGTATTTGTATATATGTGCATGTTATTCTCAACTGTATGCTGAATGATGATTTTTCCTCAATTCCAAGCCTCTAATCCACCATACTGCTGCCTTGCCAGAAGCTTACTTTAAAAATAACCTTAGAGGATTAGGTGGTTATATTTAAATACAAAGCTCTTAATTAAAGTACAGATGAGGCTACTACAGTAGACATTTTTCATTTCAGTAATCAAAACAGAGGTTCCAGGTGCAATCAGAATTTTTAAAGACTTGAAAATTACCACCCAAGGCATTTTGCTATTCCCTGAAGAAACCTAACTAACTGCAGCATTTTCCATTGTTTTTTTTTTTTCCTATCGTATCAATTTAGATGCACTAATCCTACCAAGATTAAGCTTTGCCTTTATCTTCTGTATCTGCACCGCTTTAATACTGCCATGCATTGTCTTCTAGTGATCATGTTAGGAAGTAAAAACACTGTTTACAATAACAATTACCAAATTACCAAACTTAAAATGAACAGATTTCCCTTCCCTCCTACAATCCAGATAGATCCAGTATCATGTGAATAGCAACCAATATTTTACAAGGTCACTGTATATTGAAATGACTTCATTTACTTCAGCACCATGAATCTGCTGCACAGCCAATGTGAATCTGAAGGCCATTACTGCCTTACATCTGACTTAACAAATTGTAGTCAAATATACATTTCATTCCTAACTTAAAAATGGGTAGATATTTCATAGGAAAGTGTGAGTGTATGCACGCAGGGCCAAACAAAATCTACTGAAAAAAAAAAGAGAGAGATAGAAAAAGAAAAATAAGCTGTTCTTCTTGGTATTGCTTGTTCTTTGCAGTACTAATAGATAACGTCGAAGTCATGTCATATTAATCTTTAGCTCAGAGATGCTGGGTAATTTTATCTTGCAATATATGCAGTTTAAAACTAAAGGATATAGATTTAAACAAAGACCCTGATCAAGCAAGGTTTGAAGCTCAAACTTAAAGTTAAATGAATGCTGCAATGAATGGCAAAACTTGGGGCAGTATCATATAGGTTCAGACTCTAAAACACTAAGACAAAAACAAGCAAACAAACAAACAAAAAACAAACACACAAGTGCTGTGATAGGATAGCAGGATAAGACAGCAAGCATAGGATAGCACGGTTACCATTACAAGGTACACTAACAAATGTTTGGAATGAAGCACGGTCGGTAACATTAAAAAAAAGGGTAAATGCAAATACGTGTTTTGCTTGTGCCAGATGTGTAGGGCAGAGGACATATAGCACATAGGTACTTTTAATCCATTCATGTTTGATTCTAAACACGGAAAAGTCACATTTCAGCTGTGTGAGGGCTGAACACTGTCGTTGTTCTTGCTACTTGCACACAGCGCACAATCCTACAGGATATATTTCGCAAGCTGCTGCAAAGGATTGTTAAGTTCTCCCTCGCAGTGTTTCTAGACATGGAGCTACTTGGCCTATGCTACTGTTTGCTGTTTGATATACAGTAAGTTAACGTATGTGGATGACTTGAAGACAACCTTTCAGCCTTGTACATGTCTTTATTGTTTACCTTACAGCTCCTTAGTACTTTGCTGTGATTTAGCATGCGGATAGTGATGCATATGGGATGTTTGCGCAAACCTCAGCCAACAGGTCAGGGTTTATTGAATCATCCCAGTTGCATTTTAGGAGAATGCAATATTTATTCTCTATTTACAGGAATACGGGTTTGCATTAACTCATTTTTGTTCTTTCAGCAAGCCAAAGCTTACAAGGGTGTCATGGTGAGTGTGCCCTTTCTGCTTTTGCTTTACTTCCTGTCTTTCCCCGAAGGACTTATTTTTAATGGGCTTCTTTCCAAGAAGGGTTTTGAAAAGCCTCAAGGAATAGCATCAGAGTAAATGTTAAACACATTATCAACAGAGCAGGGAGAGCAGAGCAGAGACAAATGTTAGCTGCTCAGTGGATGGAGAGAGCAGGAGAGCAAAATAAAGCAGCCACCGCATGGTCAGATAAGCAAGAGTATGCATTCCAAGCAGCGGTGGGTGGAATCATCAGAGACAGCAACTGGTTATTATTTTTCTCGCTGCATGAATGCCCACCTTACTACCTGTAATTCAGCAAGCAAAAGAGAGAGAGAGAGAGAAAAAAAAAGACATTCCCTTCAATATTAAAGAGGAGGGATGTTGCTCTTGCTCACAGAAATAAAGGCAAATGTTGATTTCTTACGTTTCATTTGCATTTGACTGGCTTCTTGACATATTACGATTCTGGGAGATTTTATGAGCCTAGGCAATGCTATAAAAAGCAACAGAGTATTTGGTAGAAGTAATTCAAAGCAAGGTGAAACGTGCGGAAAGGGATGCCATGTAACATAGAAACCCTGCCAGCCTCGACACCTGCCTCAATACCTGCAGAGGAGTTCAAGTGCTGCAGAAGTAACGCCTCTAAATGCCCCATGACAAGCAGTGATGGTCCAGAAGTTCAAGCTTCTCAGGAACCGAACAGATGAGATTTTGGTTCTCTCCCTGTCCAACACAATGGCCCAGTGCTCTGAGGTGGCAAGGTGGACCCTGCACTGTGGTCAGGCTGGGCCATTCCAGCTAGCGTGGGTATGTGTGAAGGCCCTTCAGGCGTTCACCCTGCTTGGTGGCAAGGCTACCTGGGGAAATGTCAGTAGTTACAGGAGGACTGAGGATGGCCCACGGGGCCGGTCTCTTGGGGCTGGGCCTGTCACTGCTGGCAGGCTCTGCGTGTGTCGTGGGTACTCAGTAAATATGGCCCTGGCAATCTGCTCGTTACATCACCTCAAGGTGGCACGGGTGCTAGCTTCTTCCAGGGCTCAGTTAAAAATAGACTTTCCGTTGCAATTCTCGTTCTGATCCACAATCTAAATAAGTTTGCGGATCAAACAGGATCTGACAAAATTTCTTGAAGCCACATAGAGTTTCACAAGCTGTGTCTTGTCTTAGCCTGAAGAAATTCCTCCTTGCCCCCAAGTTATTTTTGGTCTGGGGAGGAGGAATTAGATATCACAGCAAGGACCTTAAAGCTAGGAAGCTTTAGTGCCTCACCTCATCCACTGCTAGGCCTTAAGAGTACATTAAAAGTATCGTTTAGTGCAGCCTCCAAACACCCATGTGTCACTAGGTGGGTAAGCATCATTATCTCCAGGGCAGCTGAGGCAGAGAAGTTAATTGACTTTCCATAAGGTCACACAGCAAATCAATGTCAGAAAAAGGATTAAACTCAACTTCTTTGGTTGGAGGGACAGATGTCTAATCCACTAGACCATGAAGGGCTATGCCCAGGCAACTGACTTAACTCCTAAATCTCATTTTGTTCATGTGTTAATTATATCAGTTTTACCTAAGTCATAGGGTTGCTCTGAAGATGAATGAGTTAATTGCTATTAGTGATTGTAACCACAACTTTGACAGCATCGAATATGGTAACATTCATCAACTGCCTTTGGAAGGCGCAGTATCCGAGTACGCATTTTTTTCAGGTCTTGTATTGTGGGATAGATGAACGCATAAACCTGTCGCCCAATAGTTGCTTGACCACAAAAAATCCTCCTGTTTTGAGAGTAAGTGGAGATTCTACTGAATATTTTGAAAATAATGAGCTCCCCTAGCTCAGAAGCAATGCTTTGGAAAAGCAGGCATGGCTTCTATTCCTGTTGAATTTCATTTGACTAGGGAGGTGGAGAAGATGGATCATTGTAGATCAAATAGGGAATTTGTAGACTAAGAAAACAGAGCTAAGTAAAATTTGTAGCATCTGAGGAGGTTATTTAATCTGGTTATGTAAACTCTTTTCTTACCAGGGCAAAGTGAGACATGGTGTCTTCTGTTGTCTTGATTAAGGGAAGTGCACCAGCTATTTCTGTCGCAGAAGGCAGGCTCAAATTATTTTCTGCTAAGGAGGTCTGTGATGTCAGAGTGATGAGGAGATGGCAATTTCACCATTATTCCAGGATTTATTGCCTCAGTGAAGTAACCAAATTAAGACACTCAGTTTTTACAGACTGCCCATGTACTTGTAGCTAATAAACTCTCAAACACTTTTTTTTAAGAATACTTCTGAGATGAAGTTTCTGTGCAATGATCAGAAATAGCTGTGATGACACTGACAGGAAGGCATCTAGAGAGGGTTCCCTGATATCATGTACCTCTTACTAGTACCTGCTAGTAATTACTTGAACACCACATGAAGTGGGAGAATGTCAAAACAGACCCAAATTCCCATTTAGCATGTTAGCTCCTTCTTTGATAGAACATATGGAAAGCGACAGGGAGGATCTAAGTGGAATGCTAAGAGTAACCAAGTTCAAGACTAAGTTGAGATTTTGTGATTTGGAAAAAGCCCACTTACATAGAAATTGAGACACATGCTCATGCAATCTTGTTTTACATTTTCCTTAAGTTTATCACTACTTATTTAGACACTTTCATTGTATTAGGCACCTAATTGATTAAAATTAGGTCAAGCTATTTGAATACTCGAATTCGTATTCCGAAGACACTTTATATTATTCCCTGCTCCCTCCTTCTATCACAGGACACAACCAGTTACTGACCACTACTTTAGAGACCCAGAGTTCTCTTAAATTTAGCTCCAGACATGCTGAACGAGAATTTCCCGATAAGATACAGTCTAGACAAATACCTTGAACCAGGGCATAATTTTACTTAAATTCAGCGTTGTAAAGTGTAGATATTTAACCCGAATTAATTTTCCAGACACCCTTTAAAATCAGATGAGAAGATGCAAACCACGTCTAGTTTCCTTGAAATTGTGAACATATGATTAGCTGTGGGGCTCTGTTGTTTAAAGAATTTAGTACATTAGTTCTGAAATTCTTAACAAACAGACTCCTGAAGGAAACAGTCACAAAATCCTGGGGGTTCAGTAGAACCACCAAGCTTCACCAGACTTCGAGAAATCTGCTATGGCCCTTGTATGTTCTGAGACATGGAAATGTTCTGCTCCAGAATAAACAGAGCAATCTGGGCCCACATTAAAAGTCTTGCATTGATAGCACAGTAACACACAGGATGGATCTCTGACAATTTTAGACAGCTACATCCAAATGAATTGTGTAGGCTCTCATTGTGGCCAGTGGAAATAAGTACTTCTGTAGTGCAATTGAGTAGACCTATTTCTGATGACTACTTAAGGATGAGATGAATCATATTTCAGATGTCCTTATTTCTCTACAATACTAAATCAGATTTGGTAGGAATATTGTACCTTGGTTAGGGGAATTTCAATGTCCTTTTTTCTCTACACAGCTAGCACAGAAATAGATAACTCTGTGATACCTTGGTCAGAGGAACCAGCCACTGTTGTGGATTAGTTAGATGTTGCATATATTGGTGGCAAGCTATTATATCTGGTCTGGGTACTATTTTACTTCTTTCTGCCTGAAGTGTTATTTTTTAAAAGGGATCTTAAGTCAGTAAAGCTTTTTGGTACGGAGACAACTATGCTTTTTCTGCAAGCGCCTCATTTGAGCTGTGCTGTTCTTCCTACATCTGTTGGAATAGGTTATACCAATAAACAGCTGTGTGTTCTCTCAGTTATGTGTTCTACTCATTTCAAATATAGATCGGTAGCAATATAGAAAACTCTTTCATCTAGTTTTGAGAAGGCAGTGCTGTCAGCATGCTCGTTCTTGTGTTCAGTCCCAAAGTTGATATGTAGCAATGTAACCTGGAGCTCCAAAGGGCAGGAATTTCAGGGGATATGATGTTTAAAAGAAAATGCTGTCATATTTGGATATTTCAGAGATCTAAGACTTTTTTTTTTTTTTTCAGTAGAAATCCACTTAAAATTTAGGAAATAGGTTCCTAGTCCTGGACTTGCGTGATTCATGGTCCCATCATTATGGGATCCTGCTTTTGATCAGAATTTAAAAACAAGCATGGCCCTAACCACGTTTTCATTTTGTGGGTTTCCCATACCAATGATGCCTTTTATTGTGACTTAAGTAGAAAGAGCTCTTTTTATGAGCCCCACACCCACCCCAATTTGTCAGGACAGTCAGTTTTTCTTCACCCATGTTTATGACACAGTCAGACCTTCCTGCAGGAGATTGTCATGGTGTGGCCTTCCTTTGGAGGGACTGGGCTGGCTTCATCCTAATTGTTTGCAGTCACTGCCTTTGTAAACTTCCCAGAGTTTGTCACATATAAATGATCATTTTTTTGCACCTAGAGAGTTTAAAAAATACATTAAAAATATATCATTTGCTGCTCTGCAGCCCTCTTGGTGTGATTGTTTTCCTGTGAAATACAGCCCATTCTTTGCATGAATTGCTTGTGCCTTTTTGTGATTCGCTGCTTAGAAGTCAGTGCCTTTTATTTTCTTTCCCCTCTGGGTCCATAATAGAGCTAAAGAGAAGGTCGGACAGCACAGCGGCTAGCACAGGGCATTTACCACGGGAGGTGAAGAGGCTGTTGTCTCCCGCATCTGGCTGATAACTGCACTGTGCAAGTGCAGCGGCAGTGCGCTCTGCTCCCTGCCTGCCCAGGGCAGCCACCCTGCCAGCAAGATCATGGTCAATAAAACTGCTTCTGCATTTGTAAGGGGTGCTTCCTGGGGGCTGGGGCAGCATCATTTGTACCAGCTGCAGAGGGGCTGCTGAAACACAGCTGCTGAAGGCCTGCAAGCTGCAGGCTGATTCCTCGCTGAGGGGCGGCCTGTGCTCACCAGGCACCAGGAGAAGAAGAGAGAAAAAGCTCCCCAGGGAGCTTCAGAGAGGGAGAAGAGCTCACCAGGCTGTGTTTGCGAGGTGAAGACAACTAAAGTGCAGGCAGGCAAATGAGCTGGGGTGCAGATACTCACCAGAATTTCTTATCTCAGATAGAAAAACTCAAGACTCTGCTGCTGGAGAGTAGTCTGGATAGCCAGGTGCTTGATAAAACATCCTCATGTCTCGACCATACCAGAAATTTCAGTCTAAATTTAGAGGTCGCACAACTTCCTAATTACAAGAAAACAGTGGCTAAATTTGAGCTATTGACAGTTTAAAACAATGCACAGATACACTCTGGGTTTAATGCGTTTCAGGCATAGAGAGCCTTCAGATAAGCCTCTGTTTGCAAAACTGCAAAGACATAGCTGAGCTCCTCATACCCAAAAAGAGCAACTGAGGGGCAGCCATGGATCTCTGGTTTATCCCATTGGTAAAGGGGATATTATTTGCAGCTGAGACAAATGGGTAAATACTGCTCCACTGCCTTCCAAACCATGTTTTTAATGGGGGTTATTTTCTAAGGTGGCCAGTTCCATGTAGGCATTTCAAAAGCATTTCTGAAATTGTCCCTGTGATACTGGTGTGAGGTGGGTAGGACTGTACTGCTGCACTCTGCAAGTGGGGATAAGGGAGGCAAAGAGCAATTGCAGTCTCTTCTGAGCAAAGATAGAGTGGTTCATTAGCTGCTTTTCTTGCATCTGTCATTATGGGTCCCTAGGTTCAATTAGAGACTCCTGGTGATACTGTAGTACATTAATGACAAAATGCCTACAGTTTTGAAAAAAAAAAAAAGCTGCAAAACACTGCAAAAACTCTGATTTCAGTTTCCAGTCTGGCAACTCCATCATGACACCTCTGTCGTCAGCCAGGGAATCCTTCCTGTAAGTTGCTAGATCAAGGGATCAGCTTTAGCTCCTATGCAGAAAGCCAAAGGTCTATTTCCCTGCATGCTGCAGCTCTAGGACAGCAAGTTTCACAAAAGAAACAACCTCTTCTTGTTGTCATTGGTGAAGAAATGGAAGAGAAGAAGGAATGGGAAGAACGAAATCCTGAAGGACGTTCTTTTCTTCTCCTATTCCCACATCAGAGCTGCTAAAAAGCTCATATTCAGCCTGCACTAGAAGCTACTGATTTTACTGTAAACATCCTAGTAGTAAATCTGTCAGCAAAGACGGGAGTCTTCTTATCTATTTATATTTCTACAGAGTAAATATATACAGCTGGGCTAATCACTCTCACCCTCTTATAGTGAGGGAAGAGAAGTAGGTATTTTTAAGCTCAGGTCAATCTCCTCCTAAAGCAGATGACAGAAATGGGTCAGTTGATGGCTATAGATAAGGAAGTGTTTCTCTTGTGCACAAAAAAGGTAAAAGCAGTAAGCACCCTTTGGTCTGGGTCTCCTTGGCTCTGAGGGACATTTTCCAAAGAGGGAGATTTGTTTAGCTTTGCCATGGGCAGCATCTGCAATGGCAGCTACTCTGATAGACAACTGCGGGCTGGAGTCAGCAGCTCACTTTGGAGCAGGCTCCTGATGGAAATAGCTTTTATCTGAGCTATACCCTGAGCTAGACTATCCGAATTCATGGCCTCAGGAGGCCTTATACCCATTAACAAACTATTTCTTTTGTGCTCATTATGAAAGGGAAATGAAAAGGCCTTGGTGATACGCAGGAGTATATCACCTCTTGAGTGATACAAGAGAGGAAAGGAAGGGTGAGTTGAGGGGAAAGGAGAGCAAGTCTGTGACAGTCCTCATGTAGCAAAGAAGATTTATGATTTCCTGACATAACTCACTTTCTTAAATACATCATAGTCCAGTTATGGGCTACACAGTGACCCACAACAGAATTGTATAGCCAGAGACTTAAAAGGCTGAATCTCTTCTGAAATGTCGTCGTAGTGATAGAAGTGGAAATACAAACCATATTTCTTGGTTCACAGGGCACCACCCATTCTTGGGACTGCAGATGCTCTTCATTTTCTGAAGACTTCTGGGACAAACTTTGTTTTAAGAGAGTTTTGGGTGCTGTTTCGGCAGTTATGGGTGCTTGACATTTTCAACCATGCTGCAATATGTCATAGTATATAAAACACTGATATGTGCCTTCTGAAGGCATCCTGGATCTGGGGAAACCCAGTTAAACTAGATGGGCTTGCACACTAGCAGCTGGGAGTGGGAATCAGAACTATTTTTAACTGTCAATGTCTGGAGATTTCACACTTCTGAGTTTCAGATGGCTGCAATTTGGGCATTGGGAGTAAGTTTTGAGGACTGTGATTTCTGAGCAGTATTACAGCGTTTGAATAATAACATTTCACTTACTGCCTTTGCATACCTATTTATTATACACTCATAGGATGTTATTAATGAAGCAGTACTTCTGAGAGTTGTAAATTTCTTCATTAAGGGAATGGTTTCAGGAACAAAAGCATATATTTAGTGCTGCAAATAGTCCAGTCATTCTTGGCAGATTTCAGGCCACACCAATTTATAAAGTATGATCCTTTGAACAGCGGCTGGGTAGATACATGAACAGTAATGGGTGAGTTAGTCTCTCTGAAGTTGGTGGGAAGAACTTCAGCTGATTATGGTGAGGTTAAATTTTTATTCTATAATGTTAGGTTTAGCTAAAATTACCATATTTTGTGAAGGAACCTTTCACAACAAGATCAAATCAAGTATTTTCTATAATTCCCTCAGCATTTCTCAGAGCAGCTTTTGGGATACTGCTGGACAGCTTTGCTGATAGTAAATGGCAGCTTAAAATATGAGTAGAACACAACAATCAAGACTTCTTATACAGGAAGATAATAGCATGACTAATGCTCCCATTCACACTTTGGAGGATACTTTTATTTGCTTTGCAAAAAGTAAATTAAAGCTCTAGCATCTTCTTCATAAGCATGCTGTTTTTACTAATGAAGCAGTTAATATAGCCACCTAATTTTAAATTCAAAGTTCATTAAGTGTTACTACCACACTAGCCCTTGCCCACAAGTTTGGAATTACCATATACCTGACCTACAAATACCAGCACAGGGATAGGGAGGTCCCAAGGTGTTTTATATTGTTAAGAGTTATTAGAGCATGTTCTTCTATTCTGTTTTCACTCCCCTTGCTACAGATATATTACACCAGCCTTAATATGGCAGGTATAACAGAAACAGAAAGAAAATATCGCACGCTGGAAGAATACGAAAGGCTGAAAGAATATGAAATGTGATGTAAAATTGAGCCTCAGAGCAGTTCTAGATCGTGTGAAAATGAAAGAAATTGTGTTATAAATACTGACCGCAGTGAGAGAAAGAAGCGGGGAAGGAGCTGAAAGGACAAGGTGAGAGAGAAACATCCCCTGCTCCCTGCAGTCCGTGGTCAGCGAGGGCAGCGACGCCGAGTTGGTGACCTCCTGTCTGCAGCGGGTGCCACGTGGCACCTCTGGGCTCAGCAGTGGGAGACGCCGCAAGGAGGCCGTCCCGGCTGCAGGTGCTGTCCTTGGGTGGGCCTGGCTGGCCCCTCTGCTGTCCTGCGGACGTGCACACTGGGGTGGTGAAGAGGTGAAGTCATCAGTGATGCTGCTTGCATGGAGGCAACTTGATACACCTCTTTGAGGGGCAGTGTTCAGATTGCTGAGTGTGCCCACAGCAATCCGTGGAAGAAGCGCTGTGTTACCCTGCACAGCTCGTAGTTCAGGATTAGCCTTAGGTGATGTAACACCGTCTCGCGAAGGCCGTGAGTCTGAGCGAACGCAACTGTTCATTAGCATTCACTTTACATCCTCTGTTGGTGTGACTGTGATTTAGTCTATCAGCCTGCAAATAGACAATTCAGAGCAGTCTGCAGCCTTGCCTGTGCTAATCAGGAATCACACCTCCAAAATCGCAAAGATGTTTTTGAACAAAATAATGAGTTTTCTTTTTTTCTTCATTTGTGTTCTGGTTTTGAACTCTATGTCAGATCATACTTGAAGATTTTCTACATGAATTGGAACGTCTAAAATTAGCCAAGACTCTGTCTTTGTCACTGGCATTGAAAATCTGAAGAATTTTTAAATTTATAAATATATGTATATATACACATATGGATATGCATATAGTACTTGTATCAAAATGAATTTTGCGAGTATCTTCAGTCCTGTATGTGTTGCCACCTCACGGATACAGTCAGTGCTTCTGTTTCATTTCTGAGCCATAGGAGCTTCTAGCATATTCCTGTTCCCATGTTTTACTGAGATGATGTCTAAATTATGGTCTGAAACAGACATTTTTATCTAACAGGGCTTTATTTTTTTAGGAATGATCACTATCATATATTAGTGTTGCTAGGTGATGAAGTCTCTTGGGAGCATTTCTTTATAACATCCTCTTCCATTCCCTGTGGAATATGAATATGGAATCTAATAAAACTTTTTATAGGGAAAACAAAACTTCAGCAAGGACATAAATGATTATTTCAGTAAGGCTGAACTTCATACTTCCCATTTCATAGGCGCATGATGTCCTATTACCTCTTCTCATCAATTTTCATACAATAATTGTTTCAATTCCATGACAACTATTTCTTCACTTGTTGTTCATTCACCCACCAAGGTGTTAGGCCATTCAAAAATGGCTTCATTTGGGCTTTTGTAATATATAATCCTTTGTGTTTACACACTGTGTTTTTTTCAGCTATGTCACATATTAGAAGTCATGAATACTATTTATTAAACTGATGTAATTTTATACTGGTTTAAATTATCAGTGTTAACTGTGGTGATTTCAGGTCTCTAAAGTGATTTTCATGAACCTCAGATTCCCAATGAACAGCAAATTTACCCTTATGCTTTTTCGAAGTCTTAATTTTAGGCTTTTAATAATTGGATATGGGAACACATTACTCTAAGTATTTAAATTTCAATTTTACTTTCATTTTGTTTTCAATTTTACTTTTACTTTATTATTATAAAAAAAGCTTCCCCCAAGACACAGTGAGTGCCTATTTAGTAACTGTATCTTGTTTTTATTCTTAAAATTATATTCTTAATCTATTTTCCACCTGTTCTTCTTATAGAGTGATCTCTTTTGTACACTGATTCTTTCTTATCAACAAAATTTAATGGGAAATTTCAATTACAGAGCTCAAATCTGGCCTCGGTTGCCTAGACACAATGTTTGACTGATGCTCTGTAATGAGGTAAAAAGTATTCATGCACAAACGAGAAGAAACTCAGCCTGACTCTTAGAATTCAGGCCCATATCCTATGACTTAGCAGCAGCACTGTTTTATTGCCTGCAGAAGTCTTCGTAAGATTGTAAATCTGGATATCTATCGAGTATTTAACAGTGTTTTGTGAGTCATATACTCAGATAGATATTTGCATGCATATTTAGATTAAAATTAGATGTAAACTGATAATTTGTGCACATTGACAATTAGCAGACTTTGAGAGGGATTAGCATCACTTCAAGATTAGGCTGTGTAAAGACTGTGACACATGTACTAAATATGACAATGGAGTCTAAGAGTATAGCTACACAGTTGTAATAGGTAAACTTAAAACCAATCCAAATTAATTTTTATTCAGTATCTCTTTAAATTAATTCAATCTCCAACTCGTGCATTTCTGTAAGAAAAAATTTGGTCATGGATTGTGAGTTTTGTGTGCTAGTTTATTTAATTATGGAATGAAAACTCAAATACACAGGTGTGCATTTGTAAACACATCCCACATTTCATAAGTTTGTATTACCTAATTATGCAGGCACTATGTTAAATAAGCTAAAGATGCTATGGCATCCTGTGAGGTTTAGGAAAGGTTTTGGGGAGGGCTTTTTTTAAGGATCCCTTTTTTCCCCAAACTATTTGCTGTCTTGTCACGAGGAAAGCTTACTGGCCAGACATCAGTAGTTTTGTTATTTCTTAGGGGTTCAAAAGGTCAGTCCTGGAAACACATCTGAGTCCCTTGGACCCAGCTATCCACATTTGGCTTTATTTTACTTCACAAGCCACGAAACAGTATGATTTTTGTCTGCAGTCTATTCCAGTTTGGGGAGAAATGGTGAAAGCACAGCTGCCACCATTGCCCTGGAGAGCAGGAGAGATGCCATGGGAAGAACAGTTGAACCTGATAATTTTTGAAGGTCTTTTCCAACCATAATGATGCTGTGACTCTAAGAAGACTCCCTGCCTACAACCTACTACTTTTTTAGCATCAAAGGGCAGCTTGAATGTCTGATCCTGTCCTTTGTGATCCATACCACAAAGAATGACTAAAGTAGAAAAGACTTCGACAGAGGCCAACAAGTCAACACAGGCATTTGTCTCAGTGTTGCTTTTCCAGTTCCTGCATAACTATCAACTATCAACTATCCAAGGGGAAACATGGCACTCTTCAATGCCAAAGCAAACAGTAGGGATCCTTTAGGTCTTAGCACCTGGCTGCCTTGCTCCGTCAGACTTTCTCTTAATGTATTTCCTCCCTCTGGCTGTGATTGCTCCCGTCTTCTGTTCGCCTAGGTAAGAAAGACCATTTCGTGCTTACCTTCCCAGACATAAACACACAGGGAAAGAGTAGGAAGGGTGAGGGAGTAGGAAGGAGGATCTTGCATTTTTAGTATTCACTGTGGTGCTAGACTTTAGAATGAAGAAAATTGGATATGCTCATCTAATAAACAGACATGACAAAAAAATGACTATTTCCTCATTCTTATATGTGATAAGCCTGTATCTATTTATCAAACATCGCAGAGAAATAAATGTCTCTTGTTATTTTCTCACTTAGTAGAATCATACCTGTGTATAACTTTATGTGTCCAACCTTACTACCTTTTTTCCTTCTTTTTGGTAGAATAGTCTTAGAAGAGAAAGGATCATTTAATGGGGCTTCCCCTTTCCCGTATGATTATAAAGAGCATCATATTAATTATTTAGATTCAGAAAGAACAAAAGAAGTCCACTTGCTTAAATTAGAATAAACGTCAAGCAGTCTCACTTGTTTTTTCAGTGACTTTGAATTTGTGTTTTTGCTTTTACAGCAGCATCAGCAGTACCCTCACAGTATATTAACACAAAGCAACTACTGCACTTTTCTGTCACCCTTTGAGGGATTTCTTACCTCCCTGAGCTGTGCATGTGTGCGTATCATGTACAGGAGATGAGGGGCTTGTTTATCATCAGTAAAGTGTCCTTGCAGCTGCAGTTTGCGTGAGCTGAAGTTCTTCAGTTCTTCAGCAAGCCTGACAAATTGAAAACCTTTTGGGACCTTGACTTAAATAGAAGAAGGTTTTTATGCAATTTTGTATGACAGTGAATAAAACCATCTCTCTATTAGCACCTCTCCTATCCTGATACCAAAATAACTTTATGCTAAACTATTCCTACACTTTCAACTTTTAATACAACTGTGCCTACTTATGCATGATATACTGAAGAAGCCATCTTCAAGATATTTAATTTTCATTTGCTTTTGTCAGTGGGATGGAATTCACCCTCTTCTTAGATTTCCATATGTGAGTATCCATACTCAGTGATTTACTCAGATATCAGCTTCTTGTCAGCGATCTAAATAAGTTGAGCTCTTTAAGCTCAAGATTGTAAGACTCTTTTCCCACTCCATTGAAATTCTTGTGACCCTCTTTTGAACTCTCTGTCTTGTTATTTCCACATCTTTTCTAATGTGGAAATGACAATACATCCAGACAGAAATGGAAGAATAACCACAAGAGCTTAGACCAAAGGTGCAACTAGCCTCGTATTCCACCTCCTGCAGTGCTTCCCACAGAGGCCAAGGGAAGACTAAGAACAGGAAGAAACACAGAACAGTGCTTATTGCCCTGGCATGTACTCCAGTGATCTCGTTGTTCTACAAATGCTCTAAACCTGAATCAGCATCACTTCCCACTTTCTATTTGGCATTCCTGGTTGTATGAATCTTGAGCTTATTTTCTGCCATTGCAGTGACTCAGAAACTCTTTTTAAAATGCTTTTAAGTCCTTCATGTAGTTACAGCTTTCCAAGAAAGTTTTCTGGCTCTGACGAACAAAACTTTCAAGCAAAACTGTCTGATGGGGATGGTAGCTTTTTTGCCCTCACCTTTCACGTTTGTAGCTGGAAATCCACCATATCGCCTTTTGCACTGATTGCATTGAACTAAGGTGTTAGTTTTTCCAAAATAAAACATTTGGCACCCCCAAGCAGTAAGCTAAAAACTACACAAGGTATTAGCATTCTATTTTAGACAACTTTCAAATCTATCTAAATTTCACTTTTTATTTGGAAAGTAAACCTTGCTTGCATTTCAGACATTTTAGTACAATGGATTCCGGTCCACTGTAACATGCTTCCTGCATAAATACTTCCTGCAAGCATTTGACAATCAGGATGTTCTAAAAACCATGAGAACTACTTAAAATAAATAAAATACACTTAAATGTGTATTCAGCTCCTGGATTTTTTAAGATTTTATCTGCAGAGAAATATTTTAAAAAATTAAAATAAATATAACTTGTCAGAAAAGGAAAGCTAAGGTTTCTTCATAATATAATTACTCCAAGTGCCAGAGCTTTAAAAATAGCAATAATGTTACTGAAAAATGAGTGGACTGGCAGTATTGCCACTACCTTAACTTCCTAAGCCCTTATGTTAGACAGGAATCTTGTCATATTCATATTTTTAGATGTGCATGTGCGTTCCGACAAACCACCCACGCATTCTCATAAGCACCGCCCTCACCTGCTGCTCTCATTTGTCTGAACCCTGATTACTTCCCTTCCTCTTCTGCATCGTGAACACACACACGTGCAGAGGGGCGTGCACACACCCCTCTGCTGCCCTTACCCTGCATACAAGTCATCCCCACCTCGTGCACCAGCACACATCCCAGCAGACACAGCTCGGGCCGTTGCACACGGAGCCCATGGGCACACGTGCCCGTGCACACGAAGGTCCGTCCTTGCACACCAAGGCCCTGGCCCTGCAGGCACAGCCAGTTCACCCCAACCTACTCCACTGACACAGGGCTCATGTATTTGACCCTGGAGAAGGGCTGAGACACAGAAATGCTCGTCCAAGGCACTGGAGGTAGCAAGCGATTTTGAGGGGAGACCTCAAAAAAACGCCGTTTGCCACTTGCTGTGATTTATGAACAGTCAGATAGATGAGTATGGGTCTGAGCTGTTCTTTCCAAAATCTAGTGGCTATGATGGATTATATTTATACCTCTACTATACCAGCCTTTGACAAACCATCCCACACATCTGTTACATTAGAAGGCTTCAGCCTTTTTTTTTTTTTTTTTTTTTGAGCTGAGCATATGGGAATATGGTTATATCATCTTTATTTGTTTTTTTTTTTTTCCATTCAGTCTCATCCATTCTTCCCTCTCCACACCATTTATCATTTAAAGATCCACTAAAATATTATGCAATGTTTTACTCATCACCATCTACTTTTCCTCCTCTTGTCAACAGATGCCTACCCCAATTCTGAAGTGATCTATGTGTGGACTAATAGCACCACAACATCTGTGGTGGTGGCAGAAGATGGTTCACGACTCAACCAGTACCACCTGATGGGACAAACTGTAGGAACTGAAAACATCAGCACGAGTACAGGTAGGACACCCTGTCCCTGCTGAAGGCACAAGCATTAAGAGAGAGAGATAACCAGGCTCTGGATATTTTGCAAACAGATGGGGAAAGTGTCTATAGCACAGGTGGAGATACGTGCAGATTCCTGGGTATTTACTGAGGCACTGAGAGGGTATCTGCTGAAACATGGAGAGGGTATCCACTGGCTCCTAGGTACCTCACAGGGCTGTTGCCGAAGATGAATCCAAGCTCCTGCAGTTGCAGGAGCCCTGGAGAAGCTGCATGCACCTTGCTGGCAGGTACTGTTGCTGCGGCTGCCAGCACTACTGCTGGCTTATTTCCCTGTGGGAGGAACTCCCCCTCCCTCCCTCCCTCCCTCCCTCCAGGATGCGAAAACCGCCCACGCATTTGATCCGTTTCAATCATAGCTTTAAAATGATTTGCTTGATGAAAGCGCCCGGGGGGAGGAGGGTGGCAGCTGTTGCGTGGCCCTGCAGCGTGTCTGGGGACCCCGTGGCTGGAGAGGAGGCGCCAGCCCTGAGGATTCCCGTTTCCTCCCGTAACTGGAAATGGAGGCGCCAGATGTAGCAGCATTAGGGAGGCAAAGAAGCTTTAATCCCAGCCCAGCCACCCACGTGAGCCCTCCCTGCCCGCTTCTTAAGGCTCCCATGCAAGGGCAGCCCTCGGTGCGCATTGGCGGGGGACTCCGCGGAGCTGCTGCGAGGGCTCCAGCCTGGGCATGGGGTCATGTGGGCTCTGCAGCACAGAGGCTTAACCAGGTTACATAATACACTTGTCTTGAGAGCATTAGCAACATAGAGTGGATGGGCTTCTCAGCCGGGAAACAAAATAGCCTGCCTTAAAGCATGCAGAGATTCCCAATGCTGCTCCTTGCACAAGGTGCGGGGAGGGGAAAGAGGGCAGCTTCCAGATCAGAGCAGTGCAATCCATAAAAAGTAGTCCTGACAAAACACTCCAAAATGTTCCCTGTGACAGCCTGTGTTCCTCATTAAAAATCACATACTAAATCAGGGTTGTATAGGGAAAGTAGAGATGAAATAAGGAACCTGTTGCTACCACCTTTGGGATCTTCAGGAGACGTGAAAACAGTTAACACGCACACCCCCACACCCCACTAATACAAAGTTAGTAGGACTGAAACATAAACATGCACTCCACTTTCCGCTCCAACTGTCCAAACATGCCCATGACGAGGGACACAACTGCGCTTGTTACTAGGCAAACAAGGGCACGCACAGGAGACCAGCAAAACCAAGGCATCAGCTCCTCCCGATACAGCTTCATCCCTTCCCCCTGCCCATTTCAGAAGCCGTAAAACAGTTGCTAAAGCAAAGATACCTAAAGTCAAGAGAAGCACACAGAGGAAGTCAGAGCAGTCCCTTGAATAGGAAAAGGACAAGCGTCCCGTTAAAGAGCAAAGACACTTTCATCCTTACCAGTTCACCATCATAGCCGCGTTGTTTTCCGCAATGAATGGCAGCTCCCCTCTCGCCTTCATCATCGCCAAGAAAACGAGCCAGAGGATGTACTGGGGCATCTCCTACAAACTCGTCCTGCTCCTCAGAGCAAGAAACCAACCCAGCCGTGGCAGTGAGTGCTCCAGTGTGTCAGCTCCGGCTCGCTTCCAGTTTGCAGCTCTGCCCGTGAAGGCTTCTTGTACTTCTCAGCCCAAGGAAAGCGCAGACTCTTTGGAGAAATCCCAAAGTTCGTGCTCAGTAATCACCTCACTCCTGTGTTCTAAGATTTAGGCTAATATATGTTTGTTTTCCAAAGTCAAGATTTTATAATAATGTCCCAGGTTACATCTGGGCAGGCTGGATTCTGATTGCAGGGTGGATCACAAAGAGCAGGACACAGATTGTAACCGGGGATTAGCAAAATACAAAAATCCGATTTTACACAGGGAAAGCATCAGTCAGCGATGGATTTTCTGGACTTCATCAAGCTCACAGTAGGCTGGTAATCAGGGTTACTTGTGAACGGCTATCCAAGATGTTGCTTCCTTCTACTGAATTGTTTGATGTGAAAATGAAAAAACAAATAGCTACTGTACAAAATCCAACTGTTCAGATCTTTTGTGGGTTTTGTGACACACAAGTCAAACTACACATCCAGCAGTTGCATAGGCAAAATGTTTACATATGTCATGGAGCATTTGTGCTCTTTTTTCTAACAGATTTTTTTTTTTTTTTTCTTTTAATGCTGGTTGCTGGACCTGCACCAACCCCTTTGGGTTTTGCTGATTTTGTACCCAAGTCCCTAGGCTTAGCTGTCCTCTCAGAAAAGATATGCTGGGATTCGCCCTGTACCAACCAGTCCTGAAATTAGGAATGTGCTGGCCATGCCATGGAAAGCAGCTCTGACGTGTGCAGACTTTGTGTGTGTGCATGCGCACGCCCTAAGGTCCCTAAATGTCACTTCCCCAAAACAGAAGATATTTCTCTACTCACAGAGCTTCAGACAGTCCCAACATCTGCCAGGTTTTGGTGCTAGAGAGGTGAAAGTGCCCAGGGAGGGGATCTGGGTCCTGCTGGATCTTGCTGTTTTCCACAGAGGATTGTTCCCTTTGGTTACCCCCGCCAAGAGCACCTCAGAGTCTCTGACTGCCAAAGCAGCATCTGCAACGCCAGGAAACACAACAAAAATCCACCCTCTTACCTTCTGCCAGCTGAAGCCTAAACTCCGCAATATCCAAAGCCTGAGTAACTAAAGAAATATTCTGCCCTTCATTTTGCACCGAACAACACTGGCTTTTCCTTGAGATGTATCTTTATTGCACAGCACTATAAGAAGGACATAGGCAGGGACTGCAGTGCTACGGATCTAACTTCAGGCTTCTGCCAGGACACGTCAATTGTCAATACCTCTAAGCACAGATAGAAAAAACATGCCAAGGGGCTGCTCTGTCCTCATTAAAATACTCCATTGGAGCTCAGCATAATGACAAGGGAAAAATGCATGTAATGATCCTGAAAACTTTTAAGCGTGATCTCCAGAACTCCATCATCTAGATGCCTAAAAATATTGCTGCAGCTTTTAAAGCATCAACAAACTAGTATCGGCAGCAACACAGCTCTTCCTATATTAGCTTGATTTCTAAGACCCCCAAATTCTAGCAGCTGAATGGAGAAAAATGCAGCTGCTCCCACTCTATAGGTTTTAATCACTGCCAAATTGGTTATTGGAAATGTTTTTAGAGTGATGAGTGGACCCCATCAGGAACAGGCTTTTGTTTTAAGTGCTGCATAAACCTATAATAAAAATTAGCACACGCTCAAGGAAGCTTATGCTCTAAGGATAAGTTGTGGCCTTGCAGAAGTAAAAGGGAGCTTTGTCACTCCACTAGAGCTAGGAGTTTGTTCATCATAAATCAAAAGCCAAACTGTGCAGCTTTTAGCCTTATTTTAAGCAGTGGTCCCAGGGCATTAAAAAATCAGCTACGTCTGTGGGGGTTTTGCAAGCAGCATGCCTGCAGATGGAAACATTCCTATCATAGGATTTTTTAAAAAAAGAGCAGCATGTGTAAAAGAAGATGATGTGTGTTGGAAGGAGAGCAAATACAAAAGCAAGGTGATCTTTTTTCTGTGGCAGCAGGAGCCCTGGGAGGTTAAAGAGAATGATAAAGTAAGAACCAACCATGGAAGGCCATCAAAATAGACATACATAATATCATCAAAGTATATATACATGGAATTCATACATTAATAGGTTAATACATTCATACATTTTCTGTCCTTATGGAAACAGTGATCCTGTTGCTCAGCTGAAGCTGCATAGTTCATATGAGGGTTTCTTATTCCAGCTCCCAAAGCATACTGTCAAAATCAATAATGCATAGCATCACTTCTAAGTGACCAGGGGAACTGTGACTCAAAACACATCCCAGTGCAGTAGCCACTCAAACAGATCACAAGCACATAGACCCTGCTGTTGCTGGCATATTTTATTGTAAATCCACAAGCTGAATGGTCATAAATAAAAAGCAAGTGGAGTTCCTCCTGCGATCACAGCATGTTCAGCATCCCTATTTCAAAATTACACTAGATTGCAGGGAATTAGACATCACTTCACAGGGCTTTTCTCCCCAGTTTCACACCATTCCCTGTCCGTCTCCCCATCCATCGTCAGGGAGCCATTTCACAAGAAAATCAGATTCCAGAAGAAAGTCAATAAGACTGAGGCAGGCTGTCAGGTGAAGAAATCCTGCGCTCTTCAAGTCTCTGTGTCTAGAATCTCTGGGTGGATCGAATTCCCTTAACTTCATTCAGAATAAGAGAGCTCTTCTAGTAAAACATAGGAGCATAGCTGTACATGCAAAAGCCCTTTTGCTGTAGACCTGTCCTCAGCTAATTAGCCATATTGTCACTTAGAAATAATCTGCCAAATCTAACTGCTTAGCAGTCCTGGCTGCAGCTCAACTCAGGCTGTTCGCTCAGTGCAGAATCAGTCTGTTATGTATCTCCCTTTAGTGGCTGTGGTATAGAGGATAACGGTGCGTTCTTGCCACAGATACTGCGGCTAATCCTTCAGCTCAAGTAGCTAAGGTCTGTGTTCATCTCATTCTTTAGAAAATATGAGCCACCTGCCCCAAAATCTACATCTGCATAATTTGTAAGTCAAAAGGATAATTATATTTGTTTATTCTTAGAGGACAACATATATTTCAGAACAAACAATACTGTGATTCATCAGTATCCAGCTGAATAATGCATGCCTTCAAATTAATTTGATATCAAAATGAGTGGAGATCTGTTGAGGCTGGAAGGAGGTTGTTTGTTGTTTATTCACACATCTTGTTTTAGTTTTATTCTTCCTAAGCTGAGAAGAGCCTCTTTTTAGAGGCAAGATTTGTGCTTTACAAGGCAATTACCTTCAGTCAACAGGTCTCAGTTAACAACATTGTGGCTTTACAACAACACCCTGACTGAACCTTTTATTTATTTATTTATTTTTAGGTGACAGCTGTTCTGTATCTTTTGGGGTGTTTTTTGTTTGGTTGGTGGTTTTGTTTGGCTTAAAATCTGGTGGGCTTCACAAAACACAGACTAAGGCAATGCTGTGACTTTGGCAAATAAAAAAGATAAGAAATTTAGCACTGCTGTTGGAGCTTTCAGTGAATTTTCCACACAGGCAATACATTATTAAGCTCTAATTGCACAGGCAAACAAGACTTGGCACAGTGTCTGTCCAGAAATAGATTATCTTTCCAGAGCTAGAACATACCAAATTCTAGGAAAACTGGATACATGGATACACAAGAAGGATTTTTTTTTTTTTTTTTTTTCCTGAAGGAACAGTTTGATGATTTTGGATACTCAGATTAGTAAGATCTCCCAAGATCAGTGTATAAAGTGTGTTTTTACAGCATCAACACTGGAACAAGCAGTCATTATAAATCTGGTGCAGAGAGGGTATCTGGGCCTCTTGTCATTATTGAAAGCTAACAAGTTGGCCTTATCAGTTGCCCTAATCAGGTTAAGACCTGCTACTAAATCTGCACTCTAAGAGTAGATGGCCTTAATCGTTGTTCTGATTAGATCTTTTGTAAGACTGAGTCAAAAACCTGCAGGACTGAGGCACTGTCACCAATGCAGATTTTTTAAGGTTGTGAACATCAAGGCATTTCAGGTACATAAAAGGATTGCATCTTTTAGTGCAATAGAGTATTCATTTTCTTCAGCTTTTAAGCATCTTGAGGATTGAATTTGAAGACTAGCAGGATCTAGCGGCACCTGTATCTCAAGTCCTGGTTTTCCACAACACAGAAATTCTGACATACCTCACACCATCAGGAATGGCTGAATGGCATCTTCAAAAAGGGGCTGGAGCTGCTTTAATCCCCAAATCCGTAAACTTCTGTTGCTTTTTCCTACATGTGCATTTTCTTCCTTCTAGGTGAATATACTATTATGACAGCACATTTTCATCTGAAAAGAAAAATCGGTTATTTTGTCATCCAGACGTACCTTCCTTGCATTATGACTGTGATCTTATCTCAAGTCTCATTTTGGCTAAACAGAGAGTCTGTCCCTGCCAGAACTGTCTTTGGTGAGTATTTCTTGCAGTATAGGGGAAAGAGTGGTCTTGTTTGTGGAAGTCGTTTTTTGTAACGAAACCACAGTGCACTAATACTTATTTCTGTTTATTGCTTTAGAAGTTCCCTTATTCAGTTTTCACATGAAAATAATTTCAAAATACTGTCAGATCTTTTTGGTAAAATTATGACAGAAATTGGCTTTTTTTTTTTAAAAAAAAAAGCAAATCAGTTATATGAGGGTTAAAGGAGAGAAGACAGGAAGACAGAAGTATGAAATCCATGTGATTTGAGGTTTTATTCCACTCAGATAAAATAGTGAACTGTTTAGAACACATGAACATACATGTTATCAATTAGAGTTCATGCATACTCTAGTGTAAGCATTTAAAACAGATTTCACTTCAAAATATTTTGTTTATCTGTGTTTCAAATGTTTATCTGAGAAAACCATGTAGAGGTTAATTAGCAGCATTTATCTCTATTACCATCAAACAAATTCATATGATTTTGCATTTACAAAATGCATATTTACTAAAGAAGCTGCCATGCAAAAATTCCTTTGGGATCTCTGAATTACTTGATTTAAAGCTGGAAGATTGCAAAAATCAAGCACAATCTTAACTGAAGCTTGATGAAATATTTAGGATCTCCTGGATGAGAAATCAGGGTAACGAGAACAGTTTTGTGTATAAAATTTCATTTGAATCTTTTAAGAGTCATTCAGCTACAGAATCCTCCTGAAATCAGTTGGGAGCTTTGATTTAAAGTAAATTCAGTGGTCTGCATTGGGAGCTTTGAGGGGTAGTACTGATTCTAGGTTTGCAAAGCTGATACTGAGGGTTCAGTTTTGTCCTACAGGGGGCATCCGTTCACAGATGAAATTAGTGGCATCTCTGTCATATATTGACTTCTCTGACAGGAGGAGCTTCTGTAAAGGAAATGAAAAACAAGTGGGAAAACAAAAACTATAAGCCCACCTCATTATAAAAGTTACTGCTAAATAGACTGATCACTAAGTTTTTAATGCTATGCTTTATAACCAGTACTCTGTATATATGAAATATCAAAGTACAAGGATAAAATATCAGTAAGATTTTGGCTTATCTAACAAACAAGTGGGATTACGTTATATTTAAAAATACACAGACAAATACACTAAGGCTAGAATGTTGCCTTAGTAAGGCTACAGTAACTAGAATGCCTCAGAAGTACATATCTGAGGCAGAAGCTTTTATTTTCTCATGGTCAGCAAGGTGTCTTACTCTTTCAGAATATAATTTGGACACACTGATTTTGTGTGGCCTTCTTAGCTATTACTCTGAATCAGCGCCCAATTTAAAAATTTTAGGAATCCCGTAGGGACTACCAAGCTAATCTTTTATCTTTTTTCTCCCTTTACAGGAGTAACGACAGTCCTCACCATGACCACCTTAAGTATCAGTGCCCGAAACTCTTTGCCAAAAGTGGCCTATGCTACTGCCATGGACTGGTTTATAGCTGTGTGCTATGCGTTTGTGTTCTCTGCACTGATTGAGTTTGCAACAGTCAACTACTTCACCAAGAGAAGTTGGGCATGGGATGGCAAAAAAGCTCTTGAAGCAGCTAAAATTAAGGTGCTTACATTACATTTTTAAAGTACCTAGAATAAAAAGCAATTACCAAGCATGTTTCAAATAACTGAATAGACAGTTTTCAGCTTCTCCTTTAAAAGGTATTTAATTACATTGTGCCATACTCTCATCTTCCTATAAAGAAAAAAAATGCATGGAAATATTCCTTCTTCCACCAGCTGTATGGGGTGATTTGGAAAAAGTGACAGTGCATTAAATACATGTGACTTGGGATTTTAGCAGCCAGAAGTCTGATAGACAGCCAACATACACTGTGAAGGATATCTCACTCTGCTTGTGCTCTAAAAAATGCATGGGGAAGCTCACACTGAGCGCTCTGAGCAGTCAGGGTACGGGCACACTTTACCTTCATTAAAACAGAAAAATTAAAAGAAAGTGCTGTTATGAAGACATGAATTTCAAGCTGCATTTCAAGCTGAAATTTAACTTGTGGAATCTGACTGACATCAGATGATGTCCTAAACAAAGTTCATGCATGTAGGCGATAAAGCAATTGTAAAGTAACAATACAAAGAGAGGAAGCCTTTTGTTAGGAGGTTGATGTTAGTGCCTTGGCAGCTGCCTCCAAGGCTGCCACACAGGCAGGTGAACATTGCCCTGACAAAAGAACGGGCTAATTCACATGCCAAGTGAGATCCGGCCCTGGCAGTCCTTTTTTAGTGTTTGCTGACGTCAAGGAACGTTTAACCTCAATAGCGGCTGTAATATCGAGGCAAAAACAGCTGTTTGGGAGTCGAAGTCAGGACAGCCAGCAGACATTTGTTAGCATGACTGATTTGCGTGCGTGGATTTGGATTTATTATTTTGAGAACATATTTCCACTTTCTGTACCTGCTGTCTAACGTTTTGTTATTTACACTGCAGAAGAAAGAGCGTCAGTTACTGGGAAATAAATCAGCTAACACTTACACCACTGGAAAGATGACCCCCACACCAAACATACCAAAGGACTCAGCTCCATCTGTCATCTCAAACACAGTCACTGCTCCAGTGAAATCTGCAGAAGAAAAGCCTCCTGAAAGCAAAAAGACTTATAACAGCATCAGTAAGATTGACAAGATGTCCCGGATAATTTTTCCAGTGCTGTTTGGAACTTTTAACTTAGTCTACTGGGCCACATACTTAAATAGGGAGCCTGTTATTAAAGGTGCCAACTCTCCAAAATAAACTGAAGGACTCTAAAGCCACATGTGAGCCATACTTACAAAGCAGATGCTACCAAGGAAAATTTGAGATCCAGATGACTTTCTACATTTGGGCAATATTCTTCAGGAAGTTTTGCATGTTTAATAATATGTACAAATAATATTGCCTTGATTGTTTCTACATGTAACCTCAGATGTTTCGAAGATGGTTATATTACTTACTTACAGCAACAGATCTTTATAAAAGGTCAGAAGACATTGAACATGGCTTCTTTGCTGCTGAGTATCTTGCATTGATAGTTTACAAATAAAATAAGTTATATTTTTTAACTGTTCAAGTGTACTACATATCGTGGTTTTTATACTTCAGATGTACAGTCATATAATGTAGGCTTAAGCTATATTTTACAGAAGAGCTCCACTATTGTCATCTGATAGGTTACTATGAGCAACACCAGTTGTAAAAGTGCCAAATGATTAAGTGTAGGGCTCTGTTTGAGCACCTTTACTGATTATAGATAGTAGATTACTCCACAAATAAAACTGCACAGCCCAGTTTTCATTAGCAGAAGTTAATGCACTAAAACCTAATGGGGCTATGCTGATTTTCACTGCTGGAGCTACTAGCTTGCAGTGAAGTAACAGAGGGAGCAAGATGCTACTTGTGTAAATAAAGGTAGTGAAATCTTGCCCTTAGGAAAAAATAATACATGTTTGTTTGATTTTTTCTTTCTTTTTTTTTTTTTTTTTTTGGCATTCCAATGGAATTTGATCTGATTATTCTCAGTATTTATTCCAAAAATTAGAGATATATTGCATGAAATTATCTTTAACATAGATTATGAACATATTTGTGCAAATAATTTTTTGACAAAAGCAGTAGACATTTTTATTAGGATAAAGTAACTCATTTTTGGACATTTTCCCAAGAAGATTATGTTATATTAGCAGAGCTCAACAGTAAAGAATTACAATAATTCTGAAGTAATTATTACTTGTTTCCCAGAGTGAAAACCAATCAGCCAGCACAAAGAAGGGTGATCAGAAAAGCGATGTGCTTTATGACAGCAAGGTGTTTCAATGGCAATATTGACAGAAAGATCTTTATACTGTCCATCTGGAACTTTTCTATAAGACGCCCTGCTGTTGCCAATGTGTTTTGCTTTCACAATGAATGAGAAAATGCAATCTCAGTCTTCAGCTCTTTTCTCCTTGGCATCCTTTCCTTGTTCCAGAAGCTTTTGTAATTTAATCTTAATGTTTAAAATAAAAAATGCATTCAACACTTGATTGCTAAATGTCATTTTTATACTGGTTTTCATTTTAGGCAAATAAAAACATCTCACCACAAGAGTTAGAACAATTAATTGGAAAACACATGTGCATGCATATGAGTACATGGATGTACATGACCTATCCTTGCTGTCACCCAGAACGTTACAGATCAGGTCCAGGTCTGGGATGGTACTTGAGCTTCTTGTGTGTCTTCTCCATTCCTAAATGTTGCAAAGAAAAAAAAAGTTAAGGAGTGTATTGATGTTTGCAACTTTTATTTTGGTGCTCTAATTTCTAAAATTCAGTGGCCAGGAGAGAGGCATGAGACTAGCAGTTGACTGGAAGCGGGTGAAAAGGAGTAAGGTACATGTCAATCTGTTAGGTACAGTGCTGACTTGAGACAAGGTGAGGATTTGGCTCTTAGGTTTTATTTAGGCCTCCCAAGTGGCTTGAGAAGCCTTGCTCTTCGTTTCTTTATTTCTAAACCTGGATTGTGGTATTTGAATGCAATGAATCGAGTCCTTTGGGGACCAGGAAGAATAAATAATTGCAGAGCATGTTAGGAGGCATAATCATAAAGTCTAATGGGTATTTCTTTTCTTGCATGTAAGTTATTCCCACTCATAAAAAGGTGTGAGTCAAAGAAGACCTTCTCTTTTCCCTGTGAAAAGCATGTAACCTTGCTGAATTCAGCAGGGAGGCAGTGCCAGTGAAGTGCACACGTGCTGTGGGGGGGTCCTCAGTGGCTGGCTCAACGCTGCGCAGCTCCAGAGCAGCTAAAAGCGCCTAGTGTCTCATGGGAGGGAGCAGGTTTCGCCGCAGGCGCGCGATGCGTAGCCCGTCGCTGGCAGCCTCTTCTGCCTATGGCGATAGCGATGCATAATAAATGCAGTGCTACACTCAGGTCACCACACTTAGAGGCTGAATATGTGGGAATAGCAAACACAACAGTTGCCCTGAGTCAGGCGAGCGCCCGAGGATATTTCTTGTAACCACTGATATGGGCACATATCCCTCCTTCCAGCCTCAACCATTCTGTGATTCTGTGATTTGTCATCGTCTTTTTTTTTTAACTTGACTGCATACATACACACATTACTATGTTGCTGGCAAGCATGCATTTGTACCTGTAAACTCAGTTTTCTACTCTTGCAGCTGACAGGTGAGACAGACTCCCATTTTTATCATGCCTCATAATTTGTAACATTTGTAGCTGTGAAAGGGAAGTTGGTTTCTTTATAATAGGTGCATTTTCTTCACTTCAGGTGGTAAGAATAGTACTTGTTATTTCTTCCCTTCACATAACAAGCAGTGAAGTTGCATGAACTGGGTTTTTTTTCTTCTTCTTCTTTCTTTCAAGAAGATTAAGTAGTTGCAGGATGTAGAGATAGAAATAGTTACTGAACAGCAATGTTCCAGAGACTAAGGAACTAATGGACAGTCACTGACCCAAGACAGGTAACGTGATTCAATTCTCATCTGAAGGGAGGGACTTTTGCACCCTTTTCTAAATCAGAACTATATCAGCATTCTGAGATGCTGGCTGTCAGAGACTAGAAGAGTATTCAGGAAAAATATTAAATATACATGCTCTGTTGCTCTCGATCTTCCCCAAAACATCTGCTACTGGCCACTATCAGGAAGTATATTTCCTGATATATACTTACATATAAACCTTTGTTCTGACCCTGTGCAGCCGCTCAGGGCATGTCTTTGTGTAAGAGAAGGATGGAGCACAGGCTTACTGCGCCAGAACCTTAGGCCACAGTGCAGATGCCAAAGTGGCATCCGAGTGCTCTGGGGGCTGCATTTGCAGCATCGTTCAAAACTGTGACTCATCTGTAAACCTACAGAGGGCAGCATGCACGGTAGAGAGATGCCTAAATACACGTGTGCCACAAAACAAGAAAGAATCACAGCCAATTGCTTTCACTTCTCAATCTTACGTGTGTATACACACACACACACACACACACACACATATACACATATATATATAAAAGCCTCTGTTGTGAAGGTGAATCATCTTCAAAGCACCTTTAAAGCATCTCTGCAGCTGAATGGAACAGTGCAAAACTCTGTCTACCCAGGTGAATTTTCTGTGCTAATTTTTATTTGCTTGCACCCCAGTATGTCTCTTATTCCAAATGGCTCAGCATTGTTTGCTGGTCTCTATTCCAATCTGACTGTTTTTTCATGAAGAGTCTCCTACAACATGAAGAATACCTGCAAATCATTGCTAGTGCAGTTGTGCAGGAATGGAACAGAACAGGATGTTTTATTTTAGCAGACAATACTTTTTAATTTACCTGATATGTAGAAGATCTGAAAATTATCTGTCCAAGGTGGAGTCTCCTTCTCTGGAGATCTTCAAAACCCGCCTGGACACCACCCTGTGCCACATGCTCTAGGAGACCCTGCGTGTGCAGGGGGTTGGACTAGATGACCTCTAGAGGTCCCTTCCAACCCTAGCCATTCTATGATTCTATGATTCTATGAAGGCATGCGGCCCAACCGATATTATAAATAAATAAATCAAATAAATAAACATATATATATATATATATGAATGACACTTCGAGTTATATTGAATGAAGGCAGAAAATAATGATTAGGGCTCATTTTGTTGTCATGGATTTGCTAAACCTCATTAAAATTTCCTGAAGAAACAGTCTATCTTATGTTGCTTGAAGAATCCCACACGTTCCTAATCCTTGCTCAGAACTGAAACAGTAGAAGAGGAATGAACTCCTTCACCTGTGCTTCCACCTGAGTGGTAGATGTTGTGCCATAGTTTGGGAGGTACTTTAGTAAGCTGATTGACTCTAGTCCTGAACATTTAAATACCAAGCTATGGTCTACTGCCTCGTGCTGCACAACACTTAACAATTTAAACAACCTCCCTGCAGTCGGTAGGACTGTTTGTGTGGGAGACAAACTACTCATTGGCGGCATCTGAACTGTGGGAGATGGGAGCATTTCCCAGATCCTGGCTTACAGTAAACACCTTGGCCTTGTCCTGCTCTGTGCTAGAGCAGCACCTGGATGCAACAGCTTCCTCTGGAGGGAGCTTGGGCCACAGGAAAGGAAAGGGGTAAGTCGTGTGACCACCCCCAGCCTGGGTCAGCAGGGACACTGCAGGGAACACCTACTTAATAAAAAGGGATTGTCAGTATTTTTTTCTTATATGCTTTCACAAAAAAAGAGTGGAAAAATGAATTACAATAATTCACCACTGGAGTAAGTATACGCAGCTCTATGGCCAAATTTCCTCATTCCTCCCATTAAGAATGAAAGAGTAAGAGAAATAAAATAGAAAAGGTTTTTATTTGTGATATTTGAGTGGTGCCAGCTCACTCTACGGATGAATTTAGCCAAGAATGTATTTCCTAAAGCTTAGTCCTCTTCTGTTATCTTGAGCCCTGTTCTGCTTTTATTTTCTGAACAAAATATGCCCTCTGTGGAATAGCTAAGCATATTTGTACAGAACTGAGAAAAGAGTGATTTTATGAAGTAATCCTGTCTTTCAGAAATTCTTGCTCAGTGTATAAATTAAACTTTCAAGAAAACTGAATGAAATTGCTTTGCTATTCAGCTTATATAGTCAAGATGAATGTTGTACAACTATTTGTTTTTTAAATCTGGAGACTGTATTCTTTGTAATAAGAATATATTTCCCCTAATATTGTTGCTCACCAGATTGGAATAGACACTGACATATTCAGGGGAACCTAAACTATCCTGAAACAGGATAAAATAGAAAATCCTAAAACAGATTGATCAAATTGTTTAAGTTATTTTTGGCTTTTATATGCTTTTAATTCAATGCAAGCAAAACAATACTAAACATCCCAAATTATGGCCCTCATATGGTGACAATATCCCAGAGGGCAAATTCACTTTACCAATCCAGTATTTTGTTGGGGATATTTGTTCAATTTTGAGAGAGCAAAAGAATTAAAAGGTAGATTTAAGAAACCCAAAGGGCTTCTGAAGGATCTCCCTAGGATTAACATTAATTTAGACTCAAGTCTAAGTGTCTCATTCTGTATGGCATTATTTGTCTTTTTATTGCCATCCTCAAAGCAATTACCAATTCTCACAGCCACTATGTGTTAAAAGTTACTGTTTTAAATTTTCTAAAAAGAAAACAAAAAAAAAGAAAATTTTAAAATACTAACTGAAGATACTCATTTATTTCACTTAGAGGATTTTGAAGAGGTTTTAGAAAATGCCTGTAGACTGCATCGCGCAGGACTGACGATGATAGGTTACATTCATATGTGACATCTGAAGTACTACACGCAGAACAAAAAGTATTCTATAACCTCTAACCATGTAGATGACAGGCAATTAACTCTGGAACTGCTGTCAGCCATGGTACTCTTGGCCTCAGAAGGTCAGGGCTTGGTTCATGGGATCACACAGAGTCACAGTATAGGTAAGGTTGGAAGGGACCTCTGGAGACCGTCTAGTCCAACTCCCCGGCCATGCAGGGTCACCCAGATCACATAGCATGCAATTGTGTTCAGTTGACTTTTGAATATCTCCAAGGATTCCACATCCTCTCTGGGCAACCTATTCTGGTGCCCTGTCACCCTCACAGTCAGAAGGTTTTTCCTTAAGTTCAGGCAGAACATCCTGCGTTTCACTTTGTGCCCATTGTCTCTCACGTTATCAGTGCACACCACTGAGTACAGTCAGTCCCATCCCTGTCCTGAAAAGGGAAATAGCACCTTTGTAGGATACTGGTTTGGACAAACATACCACCACAGAGCAGCTTCTCTGGTAAAGAGAGTGTTCAGCATTTTCTGGGTCTTCTCTCACCTTTAGTGCCAGAATGGAAAGACCAAAGTCTAGTACATGTTTCAGGGATTGTCCCTGCTGTTAGAAAAACCACTGATTGTATGCAGCAAAGGAATGATGGCTCTGTTGTTGCTTTTCCAAACAGATTTTGAGGGAGAGCAGAGGAGTAAGAGCAACGAAAGGTCTGGATTAGGTGTTTTCTTTCCAAAGCTTTCCCAGGTGCCCCATCTTGCCCTTTGCTTGGCGAGTGTGGGGCAAGGGCAGGTCGCCCACGCTCTAGCAAGTTATCAATCAGTGTTTTCCTCACCAGAATACTTATTCCTTCTCTCTCTCTATGTAGTTCTCAGTGTCAGGACATTAGGAGTGGGGATATTCTATGTTCTTAAACAGCACGATTGCTTGGGGACTCACTTGTTGTAAATTGGAGGTTGTTGCCAGTGAATATGCAGTCAGCTGTGCCCAAGAAGATGTTCCTAGAAAGGAAACAAGTTAAAAGCTTTGCCCACCCTTACACCAAACTTGAGATGGATGCAAACTGCTCTAAAGACAGGAGTAAATGCCTCAAGCTTGTTCAAGCTGAACTGGCTACCCAGGAGCAACTGTTCAGAACAGCCCCAAGTGTTCTTGCCTAATCAGCCTCCTTCAGCTGGATGCATACGAGGGATAGTACACACTGGTTCCAAAAGCAGAGGTAATTGTTGGCTACGAGGTGGGCAGAATAGCAGAAGACTCCCTATGAGCTGCTATGCCATCCTTGAACTTTGCTTCTTCCTGGCATCTGTAGGCATGGCATAGGCTTAGCCAGAGTGCACTGACCGAGGGGTTAGTCACTAAGAACTGGTGCCACACATTTTTCATGGGATTTGCAAAGGGCTTCACCAAACAATTACTTTTATTCTTTCTCTTCCTGCACTGGCATAATCATTGCTGCCCCCTGAGTACCTCAGTTGGCGGAGTCCTCTGGTTTTTCCCAGAAGGGTCTCCATAAAACTCTCCTAGGAGTAGTAGAGGATTTGAGATTCCACTCTGTAGCAGCACTGCTTTGCTACAAAGTGTTGTCCCCTTATTATTGGAGCCCACTGCCCTGTCACAGAGGTGACTTTGTTCCTCTTTTGATGCTGTTTAGGTGATTTAAGAAATCACTTCTTTGAAATATGATGTGTGTGTTCACCTGTCCTTTACAACAGTTCATTGTTGCACAAATCACAACGGCAATCTTCCAGCCTATCTCAAAAAATTGGGACTTCTAACCAACTCCTGACCTAGCTTTATGGCTAGCCTTGTTGGGTATGCTGATGGCAATGCTTTTCCAGCACTGAGCAGCATTTTGAGACTAACCACCAAAATGAAAAACAAATGAAAAACGAACAAAAACCATCAGCCAATCAAAGAGACTACCTTGTCTGTAAGACCTGCTAAATCTGTCTCCTGCTTTGGTGTTACTGATGTCCTCAGGGCAGCTCCTCAAGGACTGTCCAGCCACAGAGGTCCACATGTGCAGAGGGTGTCTACCCTTGATGTTCCTGTTTCTGCCAGTGAGCGTATGCAAGGCTGTTGAAAAGCAACACCACCATATCTTCAGGGAGATTTACAATGTCCTGCTCTCGCGCCAAAGACAGCATGTGAGCTTCATGCTGAAGGAGAGAGGGTAAGGTCACATAGAAGACATCTCGACATACGAAGTTCTGAGGGTCACACAGTGAGGACTCTCCTCAAGCATTTAATTGCATGCAAAGTTGAGCTGCCTAATGCAACAAAACTATGTTGTGCTAGAAAGGGGGCATCCAATTCTCACAAGAGAGCTAAAACTTGTATTTCTGGTCCCCATTCCTTCCCTGTTTCCCTCTTTAGTCAACTGGCACAGCTGCCTTCTGAAATGTTGAACTTTCTCCTGTCATGTACAACAAAACCCACCAAGGTTGCATATGGGAAAAAATGTAATGAAAGGTAAATTAGAATATAGAATAACTTCATTGTGCTAGAGACTATAAACACGTTACTGTTGTTAAAGCATGCAATAAAAAGTTTTTTGTTAGAATATGTGTTTAATAAGCATAATCTTCATCTGAATATACTATTTGAAGAGGCCCAGCAAAGGCAAGGGTGCAGTTAAAAAAATAAAAAGAAAAATCAAGTATGAGAAATAGAAAAGGAAAAATGCATAAGGAAGGAGGTCTAATAAAAGGAGCTAAAACATTGCTTCTGCGTTAGGACATAGCCCACCGATGACACAGGTAAGAGAGTCTTCAACATCAGCCCATTCCTGCGTATAGCCAGCAGAGAAGGAGGCAATAAATGGACCGTAGAACTCTGTGCAAGCCGTGGGCTTGCCGTCACACCGTAACTGAAGAGACAACTCTCCAGTTAAACGTTATGAGAGGGTTTTTTCCACGGTGACAGCGTCACGGCCGCAATACGGCCGCAACAGCCGCCTCTTCTAAAGCTGCTGCCGCTGCAGGCGGCGCTTCCCCCAGCGGCCGCCAGGGGGTCCCGCCGCGATGGCGGGGACGCTCCGTGCCCTCCCCTTCCATATTCCCCTCATTGTTATTATCGTTTCCCCTTCCCCAGGCAGCGGGAGGTCTGGAGTTCAACTGCATTCCTCTGCTGGCGGCAGAGAGGAGCGCAAGTTTTACAGCAAGCGATTACGGGCGATCGGCGGTAATTGCAATCAGGCAAAGTCAACACGGGAGAACTGCAGTATAATCCAGTAAAGGGAAGTTTAGGTGGCAGGAACCTAAAGTGCATGACTGGAAATTAATTGCCTGGTTCGCGGTGGATTTTCTCTAAGCTGCCTCGTTCCCTCAATAAATAAATTAGGGAACAGAACTCATTCTCATCACTTCTCCCAGACATCGTGGAGGAGCCACTCTGAAAGCAAGATTATGTCTTCCAGCAGAACCTTTTTTTTTTAATTTTATTTTAATGTAATGTCATAATTAAAAGCAACTTCCCCCAAAACTCGGTAATAATACCCAAGGGAGGAGAAAGCAAAGATGTATACTCCAGAGACTTCAAATCTCAGCAAAATGATCGCTCTGGCAGGGTTTCTTGATTCTGCTTTGCTGTAACATAAGTGAATTTTTGTCGTTTTCCAACTCTGAAAGCAAAGGGCAATATTCTTATTACCCCGCTGCCTCATGTAAAGCTCCACAGAACTGGAGAGAATTGAAGGTGACAAAAACGCATCTCTGTTGTTCTTAGCAGAGGAGAAAGACACACTAAGTCCAGACCCAAACCATCCCTCCCCTGAATACACCGCGCTGCAGTCACACTTCCTAGTTCTCATAGGAAAAAAAAATTAAAAAACAATTATTCCGAAGATCCCATTACACGCAGAAATCCATGTAACTTTGCCTCCTGCATGGCCCCCAGCTCTCCGTATACATACGGTAAGTGTATGCTACACGCGCGTGTGTGCATAGTGTGTGTGTGTGTGTGTGTATATGTATATGTATATGTATATGTATATGTATATGTATATGTGTATGTGCGGGCGCACAGCGCAGTGCCCGCCGGCTCCCGCACCCCCGCCGCCAGGCACGGGGCCGGCTCCGCGCACGCTCTGCCCCCGCAGCTCTGCCCGCACCCCGCCGCCCCGACAGCCGCGCCGGGCCCGGCAAGGAGAGGGGCGGGCACCGCAGGACGCCGCGGGAGAAGCCCCCGTGCCCGGCGGCCTCGCCGCCTCCCTCCGCTCCTGGGCGCCCGCGCGGTACCTGTTGGGCAGAGCGCGGAGGAGGCGCCGCCGGCGCGGGGC
>PTEX01000025.1:3897112-4021268 GCA_003342815.1 Eudromia elegans | reverse complement strand
CCTTTTCCCTTCCCTTTTCCCTTCCCTTTTCCCTTCCCTTTTCCCTTCCCTTTTCCCTTCCCTTTTCCCTTCCACACAGACATTTACAACAGCTTTAGGGACTGTGCTGTTCCTCTCAGCAGCCCGTCCCACAGTGGCATCTTTCTCTCCTCCTCATCCTCTCAGGAAACACTAGTTGCTTCATGTCAGTCCCTGCGGCCAGGAGAGCACATCCTGGACACACTTATTCTGGGAAATAAACCCTTTCTCCCATAGGCTCTTGCTTTTTTTTTTTTTAACCTTCCTCTTCTTTGGCTCATGCATTTTTGTCTTCTTCCAGGATCAAAGCCAGTGTCTCCTTAGACATCTGGGAAAAGAGGGCAGCCCTCCTTCCCTTTTCTTGCAAAAAGATCCCTTTTCTTGATTTTCCGGCAAATCACCTGCCATCGTCCCACGTTTATTTGTGCAGATAGCAGGAATATTATAGGAGTTTGGCAGTGAGGATACAGGTGAAAAAGCAGCCTCGGGTGCCTTCAGAGAGATTAACTGCACAGAGGCAAGCGAGAGAAGTGAAAGCAAACTCTCAAGGAGGGAAAGAAAACACCTCGAAAAGTAGGTGTTTAACGTGCAGCAGTGTTGTTAGGCTCCCTGTGAACGCTCTCCCTCCCGCAGTGCTAATCTAGAAGCTAGGCGGGAGTTTACATCCTTTGGGGGTATTTTCTAGGAAACAAGCTGCTACGGTGAAGGGATTTAAAAAGTCTCTCGAGAGGCGCTTAGAGTCTTGTTGGTAACTGCTTTAAAGAAGCTGCTCCCTGGCACGGGAGTCATGGTCCTGCATGGACGCAGTCGCCACTCCCCTGTGCAGCCCCCGGGCTGGAGTAAAGGTGCGGTGGGTGCAAGGCATGCGAGCTGGTGCTGCTTTCTGTGCAGCAATCCAGCCCCACTGCCCGCTTTCTACGAGCTACGAGATGTAAGCGCTGTGTGTTTGGAGATGGAGCCTCCTCTGAGAATGGCTCTGTAACTGCAGCATTCAAACATTTGGCTTTTCATGAATCTTAGGGGGGGAAAACCCACCCTCTTGGGTTTTTCTAACACTTCTGGTTGAATTACACAGAAAATAAGCTCTAAAAATACAGTTTACTAATGGAAAATGCCTATTTATCTCTCTCTCTTTTTTTTTTTGGCATAAGTTTTCTGTACTTTTGGAACTTGACTATATTAGCTTTTTCCATAGAAAATCCTCAGGGGCTGGAGTTCAAATTATTTTCATATATTTGGTATATATTTGGTTTATATATTTGGAATGGGTATCCAGAGCACTAGTGGTTTGTCGGGTCATGTTAAGTGATTCATGGCTAATCCTTACAGACATACTGCTTGTAGAGCAGTTTCAATTAAAAGTTTGATAATATGCTTGAATGGTGGTTTGCAAGCAATGATGAGGGTTGATGAGTCTCTATGATTAAATTTTTATAATTACATTGTTTTTTTCCCTTGTCACGATAGAGAGCCTATGAGATCTTCTTGAAATTTAAGTTATTTTGAAAATCACTAGTATCATTACAGAAGTGCAGGGAGAGAAAGAGGGAGGGAGGGGTTGCTTTGGTGGAGGCAGCTCCGGCGTTAGTACATGCCAAGCATATGCAAGGCCGGTGTCTCCAAATCTTTGTTGTTTTGTACCTTGCATCATTGACATCTGTGTGAAAACACCATGAAATCCCATCAAATCACTAGGGCAATTGTGAGTCCAAGCTCTAGGCGATTCCTGCTGCAGGTTCCAAGACTGAGGTTATCTTTTCTCCTGATAGCTTCATCTCAGCTTAACTGTCACAGATTTTCTCGACTGAGGGAGATGAAATAGATTTGGTTTCTAAGATACCAAAAGATACATCTTCAAATCAACATTTTACTGTTCATGCACAAAAGGCTGCACGAATGAAATTGGTCCCATGTGTGAAAATAGCTCTAGCTGTAGTTTCTAAGCAAACTGTAGTTTTACTACATTTGTATCACCAAACTCTTAAAATGAAAATAATTGACCTGTGAAAGAACAGTTGTAACTCTTTGTATAGTACCATCTTTTTAATGTCATTAAAACTAGAGGGAGACTCTGAAATGCAAATTAATTTATGCATTAGTGTGCTTGTGATAATCTATCTTACACTCAAAGAGCAAGTCCTTAATTCTAAGCCTTGTAATACATTACATTCTGAAATGCAGGCACTGAGAATATAATAATTTATTAATAGGATAAAATGATCAGGAAATATTAAAAGTTCTAAATTTTTAATACTCTTATTAGCCTCTTTGTAAGAGATGAATCAATTGTCTTGAAGGATTCATAAAATTATACTGCAAATGCTAGCTCATCATAAGAGTATGTTAACTAGTATGGGTAGGTTGGTTAAAATATAAGATGGAAAACAGTACCCTGATAGCTGTATTAACTCACAGACTATAATTTCTCTGAGACTGGCAGAAAACATCTTCAGAACAATATCTGATGATGCCCCACCCACAAACATGCAATTAATGTTGAGAACATTTGCTTGCAAAAAGGTTGGCTAGATAGACAAACTCATGGGAGAAATCTAAAACTTCTTAAAATGAGTGTGGAGATTTACTCAGAATGTACATTCCAGTTTTGTTTATGTAAAATAACATCTATTTGTTTGATCTATTATTGCAGCTCTAGAAAGGTTGAAGAGGATGAATATGAAGATGGAACAACTAACCAAAAATGGGTATTAGCTCCAAAAACACAGGACACAGATGTGACTCTCATACTAAACAAGCTGTTGAGGGAGTATGACAAAAAGCTGCGGCCAGATATTGGAAGTAAGTTTTACTTTCTCTGCAAGTGAAGAAAAGTATCTATGAGTACTGACATTATATTGTGTTTTGGTTAGTAAACACTGATGTTTGGAAAACACTGGTGTTTTCATTTCCAAGTCAATGTTTTGTGAATGCTGATTAGAAAGCCGTGGAGGTAATTCAGCCTGATAAACTCAGTTGCATGTGTTTACAGTGTGAACATAGACATGGAATGACTAGCTCCAAAGGACTGAGCAGGTCTTTGGCACAGTCAGGAACACTTCTTCTTTTGTTATCCAGTGCATACATATGAAAAACTCAGGCCGCAGGCTCTAATGAGCCATAAAAGAAGCAGCATATTAAAAACAAAAGGTAGGACACAGCAGGAGAAGAATGTGCATTTACCCTCTTCAAAACACGTCATGATCCCAGAAATTACGTTCCTTATACCGAAAAGAAGGACTTGGATTTGCCTCTGTAAATATAGGACAATTCTAGAGATTTCCTCCCCCAAACCAGCAGACATTTGATATGCAGAGATCTGATGGAAGTGTCGTGAGGCAGTACTAGTATATATCAGGATACATTTAGGGAAAAACCAGTAGATATCTGTATGTTTATAATTATTTTGAGTTATTTTCCATTTTTGATTTTTTTTTCTTATTTGTATAATGGAGGTCTGTATTCTAACTATTGCTTTTTACCATTTGTGATTGGTTGTATCCTGTTTACCTTGCTTATATCCTTAGATCAGAAGAGCTACAGCAATGCTGCTGTTCAGTTTACATGCTGTGCGGCCTGTTCATATGACAGAAATCAGAGAAAACCTATTTTTTACTTTTTTTTTGTGCTTTCCATATAGTTCAGAATAACCTGGGAAGCAAAGGAACCTGAAAACCCACACAGTTTGCTGTAGCTAGATTTTTGCAGAAAGGTTAGAGATAATTTCTACCACTGATTATAAATGAGATGGCTATTTGGTTATGAAACATGTGTTGATACATGTTTTCTAGATGATCCTAGGTAGCAGTATTAAATGGATGGATAGAACAGCCACATTTATGGCTGTACATTTATGCACATTTTTTTTGCTTACTTATTTATATTTAGTTAACAGTTACTAAGTTTCACATCTGGGGGTATTCACTGCTATTGTAGTGTCTAATAGATCCACACTATTACAGTAGCCTCAGAAAAACTATGCCATATGATAAAAGGGTTCTTTTTCATAGCTATTGTTTGATTTTTCTACAGTGTTTAAATATATCATATTTTATAGATGCCTCTGATTTTATCAGGGAGTGACATTTATCTCTCTCCCTACCTCTTTTGTCATACTTGATTTAGCTGATCTTTAATACCTGTTGGAAAAATGCTTTGATACAGTGTCCCAACTGCAGCAACATCTGGAAGACATTCTCAGACAAATATATCTATATATATATATTACTCTGTACATTATGTCCTTAGATCACTGACTTCAGACTGAGTAAATTATGTAATGCCTGTGTGGGACAAAGCAATCATTCACAGTTCCTCTGTCAGTTACCATAAAATTAGTGGAGGTCAGGCAAATCCTGCAGAACTGGAAATTTGTTGTTGCCAAAGTAATTCCTTTTGTATCCACAAACTTTCATAAATCCTGTTTTAGAGAAAGGAGTTAAATGACACAGCTCTTCATATATCCTACCAAACAGAGACTTCAGAGTTCTGGACTACAGCTATCTATTTCTGCTAAGGATCCAAGTCCTAGCCATTTTTCTCGTTGATAGGATTCTGGCTATTTTACAGCTTAGCTAAGTGTTGCTCAGTACTAGGGAGGTTATTTCAATACCCTGCATCCTTTCCTACACTCCCTTTCCTGCTCTCCCACCTCTGATGCAGATAAATAATGTTGCCCTTTTGAAGCTATGGAGCCACTGCATTTGTCAAGAACACCAGGGGGATGTCAGAGGACGAGGCACTATGTCCAACTTAGCTGATTTGGCAGCTCATTCCTTACACTAAATTATGCCTACCTTTGCATGAGGGAGAAGATTACCCTCCTAGTTAGACAGTTGACTTGTTCTGCCAACTAAACTGGGTCCCTCTCCTGAAACTCCCAGTATTAATATTTATCAGTTAAAGCACTAGGAAAAAAAAAGTAGTGGACTAGATATATTAGTGCATCAAATAATAAAATACATATTTTAGAATTTCAGGAAAGCATGGAATGAGCCAACAGAGGAAAGAGAGAAGCAATTTTCAAAATCAAAGCAGAAGTGGAGCTAATAAAAGACACGGAGGATTAAATTCTGGATTGACGTGCAGTCAGCTACTCATTAGGGTCTTTCAATTTGAGCAGTGTTGCCTGTAAGCAAACCACCTGTCCCGCAGCACAGAGGAGACTCACCATTTCATGTGAGGTTGCTCTTCACTCCTTTATCCAGTTTCTTATTTCAAAACAAGTGTGTCTAACTGTGGATACCTTTAGCAAAACTTCTGAAGGAAGTGGTCTTCTTTTTGGAAGCAATCAGATGAGCTTAGTAAAATAGTAATTGCTCATCTCTTTCTTTGATATTTTTATGTCACTTGCCTGTCAAGAACTATGGGAGGAAATAGAAAATTGTGGCAAATGGAAGATGTTGCAGTGCATGTTGTGAGTTTTCGGTGGACTTTCATCCTTCCTAGGGGACTTTATGTTTTGGCTAACCCAAGTATATCCAAGCACTACCTAGCTCTAAATACACAAAATCTTGAGTGCCCACTTGCCTTCAGGTCAGGGGTAAATTTGTCACTAAATGTCCTGTGAACAGACATTCAGCACCACCTCTGTCCGGAAGTGAGAAGGGTCAATGCTAACATGTGAGGCCAGAACTTCCTCCTTTCTCTTTGTAAGAATTGTTTTGCTTATCCCATCATTATGCCTGGTCTGGACTTTCATGCAAAACACTGTGGCTTAGATCCCATGCTCTGGTCTACGCTTACCTGACAGCGCTGCACATCAGAGGCCTTGCATTCAGTGTACCAAATCAGGGTTTTGAAGGAGGTTGAGTAACCAAAATATTAGGCAAAGTAGTTGCCCTATGAAGTCTATCAGCAATATGACACCTCAGCAGGAGGTAGCTAGGTGAAAGGGGCCGTGGGACTTCCAAAGCAAGGGAATGTCTGCCTGCATTCCCCTTGGCCACACACTGAGCAGAATTCTTGTCTCCAAAAATATCGCAGCTTGTCGGGGGGTTCATTTTAATAGTGGCATCTGGCAACTGTGCCTCTTGGAACTGAAAAAGAAAAAAAACAGAAGAGAAAGCACCGCGCACTGAACAGCTTATTGATGTGCATCAATGAAAGAGAAAAGTGTATGACAGGAGAAGGAGTCATTTCCACTCATTTTTTTTTACCAGCTTAGTCTTAGGGCTGAGTGTCCTAGCATTGTGCCACAGTATAAAAGGCACGAAACTCAGGTTAACCTGCTCTGACTGGTGAAGTTCTTAAAATTCTTTCTTTAGACAGGTACTCTAAGGTGTGTTTCAAAGTCCTTTGAAGGCATATTAAATGGGTTTGCAACTTTTTCTAAGTGTAGTTATGCTTTACTGACCTGCAAAAGCGTGATTTCTTCCTCAAATTGCACAGAATTAAGTTCCAACATTTGGTAGGACACAAATACTAGCCCTGAAATTTTTCTTCCTTTTTATTAATATGATGAAGAGGCAGGTAAATCAGCAGGTTACAGAGCAGAATGATAACTTCATCTAGAAAAACTTCATACTTATATAGAACTTACTTTATTAATAAAATCAGATTTTTGCCTTTGCACTATTTTTGACCAACTGACCAGCTTTAAACCATAATCTTTATTAATTCCCCCTCCATCAAAATACTGAAAAATTAAATGTCACATGACAAAATAGATTCTTTCCACGCCAGTTTACTTTAATGGAGCTTTACTTTTATTCACCTTTCTTAATGGACAGCTCCACACCTACAGTCCTGGAAAGTAAAACTGCCTTTATTACTCTGTTTAGCTGTTGTGTTCATAGAGAATGTAAGTTGCCTTAGACAACTGGAGAGAGTTTGTAACAGTGCTATTCTGAATTAAAAGTTTTGCCAGCTTATGCAGTGAGTCATTGCACTGCCTGAGTGAGGTTTGCGTATGGTAGGTGATATGCCGTGTCTTCTATTGTGAAAGTCACTTTTCCCATAGAAAAGGGGAGTGTGTGAGAGGTTTCTGAAGTATGACAAGTACTAGGAGAGAAAAAGCCCTAGACTAGGCTTAGGCCTGCAGTGCTTACTTGGAGCACGAAGAGCGTTGAGTCTTAACAGTTGCCTTTCTGTAGCTGGTTTGTCTACCTCAGGGAAGTTTTTCCCCTCGACTTCTTCACTAAAAGCGGAAACTAATGGGGCAAAATTTCAGTGATGACAGGACAGTGGTAATGTTAAGATTGTTCATGAACCGTCATAATTTCCAAGTTTCTCTTTTTTATCTCTACCTGCTAATGTGAAAGAAAATATCTTATTCGATTTCACCAGTACTTTTTTAGAAACATTCTGTGAGTATCTCTAACAAGTAATCATTTACCTCATCACTCTAATTTAAGGGCACAACATATTCTTAGACCCACATCCATCATTCCTGCAATTACCTGCCCTTCACCCTAGCGCCTGAAATACTCCTCCCAGGATATAGCAGGGTGGAACACGAAGTTACACATATACTTGCGGGGTTCACATAGCAAGAACTGCTGTCCATTATCTCTCTCAGTAGAGTTATAAATGTAAGAAACTGGTGTTAGGTAAGTGATAGTGTTCTAGTTTTTGTATTTTAAGAAAAAAAAACTTTAAAAATTACTAAATGTTTTATTTTCTCCCCATTTGTACCAGTGATCTTTGCAGTATTTTGTCAGGGAATGTTCAATATTTCCATTTCAGAGACTGAGGTAGGATAATGCTGCTAACAAAAAAAAGCACTATAAGGGGCTACAGTGTGCTTAAACTATCCAGGGCAATGGAAAGTACAGAGAGGTCATAAATATTAGATATAAAGTTAAAATAAGATGCAAAACCAAATCAAAGAATAGAAAGTTACAAGACAGAGGTTCCTGGATCTCCAAGTTATCTAGCTGAATGGTAGGTTTTCAACTGATACCCCTGGTAATAGCTCAAATTTGAAAAAAATGAATTAGATTTTAATATGTTACAGGAATTTTATAAATGTGGAATATTATAATCTTCATTTATTGTTCTTATGTATTCTAAGACCTATCCTCTGAGCTGCCTGTCTTCCTAATTTAAAAAAAGAAAGGCAAACTGACCTCAAATGTTATATCAGACTTGAGGCAAGAACATTACGGGGAAGATAGAGCAAATATGAATAATATCAATCTTACCAATATCATTAATTGAAAGAGTAAGAAAGAGTCTTATGGAAATCTATATATTGCAAATATATTCAATTGTGTTCTGTTTCTCAACTGTATTGTGTTGAACAAAGTATTATCAATTCCTGTTTTGAGGTGATCTCACCACTGATGCCTTCCTTTCCCTCTCTTTTCAATTATATTACAGTAACTCAGAGGCTGCTGGGACTCTCCATATATTTATGATCCTCAGAACTTCTACTATTTCTCTTATGTATTTATCAACCAGATAAATGGACTTTAAAGTGTATGTCCGTATATACACAAACACACCCTTACACAATTTTCATGCCCATATATCTTCCAGCTCCACAGGCTTTACTTGTCTTGAGAGTCAACTGTTGTGTGTTGGGTTTTTTTAAATTTTTTTTTATTTTCCTCACAAGTAGCTTTATTAAATTTCTCAAGACCAGAGCGATCTCACAAACAGCTGTACAACTCTCAGGTCCTTGAATATGTTTGTACCTGTGTAGCCAGTAGAAGCAGGTAGGCTAATTTGTGTAGGCAAATGAAAAGGAGAGGTTCTGTCTGGCTTGCTTTACTGTGCTGGCTTTGGAGGGTTTAATAGCAGTTCTCTTTATAAACAGTTAAAAGTTATCTGTGTAACTAATTTAAGCAGTTTCCCAATGTGTGGCAGGAGCAGATAGATCTGCTGAGTGAGTGGGCAGAACTTTCTGTTGCTCTTCAAAGCAGATAAGCATTTCCAAGCACAATGCAAATGAAAACCTTCAGTTCTGGAGCTGTATTGGAACCTTCCTTCTGTCTGATCCGCCATCATGGCAGGCCACACTGAAATGCACCCTAATGTGGACTACAGGCTGTTACTTCCGCTGTGACTGTCAAGTTATTTCTGCTAGCTGCTGATTGCCAGGCCTGATATTCTTTAAATTAGCTCCGGCAAGGCTTCCACATATGTGATGACAGAGGATTGCTGATTGCCTCACAGATCAAAACATTGCCTGGATCATAGTGCAGAGAAAGCTGTAAAATGTTATGCAGGGTAAAATTATTCCTTTCTGGTCGAAGTCTTTTTTTCATGCTATCATGTGAGAAATGTTAGACTCCTTATAGCAGGAAGTAGTGAGAGACTGTTGTCACTTCAGGGCTTATAGCAGCCGCACGTGGAGAGTTAACTGGTGTATAAGTAGTGAAAGTGCTCCACAGTGGAAAGGGGAGAAGAAGTAAATTCTGTTTGTGTTACAGTAGCACTCAGGAGGGGAAGGTCATAGTCCTGGATCTGAATCCAGTGGGGGTGGGCACTGCAGAAAGAGGTAGAGATTAGTCTAATTAGGCTAGTATATCAAGAAAAAACATTGAATAAACCAATAGTTAGGATATGGAATGCTGCAGCCAAGACTCAAGTAGGAAGCAGATGAATCTGGCGAGTGCTCAGTAGTGGAAAAAGATTCTAAGGAAAAAAAAGTTTCAATTGCAGTCATTGGAATGTCCCTTTCCCTTTTTCTTTTGGGGAAGGAAAGTGGATTGTTACTATTTCAGAATAAATTCAGCGTCTATTCTGATTCAGCTACCAAACTGGAAATCCATTAACTGCCTGTTTCCATGAATAGGACAGTAAATATGAAGATTATTTTAGTGCCAATCATCTCCCACGCGTAATGTATAAGCACACTTATGTGAAGAGGTGTTTCTGGAGAAAGGAACAGTACTAGATGCAAGTGAGAACCATCTCTGTTCTAGGGAGGATAAAACAGTTTTGTCAGTTGTCTGCAGAGATTTTAATTCTCTAGCATCTCTAGTAGTTGATACTTTCTTCTTCTAACTTTGTCATGAACACTACCAGAATATTATTGTTAAGACTAATAAAGAACGAGTAAACCACTCAGTGGCTACTCCAGAATCCCAGTTTTAGATTTTGAAAACTGTGATCCATATTTGAGTTTTAAAAAATGGCATAAACCACAGATGATGTAAATATAGAGGAAAACAGAGTCAGGAATCTTAAAAATATTTTGAGTAATGGACAAAGATGCTTTAGTTCTCTTATAATTTGTTGGGAGAAGTTGATGATTCACTTGTGTTACATAAAACAAAAATCTTACCGCAGTTAGCCTCATGTATAAGTTTGACCAATAAACTGCACAGTACCATAGTCTGGAACATAGGATAACTTCATTCAAATCCATGAGAGAGAGTAAGTTTTTCTTTTGGAAATTTGAAAAAGTGAGAAAGAAACCTCACAAAACTGTCAGGTAAATTGCTTGCATCTTGAGCCCCTAACCTCAATCTGGTGCCAATGCAGTATATCAAATACAGGCATTTTCAAAATCTAGCAAGGAGGCATTTCTGATCAGAAGAGGCTGTTGACAGTGAACTTTTTGACGCCGCATTCTTGCTTTTTGAACCTTCTAAGCAGCGCAATTTCCAGTTTTATTGCTGAAGCAGTTTTTGTCACAGATGCTCAGCTGTGAGTGAGGAGATTCATTGCACTTTTTTTTCTCCTTGTCTCAGGTAAAACTCTCATGAGCCAAACTGAAAGGATATGTGACATGTTTCACGTTAATGGAGAGACCCTGCAGCCTCCCCTCTCCCATTTTAGGTTATAGCTGTTACCTGAGTTCTCTCATCTTTCCGTAACTTCACTTAAACTTCACCAATCTGAAAGGAGTTTGGGAGGGTAGCACACAGACTTTCAGGAAGATAGGGACTGGAAGTTAGGGAAGAGTAAGGAAAAGTCAGATCTACATTACAGTAGACAGCTCTCTCTCTCTTTTGTCATTACTAGTTTCTGCTGGCTCTTCCAAATGTAAAAGTGTACTCAGAGGGTGTTCTTTCATCAAAGCAGCTTTCTGAGCAGATCTTTAAATTTGACAGTTTCCCATTTTGAGGTTGGAGCAGGAAGAAATAAAGTAATCTATCATTTTTTCAGACTGAAAATTTTCAACATATTATTTTAAAATATCTTTGCCCTTTTGTGGATTTATCTATATGTTTTTCATATAACTATTATTGTTCATCCTGACATTGCTAGCTTCGGAGACCTTGCAAGAACAAATTCTGTTATTGTTTAGTCTCCTCATGCTGCATAGGAACTTTCTCCTTCTATGAACATAAATTTAAATAAAACTATAATGTAAGTTCTAGAGACTTATCATAAAGCCAGCATAACTATGAAAGATCTGTAGTTCTTATATCCAGTCACTATTGTATCAGAAAAATTATGGCTTATGAATTAGGGAAAAATAAACAAAAGATAAAAGTGAAGATTGTTGGTGATGGTGGGAGATGAAGAATAAAACTGATTCTTAGTTGATTGAGGGAATCCTTATGTGTGGCCTCTCATTCACACTCCTGGACAAAGAGCAACAAAATCTGGCATGCAAATAAAATATCCTACTCAAGCAACTGTGTTTCCATCCTGATGTTGCTGTTGTCTAAATTTTCTCTCAAGTCTCTACCCAATTTTTTATTTCCTTCTGTTTTTTATTTTCAGTCCTGCTGTCTCCCATTTCCTTCCCTTCTCAAGGAAAATTTGTCATCCTGCTTTCCTTACAGATCTTGAGTTTTTGGCAGTTTGGTCTTAAATCATGGAGATGACAATTCTGTCAGAATTTTTCATTCTGTAGCAAGTGAAGGGCTTTGACTTCTATCTATTGTTTAAGCTCGCACTCTTCTAAGCAGGATTTTTTCCTTACTGACATCTTCCCATTATCATCTCTTTCTTCAAATATGATTTGTCCTAAAACAGGGAAATTTTAGGTGTTCACAACTGTGCCTGGGAAGTGACTTGTTAGCATAGCAATCTGTTTACTGGAACAAACAAGTAATTAGATGTCACATATAAGGTCCTGTAGGAAAATATTAATATCATTGCTAATGCAAAGTAAACACTAACACAGAAATAATTTCTATGACAGTTACCAGTAACTGTGTAACTATTTGTTACAGCTTTATTTCAGTTTAAAAATAAGAATTTATGTGTTAACGAAATAAGCTAAAACATATTTGTAGAATGATTTCAAGAAGTATGTCATTACTGTAAAGCCAATCTTATTTGTCTTTTGCTCTCAGATGTCTTGTAGAAGATAGAAGGAGTTGAGGTGTGTATATTTTTCAAACAGAACTCATATTGTGTCCATTAACTGGTTGAATATCTTCTAAAAATCTACTGCTAATTGCTTTGCTTCTGTAAATATATGTGTATTGATTCTTAACTTTTTACCTTTTTTTTTTCCTTAAAACCAGAATAATTTAGAGTTGAGAGCTGTTAGAACAATGTAAGGAATTTTAACTCACAATAAAAATGAATTTAAAATTTCTGAGCACTGAACTAGTTCTATTCTTGTGTAAGTAAACTTCCAATGAAAAAACTAAACATGAAACTTTAAAAAAATTCTAAATATTTATGATTGGTGCAGGAACATAAATTCTATTTGGATAAACTTCGAGCATGGAGGAAGCTTTCTGTTTGAAGGAAAAATTGGTCTCATTCATGGAATAAACATCAGTATTGAGTAGTACAGGTCTACTGAAAAAATAAGATACTTAAGAGGACAGTATCATTTTAAAAAAATAAATAAGCATAATAAAATGTCAGGAAGTTTTCTTTTGCAGATATTTTCCGTAAATGACTTGTGAATTTATTTGACAGTCTCTGTTCATTTGCTCAAAAATCTTTTAAAATTACCCACACTGATTTGCCTATCAATTTTTGTGATCTATTAATCAGCATGTATTTGTGCAAGAGTAATGTCTCGATGGGTTTTGATGGGATTTGAGAACTGTTACTATTTTTTTCACTGTGGAAAATCCAAAGTAGTTCTACACAAAACTTCAAGTCAGTCCGCATTCGTATTTTTGCAAGTGATTGGAGCATTGATCTCCCTCTGTGATTTGTTTATGAGTAGACTTACCTATGTCAGCTTCAGACTAACTGTCTAAGCTTCACCTGCCTTCTTGAGTGCAGACAACGTTGAATGACTTAGTCCTGTGGCTATGCTTCTCTTGAAGTATCTGAAGTTTGCAGATGAATTTCATCTGGACAAGTCTTTGCCATGAGATAGTCACAGGACTGACTGAAATGTGAACACTCGGTCTGTCTCAAAGTTGTGGCACTTGGATCAGATGAGAACTGTTAGCTAAATATTGTGCATGACCTTAGCTTTGTTTTCAGATATTTTGATGGGCTTGAGAAATTCCTTTCTCAGTTAAAATCAACATGTTTGAAAAAAAAAAGTGATAAACAGTTAGCTAACTGTTGATAGCACTGGGTAGCAGCACAGCACTGCTGTTACTTGGATGGGCTTGCATTTTCTTTCATTGCAAGTGAATGCCATATATTAAAGAATATTTCAAAGGCCTTTGAGAAGGTTGAAACATTTGTTGACAAACTTTTTTAATTACTCTACTGCATATGATATACACATGGTTCTGTCTGTAGTTTTTCTGAGTTTCTGACATATCTTTACAACTATTTTGGATAGATGTCTCTCTCAAAACTAACAGGAAGTCGGTGTCTGTTTGTTATTTTATAATCTTAGGGTTAGCTTTTAGTAGGGTATAAACACTTTGGCTGATCAAGCAAAAAAACTGTGAGGAATGACATTCAGGGTCTGAAAAAAGGCTTTGTCTGCAACTTAGCACCTCCTTGCTGGGCTTAGTCTGTTAATAGAATGTTCACAAATATATGCAGTATACAGCAAAAATGAGATAATCTTGGAATAAATGATGAAATGCTGCATGCTGAAACATCTTAAAATAAATGCTGGTGTAACTATTACTGCCTCTTCATTAAACTCTGTTTGGCTTTGAAGACTGGTAGAGGGAGAGTCCTTTCTACATGTAAACTACAATAATTTTGAGGGTCAGATTCCACCCCCCCACTTTTTTTTCTTCACAATGCATTCCGAGTGAAATAATCCTAAAACCATTTTGAGTGAAATAATCCTAAAACTCTTGCCTCATTATGGTTGGTATTCTGAGTTAAACTCCGGTGATAAACTTTACACTTGATGGTTTTCCCAGTATCTGCTTATATCCCTGAGAAACCATGTGCAATAAGAACTATACTTGCCTATCTTTTTTTTCTACAAAACTCAAACACATATTTACCATGCTATTTTACTGCACTTTTCTTTAACCAAACTCTCCTTAACATAAAAAAATGCAGTGCTTTGTTATTTTGTACCAGGAAATACACATCCAGGAGAAATTATCATCTTGTGACCTACTTATATAGTTAAGTATAATGATTAAATAAAAGTGAATTCTGAGCATTGTGTCCTGGTCCTAAACTTTGTCCTTGATTCTGCTGAGGTTTCACTGCATGTCTAATTTGCCTCACTAAGTCCCACTAATATTTATCGGAACTCTTCAGTGTTGAACTTCCAGCTGGATATGTGCATAAACCCTAACAGAATCAGAGCCTTTTTTCCTATGTGTGACATCTTGGTAAAAGAGCTAGCTTTAGTTCCCTGCTATTACCAATTCCTATGTAATGACATTTATTACTGCATTTTGAGGCAAGTCTCATTATCAGAAGCTGCTAGACTCCTATTTAGTTATTAGCTGGGTACAATTAGAGCTGCATTAATCACTTGTGCTTGTTCAACTAAGTTCAGATTTTCTTTTGCTGAAGGGAAGATCTGAGTTTATTACTATAAGCCAGTACTTCAGACAATTTGAAATCATGACCTTAAATAACTGCAAGTACCTTGGCATATGCAGTTAAAGAAATGTGCAGTACTTCATGAATTGTGGAGAATGATTCTTGTCTTTGACTACTATTTGTACCCCTTTTATTGCTTGTTTTGTAACATCAGATCTAGTTTTTCTGAAGCAAGATATATATTACCTAGTTTTTACATGATGGCCCAGACCACCTAATTTTCCACAATCATGTAATTTTTTAGCCACTTTAAAAATTCCTCAGGTGTCTCATAGTTAGCCTGAAGTTTAGAGTATGGGGCAAAAGCTTTTCATCTTTACACATGAAGATGTCATGTCTTCAGCTTTGTGCCTGTTGTCTTCTTAAGCTCTAGACAGGTTGTTGTCCTGCCCCTCAGAGAAGAGCTTCACTCAGAACTGTGGTACTGAAATATTCCTCACTTCTCCAATCAGTAGCTATGCTGAGGAAGGCTCTTTGAGTTCTCAGTGGCTGATGTACCTAGAATTTCCTTGTTTTAGAGGGCCTAAGCATTGCCATGAAAAAGCCTTGAATTCTACATAGTCAGGACAGAAACTCTAGTTCCCAAGCTTTATTTTTTTGTATTGTTTTCTGGAAATTTTTGAATATGAAGGACATAAGATTCCCTTGTGGCAAATAACAGTGGCTAACAAAGGTGTTGGTCTACTAAGGGCCACGTTTATTCCAGTATGCGTGAGATTTAATGCAACAACTTAGATCTCACTTAATGAGTTAGTATATACCCGAAGAAGCAGAAGGAAAGCAATATAAGTAAAAAATATATCTTCAAGTGGAAGATTGGCATTACTGTAGAGTTACGGCATCTTACTGTTAAGGGCTATCTATCTAAAGGGTGTTCAGCAGATACGCTGTCAATAAAGATGCTGAATGGAATGTAAAACCAGGTGGCCGAAGTTAAAGAAAGGAGGACAGAGTTTGTCCTGGCCTATGTGTTGTCTCTGAATTAAGTCTGAAAACACTGATGATTTAGTGAGAAACTTGCATTTATTTAACCAAATTCAATTCAAAAAGCTTTAGATATTGAGTGTAAAAATAAAGTCGGCTGAAGGCAATCATTCTAAATGGAAAGGGGACAAGTTGCTCAGGAATAGCTGATTAGATTTAAAGTGATTTAATCTACACTAGGATGATTTCAGGCCTGAGATGATGAGAAAATCTGGAAATACTTCCTTTTTTGTGGGTATGGAGAAAACATAGTAAAGTACCTGGATGCTGAGGCAATGGAAAAAAAGTTAAAATTTGCATCATTTCTGATTTCATGTCAGTCATCTTAGATTTTGCTTTTCAGATAGTGCTTAGTAATAAAAGTTTCTTTAGAAAATTACTGCTGAGATAAATGGAGATCATAATGATAAAATGGTACAGGCTATAATTTAAGTCAGTTTATATTGGTGAGGAAGGAAAGAACCTTGCCTTCCTGAAAAATATGTAATCCATGTTTCTCAGTACTCCTTGATTTTATCTGAAGAATATTCTCTACAGTTATTGGGAAAGAAAATGTTTAAAGTGTTGCTTATGTTTTCTGCAAAATAATACTAACTGTTTTTTCTTTTTCTCCACAGTAAAACCAACAGTTATTGATGTTGACATTTATGTCAACAGCATTGGTCCTGTGTCATCAATAAATATGGTAAGTGACTTGTTAGAAAGGATTTCTACCTGGACTGCTGGTCATGGCATCAACATTAGCTTTTGAAAAAGATAATAAATAGCACTCGGATGACTTGTTTTGTTGGTAATTTAGTTCTGTTTTCAGCTATAGTTGTGTTTTTCAGATGCATCTTTTGTGCCTCTTCAAGAGGAGGAGGAACTTTCAAGTAGTATTATGTGCAGTATTTGATGTCATAAAATGCTAGTAGATATTGACCTATGAAATAGCACTGTTAGGAAAGAATGAAACTAAGGTATTGTCAAGAAAATTCTTGAATTATTGTTTCAAGATTTGATAAAATGCAGTTTTATAATGTGGAAATATGTATATGAACATATAGTCAAATTAATATTAAACTTAAGCCTCAACTACATTTGACAAGTTTGAATGTTTAAATAAATATGCATATATAGTATATCCTAAAACCTTATGAAGACATCCGTATCATATACTATATTTATATAAAATTTAGTTTCAAAGTCTTAGGAAAGACTTAACTAATGCCAGCATATATTGTCAGTGTATTTATACAAAGTTTTACATCTCTTCAGTGGATGTTGTCATTTCACTGAACTATCAGCAATCTTCAGGCTTACAGACAAAATGTAGAGAATTTCTTCCTAGCAGTACTGCGTGTGTAAGAGCAGGAGAAACTGTGAAAGAATTTATGCGATACTGTGATGATGAACCTAGAAAAATATTATGATTGGTCATTTCTTGTGGGCCTTTTGAACTCCAGGACATTTTTTTTCAATTCTGCAGCAACATATTTAGACTTAGAAAGCAAGTTGGGTGCTTTCTAAGTTTTTGTTTAACTGAAAAGGTGTTGGCTACTCTGACTACTTGGACAACTTATGCAAGTTCGAATTCTGCATTCTATTCTTTGTCAGCTTGGTTAAATTTAAGTTAATACAGTTCAGAAACAGAAGTTCAAAAGGGAGACTTGGTAATTTCTGAATTTATTTATTTTAAAGTTCTTATAATAACCTCTTCAAAACCAAGATTTTGATGTTTACGGTGACATACAAAGACCTGTGGGTATGATAGTGATATAAGAACTTAGTAATTTGATTGGTCTTATATGTTTGGAACAGCTGCTTCTGAGTCAGAAAGCTGGCCATGCAGCCTGCTTGTTTGTTATTGTCTGCAAATACAGGAGAATGTAATTACTGTGGTGTATCAAACACTGGGGTAAGGGGAAGACTAAACAAATTACTTATTAGGAATAACGTAGCTACATATCAAAAGAATTATAAAATGTATTGGTTATTTTTCCTCAGGTGAATTAGGTGAAGCACTGACTGGTGAGCAGTGGAAATGCCTGCTTCATTCTTGCACAAATATAGAGCTAATTAGCCTGTTCTTTCTTGACTGCAAACTAAAATGGCTTGCCCAAGGGAAGATATATTTGCTTATGTCCTTCTGTCTTCTATTTATGTAGACTTAGGACTGGATGCTTTATTCAGAGCAATGGGGACAATGGTGAGGATGCTTTCTTTTCAAAGTCCCTCTGAACAGGCTCATAAATAGCATTGTGAACTGTATGTAGTGTTGGAAATGAAGGTATATCTTCAGTCTAGAAATACTATGGGATAATAATTAATGGCAACTTCTTTAAGTAGGAAGATGGGAAAAAAAAATAGAAGTAACCAGCAGTTCCTGGAAGATGACTGAGGCACAGCTAAAACATGACTAGCTAGTTTACTTGTCCCTTAGCTTCAAATTCATGATATCTTATGGCACCAAGGTGGAAAAATGGACTGGGATGTCAGTTAAAACAGAACATTGTTTTCTTTGAAAGCAGACAGGCTTTTGGAATCAGTCACTGCTCGGTGTATGGTGCAGTAGAGAGACTTCTTAGTAATGCTGAAAAAACCAATTATAACTTAGTTTAAGACAGTAAATAGCATTAGGAGCCAAAAATATGAAATGTAAGCACCCGAGGTTTAAAGTACTGAAATCTGCTTAAGGCTACTTTTAAACCTTTGATTAGAAACAGTCCAGCTTTCAGATAAGTGTATGGGCAGTATATCGCACTGAAACCTGTTGAATCTGAACTAGTTAAGTGCCTTGAATATTGCTACTATTCTCAAACTATTATTGATGTAGGAAATTCAAACCACTCAAATTTAGGAAACTTTTGTCCAAAAGTTTGCCAAAATTCCATTTCTGCTGTTCCTCAGGAGTTAGTGTAGATTTACATCAGAGAGCAGAAACACTCATGCAGTCTCAGATTTACAGTGAGTATTGAAAACTCCCCTCACACAGCTATATGATACTGAAGTGGCAGAACTGCTTTGAGAAGCTACTCTCCCAGATCTGTGCTATTTCAGCTGTTTGCCTGTACTATGCACCATGATTCTTTGCTGGAAAAGTCTTATTTGTTCATTTATTGATTAAAACAGTGTTTCATATAGTCTGGAAAACACTGGAGTGTGACTGCACAATCCACTGAATGGAAACAAATAAGCTAGTGATTACCTGTAGTAGAGGGAGAGGAAGGAAAGCACCATCTTCACTGTGATGCCTGTTACGGATCTGAGCTCTCAGATGGAGAGGAATGTATGTAAAAATCCTGTATAGAATTTCTGTTCCCAGAACCAATAATGTTCTGGGAAGAAAAAAGAAAAAGAAAAAGAAAAAAAGAAGATATTCTTATCCTGAATCTGTGTATGTCCCTCCTCCCATATTTCTTAGAAGGACATGAACTTTTAGTTTTTCTTCTCTAAATTATTATTAAAAGTTGAGCTATTCTGTAAGGATGACTTGACTAGATGGTAGTTGATTGAGCAAAAGGAAAGATGATTACACTGATTTCCATCTTTCCATTTCAAGAGTGAGATCATCAATATGTACAAGGAGGACTTCCCTGCTGTGTACTTCCAAACTTAGCCTTTAGCTCTGCTGCCTTTTTAAAAAATCTGCAACACTTCTGAGGTAGAATCATGTGGAGCTTCTTTAGAGATCAAACTGTGTAGCTATATTTCCTTATCAGTTTTCATCTGTGCCTTTCATCCTGTGAGTGAAACCGAGAAAGTAAACTGACTTTCTTTAAACTGTCTGTTCAATGGATGTTGAATTGCATGTTCAAGCAAATTTTATAGACCAAACCTTCTCAGACATCAATAATTTTGTTGTAATTATAATTTGTCTTGAATATGAATATTAATGCAAACCATTTCTTTGACAGCCAGGAGAAAAAATTGGTACCAGATACCTACTGTGAAGATAGCCTTTAATGAATTGTATGTGAATACTTATGACCCTGTTAAAAAAGAAACCTTTGTAGCCTGAGGCTAGAAATGCCACAAGGGAAAGAAATGCTTAAGCCTTTAAGAAGCCTTTCAATCAAGATAAAGGTTATGTTCTCCATGCCAAGGATGGCATAGTCTGTGGTAAAACATGGATGTGTCTGTGTTCCAGCCTTGAAGGCTATTTGAGGGAGATTTGTGCCACTTCCTCTAAATACCCAGGAGTGATTCATTTGCTATTTGCTTTCAAAAATATCTACTTAGGATCTTTAGTTTTCAAGAAAGAGGGGTGATTGTGAAAAGTTAGTGTAGATTCTCTTTTACTAGAAGGTTCATCCTTATAAGATCTTTATCATGACAGTAAAATGTGTACTCTGGATAGGCTGTGGTCGCTTTTCCTTTATCTGTGAAATGGAAGATTTCTTTGGGGCATAATTTGGGTAAAAGCTTGTATTAAGTACCAAGGAATAAGAGTTGAGGAAGGACTAAGAAATAGACTGAATAACAAACTGAATGATGCTAGAAGATAGTCTCCAGTGGTAGTATTTTTGAAGAAGAAAGTCATTTTGAGCTGTGACATGATGATATCAAGTGACAGCAGTGATTGACACTAGATAGGAGTACTTTGAAATACAGATCTCTGAAATGTTTAAATGCCCATTGAAAATTTTTAGTCTTTTAGCAGGTGAAAGCCATCCTGTGTATAAATATCCTGGTGTCTGTCTCTTATCAAAAATAATGGAACATAAGTTTAGCTAATATAAAAGAAATATAGGCTGGTAGCTATTAAAGTAAATGAGACATAGATGAGTCAAATTAAAACTACCTGTGTGAATATCCCTTTGCCCTTTTTTTAAAAAAAATTTTTTCTTTTTTAAGTCTTTTTATAAAGTAAGTTACAGAAATCTGCCCTTTGCCATTTCATACCACAATGACATTAGAGATTCTAACTGTAGGATGCAATATTTATATTTATCTCAAGAATTTATTTCAACCTTTTCTGTTATTTGAAAACATTGTTATGTTTGTAATGTTAATCAAAACACTTCTACTTAGAGATTTTCTAAGTGACTTTTTAAAATTTGAAAATTCACTTGAAAATTTTTTAAGTTCACTGTCAAAATGGTGTCCAGGAAGCATATGGGTTGTGTTCTTTGAAGTTCTTTTCAGTAACAGAAAAAGTTTATTCGAAGATTTTTAAATTTTAGATCTGACTGTGTAGTCTGGTTTTGTACAGATCAGTCTTATTGGCTTGTAATGAAAGAATAGCAAAAGGAGAAAGACCATATCAATATGCAAAGTGGGAATCAGATGTAAATGATAGAGAAAAATATATATGTTCCCCTAGAAATAGTTTGGTGAGACAGAGGTATAGCACTATGCAATTACATAGAATGTTCATTCTCAATAACATCGAAGTTTGTGTGTGTGTATACATATGAAACAGTCTGTGTTAACTGAGTAGGCAGCAGTTAATTTATCTTTATGGTTTTAGCAAGTCTCATTTTAATGCAACTGCTTTAAGTGGTGTAAGAAATAAGCTCATAAGATCTATTTCTCTGTTCATAAGATTATTACTTATCTGCTGACTAAATGCTCATTTCTTTATTCTCAAGTAATCTGAAAACATAATTCATAGAGTGTTTCTTTTGCATGCTTTGTCACTTCATACTTTTGGTGTCCACTTTCTAGCTTACAATATATATCTTTATTTCCGTATTGTCCAGTTCAGGGTTGTAAAACAAAACTCCTTTGCTCTCCTTTGCTCTTAAATGTATTGACAGACTTCTTTGAACTCTAGTTTCCACGCATATGATCTTTTTTCCTCTCTGCTAGACATGAGAAGTGTTTTAAAGAATAGTCTCAATGCTGAGACTTGTTTAAAATATTATTCACCGTTTACAAATAAGTCTGAATTTCTTGTATATTTTTAGTCTCTAACACTATTTACTTGGCAATTAAAACTATTATTGGAGCATCTGCAGCAGTAGAAATATGATCCAGTGAATCCTTATATACTAAGGAAAAGCTAATTTAAACCTAGATTTCTTCTGCTTTTACCTCATGTGTAACCCTAAATGATATATTCTTCACAGGCTTGATTTTGCTTCCCAAAGATAATACAAAACTCTCTCTTCATTAGCTCAGAGAAGCATTTCCTAACTGTATCTCTTTCTTACCTGATCTCTATGTAGAGCAGTTGTATAGAGAAAAGGTGCTATTATTGCTATTTCTGAGGGATGAGTTTTTTGTTTTCGTGAGTTCAGATCATCTCTAAAGTAAGGAATGCTGCTGGATTTTTCTGTTTATCCTTGCAGATTTTACTAGCCTGTCTTCTCCTCCATGACCTAAGAGAACACTCAAGTCCTGGTTTAAACTTTAGGTGGAGTGTGTCTATTCATTTAGGAGGACTAAGATATTAAGACATCAATTTGGGCATTTTGCTAATTACAATCAAGTTACTTCACTTGTTTTCTAGAATGTATTCATGCATTTTCATCAGGATTGTATCACATGCAATAAAAAGATCTGAGTTATGGAAAATATGTAAATCAAAATCTCCGTGCGTATGGACTAATTCTTGTTGGCTCGAGCTCTGGAGGCAACACTTGACTGAACATTTTTCTGGGAAGTAGCAGTAACAAGCTGAAACTTGAGTGTGTTTATGATTGCGTTTCCACCATGGAGCTTGTGAGAGGCTAGTGCAAACTCACAAGTGAACTACAGAGTGCAAATGGGGAGGCTAGAGGAAAAAAAAAAAACACCACCAGCCAAAACAACAACAACAGCAACAAAGAAACACTTTAGGAGCATTTGCTTTTGATCTCCTCTAAAGCCCCATACTTAAAATATGACCTAGTTGGTAGAGACTTGAATAAAGACCTTAGACTGTCCTTGTTTGAGGTATGGTGGGATGCAGTAGTACATTTGTTTCCTACAATGATGAATGTTTGTGATATGTAGCAAGAAAACACTTAGTGCTGTGATTTACTATTTCAGCAAGAAATCTAGTTTGCTTTTCGGAGGAATGATAGTTTTCTGTCACAAGTCTTGGGTAATAGATAGATCTGCTGCTGCCTGCCTTGGTTTACCAGAGTTGAAGCAGAATCTAAAATATGGATGGGTTAGCCTAGTGTCTCCAAAGGAAGATAAGGAATTCAGCAATTTACTCCTGGTAACAGGGAGGAAAATGTCTTTACCTACTCAGTGATGGACATTGGAAAAGGATCTGAAGAACTAGACTGAATATCTTTCTCGTACCTGAATTGCGTTGCAGTACCCAATGGGTACCTCATTTTTGAGCAAATGGATGGGCCTTGGTACAAGGTATGGAAAGAGGCTACTCTCTAGCCTCCCGCCAATCTTCATGCTTGATTTCTCCCATGTTCTTAGCCTAATTCTTAACCCTGTAGGTTTTAGGCTGTGTTTATGCATGAACTGTGTGAGTTCCTTTAAAAAGTAAGCAATTGCCTTCTATGTCTATCCAATGCCTCAAAGCTTCAGTTCTTTTATTGTCAGCATTTGGGAACAGTGTGGAAAAAGTGTGACTAAATTGCTGCAAAGGATATTGAATTACTTTATGGTAAACTGAGAGTTTTTCTGCATAAATCAATTTAATTTTTCAGTGATCAAGCATTTATCAAATTTGTTTTCTAGATAATGTTTCCATGAGTCCTCCATGGAAGAATAATTCCTTGTGTGCCATTCTGTTTACTGTGTTTCTGCATCATATCTAAATAGTTTAAACCATAGTTTTGAGGTTTGGGTCTTCCTCATCTTTTTCAGTAATGAATTAACCCTACAAACAAACTGATGTTGCTACTTGGATCCATAAAAAATATAAAAATCTCAATGATACTTCTTTGTAAAATTTCTTGGCATGAATATGAAGTGCTGTTAATATGGAGCGAGCCATCAGGACATGCATGGAGTCGTTCCAGTGGAGTTTCATGTTGCTTTGTAGTTAGAAAGGATCATCTGAGTACAGTGTGATCTCTACTTGGATAACAGAGTACAGAGTTGTTAAAAGTAACAGAGTAGTTACTTTTAAGGGGTTTTTGGTGGTGGTAAAGAGAGAACATTATTCACCAGTGTCATTAAAATGTTAGAACAATGCCCTTCAATTTTGATTTTTTTTCATTAAAAAAACACACAGAAGAATCCATAGGTCTTTAATTTTTTTTCCATATGAGAGACTGCCTCCAGTCTAAGTGGATGTAATTTTATTTATTCTCTCATTACTGCAAAATAAAGTTGAGAGAATTATATTTCAATTTCTTTCAAGTCTTTTTAGAGAACAAGGAGTCTCTTGTTTCTTAAGTACTCATAGACATGCTTTTTTTTGCTGTACAGACATGTATTTCTCCTGAGAAACCATCCTGAAGAATAAAAAAAATGTTTAATTTCTGCAATTATAAAAAAACAACAGACTGCTGGGGTGCATCTGTATCCCAATACAACTATGCTTTGTTAGAAACTTTTTTCCTTTTAAATCACTGTAATCTTCATTTATTGCTGTCCTTGCCTGGAGAAGAACTTACGTGGACAAAAGTGGTGAGAATTTCCAGGTTCTTTATCTGTTCTTCTTCAAAATTCCATCTCCCTCTATTTCTTCTCATGAGGCTTCTTTTCATTAGACTCCTAAGATACATGCAGTTCTGCTCCATATTGCCATGGACAAGCTGTTGTCCTCCCCATAAAAGTGCATTCTCCTTTCAATCTCGTATCTCTTTTATTACATCCACAAAAGACTGTCCTTGAAGACGGTAAAAATTTGGTGAGAGGAAGATGCTTCCTAACTATGATTATTTTTTTTGCATACTGCACAGAAATAAGCAACCTGGACCACAGATTTTTTGATGTGTTTTACAGTAAAGTAGGGTCACTGTATTAGAAAGATTAAGAAACAATTAATATGACTATAATATTTTTTCAAGTAGTTTTTTTAAGTATTAAATTGTAAAGGGAAGGGAACTATTTAGGGGTCTAGGAGATGAAATTCTCAGGGGCTCTTGAGGGCCTCTTAAACCAAAGCAACTACTGTCTCCCTTTCTGACAATTTTTCTGTGCAGATGCCAAGACTATCTGTGTGTGTTCCCAGTCTACCTGGGAAAGTGCATTCCTTGGGAGACTCAGGAGCAGGGATAACTCTGTGCATATCTGACATGTCTTGCAAGGGAGAGCAGGATTTTCAAAAATGCTTAAGGAACTTAGCCAGGTACCTTTTCCTAGGAGGTGTTAAACATCTAGGTGTAGTAATCCATTGTAATTGTTCCTATGACTCGAAAAATGGAGGCCACGTTAATAAAGACATAATGGTGTGCTAACTTTCCATAAACGTTGACAGTTCTTAAATACTTATATTAATCTGAACTCCACTATTATTTTTCTTGTCTAGATAATGAATACTTGATTTAGGTGGGATTAAGAATTTAGAAGACACTTCTATAGCTCTTGGCACATTTTGTAAGCATTTATCTATAGGAATTCTGATCCTAACAATGTTGTAATAATAGGGTTGCTTTAAATATTATAATTTGATTTGTTTTTTGAAAAAGGCGAATTTTGGAGAAGGACCAGCTGTTATAAAGTAGTATTGTATGGAAAAATGGAGAAGCTCATGGTCAGACTCTTCATCAAGTGGTATGCCATATTATTTGCTCATGTATTAAAATTCTTTCACAAAGGCAAAGGTTCTTGTCAAATCCCTGTGGGAGAAGCAGAACATATAAGATGTATCATATTGAACTGTAAAACAGGGGAGGTAAGACAAAAATGGTACTTTATTCTTCTGAGAACATTTCATAAGACAGCTATGCTATTTCAGACCTCATAATCCATATCCTTGAGAGAGACTACTGAATACCATCAAGTAAACATGTTTGGAAAATAAAATTTGTAATTCTTTTTGCTATGGATAGACACTTGACTTGATAGCATTGGCTTTATGATTCAATAAACCTTATGCTCTTAGTAACCTCTGCTAACTTATTCCTCTTCCTGTCTGTTGCATCTTTTTCTGCTTAATTGTACCTGGTAGCTTTTATCTTTCTTGCTCAGTGGATGAATGTAGCTCACTTTGGACAGAGAACAAATTGCTGTCATTGGGTTTGAAGTTTGCAATGTCTCTGTCGGATCTGAAAAAGACCATTTGTGCAAAGATATTGTGAAATTTTTCTAGCTGTATTGTTTATCCAATAACAAATAAATAACCTCTGTTTTCAGATCTTGCCTTTCAAAGTTGTTTTTGGAAACAGTAGCTAGTTGACTTGAGGAATACTGAGCTCTGGCACGTAGTTCAAGTTTGGTAAGGTGTGCTGGGTAAATGAGAAAAAGAAATAATTGCTATCCGCTTACACATATCCCAGTTGTCAGACTCTGATAGTTCTGTGCTTTCAAACTCTAGGTGTGTATCTCTCTGAGGCATATTTACTGCAGTATAGACTCCCTCCCTCCCTTCCTCTCTCCCTTCCTCCCTCCTTTCTTTTTTTCCTTCTTTCCTTCTTTCCTTCTTATTACATTCAAGCTCTTTAAACTATAGCTGAATTACGAGGCAATCAAAATTGTAAATTGTAGAAAGGCATGACCTTATTTTTTTAATTTATAGAGATTATATTATTGTAAGAAAACATCTTTTTTTTTGTCTAATAATGTCAGTAACTTAATTTTGCAGTTTTTGTTTATTGAAGAATAGAGATCACCAAGCTGTTTGCTGGTCTTCCCCACTGCAAAGGGAAGTAAAAAATTTCCTCCTCCCTTACTGATCTACCTCTGGTCTTCATTTCTGTGGGTGAAATTGCCACTTGATCACACGCTCACTAGACATCTGGCCATCTTTACGGCAAAGCAGTTTCAATTTTCCTAAATTTGGCTTCATACATTATGCAAACATTACTTCATTAGACACTGAGATGAGCTATCAAGCTATATTGTTTGGTCAGAATAGTGTAGGCTTGCTTCTTCTCTCCATGCTGGTTTGAAATCAGACTGACAATATGAGATAAATTCAGTTCATGCAATCATTTTTGTTTGTGACTCAATTAGGGCTTGCATAGGGGTCTAGGTAAGATGCAGTCCATGATTTCTGTCTCTTCAGACCTATGCTGATACCTATGTGTGTAATATTTGAAATAGCATTAGCCTTAAAAGGGCCAAATTATTCTCTGAGGAAGTGAGCGGAACTGTGCCAGGCACAAATTTGAGACATGTTATCCTAAAATACTCTGCATTGGGAGGCTAATAATAATAATCAGAGCCAAAATAATCCAAAGTTTATTTTGTCAATGGAACATACTGAGTCCTCACTGCCTTCTGTCATTCCTCTTAATATACTCTATTGTAGAGAGTGCAAAGTGAAGCACTAGTAAATTGGAGAATTTGTACTCTGTTGGATGGGGTCACACAAACAGGCAATGACTACAGGCAGTGAAGGATCTGTCTGTTGCCTGATATTGTGCACTGGTTTTCACATGTGTCCGGATTCTGACCCGACATAAATGGCTAACTTTGTCACTGTGAATGGAAATGTGGAGCTCTACATTAGCCCATAAGCTAGTGCTTTCAAAATTCTTTTTTTCCTGTGTAATTTTTATTGCTTCCATATTAGGGTTAGATTTTTTCTTCTTTTGAATAACACTGTGATATATTATAGCATTCTGTGTGACACTTTTTTTTTTAAGAAAAAATTAAAAGGCTGAAAGACTGCTCGCACTCACCTGAAAGCTGCTAAGTTTATCTCCATTTTTTATCTCTACAATGTGTTCTATAATAGTCTAGTGTCTGAAATGGTATTATGTAAGTATGGCCACGCATTTCTTTCCAATCTGGATGGTTCAGTAAGAACAGTATGAAGAAAATGAAGAAGAAAACAAATGTAGAAGCTTGGGAAAACTCCTTTTTTTAAAAAAAAAAGAGTATTTTGAGAGTAGCTGAACTAAACTTGACTAGCAAACAAAAGTTTGGACAGGTTGTAGCAAAGCTAAATAACTTAATGATGAAGAGAGGCAGATTAAAGGAATTGTGTATGAGTTTCTTTAGGAATTCCAGACTTCCTGGCTTAATTGATGCTATGTGAATTTTCTAGCTTATGGTAGGTGTACATTATTCTCCAGTTGAGACCAAATTTATGCATGAAACCTTTGCTAGTATAGCAGCTTTTAGGACGATGATATCTTTTACAGAATCACGAGAAAAGCCATCAGCTAGACTATGGAGTACAAGAGTTTTGGTCACAAAGTTTATAGAATCAGCAACTGGCTACTGTTATTTGGTATATTTGGACCAGAACTGTCCTTGTGCTACAAGAAAAGCTGTATCAAAAGCTTGAGGGTATAAATGTAGTGCTTTTTGAGGGCGGGGAATCTAAATATCTGTTAACATCTTGAATTAAAAAAAAACCCAAAAAACCAAAAACTTTCATAGGTCTCATGTACCTGGAAATGCTTTTTCTGTTATTGCTAATACATTTTATCCTGCACATACATGTAGGCTCTGTTAACACAGATTAGCTCTCTCAAGTTGCAGACTCTTCAGAGATCAGAGTTACAAGGGTCTTTATAAAACTGTTTGAATAAAACAGCAAAAAGCAACAATCAAAAACTTCATTAAATAAAAATGATGGACATATTAAAAATCTGTCAGCCCCTAAATAAGCAGGGGCTTTATGTTGATGATTATTTATGTTGAATATCACCTGGGAACAAATGGGAGGAGCTCAAATGTATTTGAAAGTGCTGTTTAATTATTTTTGTGTGTAACTGAACTTTAAATAACTAGACTTCCATTTTTATTGAGTATCTGAAGTCTTTTCATGGACTAAATCTTCAGTTGTTTTAATTGAATGTTTTCTAGGATGTAGTGCAGGACTGGGCTGGTTTTGCTAACACTAGTAACATTAGCCTTACTGCCTTACCTTACTGATAATATTAGCCTTACCTAGTAATTTATTCCTGTGGTTTGTAAAATCCCAGTAAAAGTTGTAGAAAAGAGTGTAAGTATTTGGGATTGATGTTATAAGCAGATTCAACATCGACACGATGTTTTCTTTTATAATTCCCATTTTTTTAATCTGAATATTATAAAGATTTGTGGTAAACTTTTCCACAGCAGATATCCATCACAAAACTTTTTTATTTGCAAAAGTGATTTGGTATATATTTCTCATACAAGCTAGGAAAGATCTTTTCCCTTCCATGTACATTGGTGCATTTCTTATATGTCAGGGAAGCCTCCTGTGAAAATCTTCCCCCAAGTCTGTTTGCATATGTTCTGCAGAGAATAATGATATTTAGCTACTTAAATCCCTTGATTCCACCTGTCTTGCATACGTTTCAGTCTGTATGGGCCAAGTTTTCTGAAGAAATCCCCTCTGAGCTGCTGCAGCTGAATTGGAAGTCTCCGGTGTTCCTCATGGTGTAGCTGCACCCTCCTTATAGGGCGTTTCCTTACAGCTGTTGCAGGAGTCAGCAGGGAGAGAACTGGAGGATGGTTGGAAAAGCAGAATGATTCTCTGACCTAGATCCTGTCTCTACAAAAGATTATTTGGTAGGACACAGGGCAAGACTTTTATAGTGAACCTCTCAAAATAGCTTGTTGGTGGATTATTCCTCATTTTAAAACCTAATCTGACACCCTACTGTTTGATATGCAGCAGAAATACTAAACTGAACATAAGTCCTGTGGCATCACATGTTTCATAACAGAAAATACTCTGGAAAACCAAGACCCTGAGCATCAAAACTTTTTTGAACTTTTTGTTTACTCTCTGCCTCTTGAGTGATTTGAGAGCATGATTAGACTTCCTTAAAATTCTTTTTCTGAGCACATGTACAGGAAGATGATTCTGTGTTAGCACACAACATACATTTCTTTCATGGATCTCATGATATCCTAGCCTTCCATTGATTTCTAATTTTGCTGTAGCCTTAGGTCCCTATTTACTTACAGTAAATTGGCATTAACTACAAACTTCATGTGCTCTTCCAAGGGAACAGGAAAAGAAAGGCTTCTGCCTGGCACTGTTTTCAGGGGCAGATGAGAATTGTTCTGTCTTGTCCTCTTTTTATCCACTCCCTCTAGCTGCATCTAAAAAGTGTTTGTTTTCAACAAAGACTGATTTAGACGAGGCTTAAAATCCTAATGATGCTTTGAGGAAATATTTTGATTTCTTTAATAATTCAGTGATGGATTTCCTGAATGGTCAGTGAAAACAGCTCTGAGGCTTAAAGAGGTATTCTTCACTGGTGCTATATTAGATACAGGTATAGGTTTGTCTGCTGAGATGTTTCAATTGGTCTTAGTTTTTTTGCTTATGTATAGAGGACGTTCAAAGTGGCTGAGCGTCTTGCTTTCTGGTGAAACTCAGGCTTTTTGAAAGAAGAAGCCACACATACATGCTCTGGCAGATTTTCTTTTTTCTTTTTTAATAGGATGGATTGCCTGAATGCTGTTTGACTGAAATTGATTTAAGGCTGGTTTAAAACAAATATAGGAGAATGCAGATTTGGTTTCTGCCCTTCCTGGAAAAGAACAGTGATTTGCACCCAAATATTTACACCTTCAGTTGAATCCTGCAAACATTAGGTAGTTAGATAGTTTCAAGTTTTGTATTTTTCCAGACTTTAGACATTCCTGTAAGCACTTTCAGCCCCTCTTACACCTCTGTTACAGATTCTCAGAAACAATGATATGTAGGCTATATTTACTAAGAAACATGGTATGAATAATTTACAGTGATCAGTGTACTGGATGACAAAAGTAACCCAGCCCATATTTAGGAGACATTCCGATGCTTTCCAAATAATATCTCACAATCTATTTCCATATAATCTTGAAATCCTACATTAATGGGCTCAGGTTAACAAAGAGGTTAACAAATATCTTGCTTCCTCTCCCTCTACATATATTTGTACAGGTAAAGCAAGGAATGCTCCTTTTATAAAGCATATATATATATATATATAGGTGGATATTCAATGAATTATGCTTTCAGTGGAGGTTTTAGTTGAAAACAGGCAAATGGTCAAAATCTGTCTCCAGATGCATTTTTTTCAGCAATTTTCAATGGTAGGCATCTTGCAGAAGTTGCTTTGTAGACATGCCAATAATACTTGTTCACTTAAAAACTAAAGCCTGAGTGTAACCAGCAAACTTTTCCATCCAAGAAGGTTTGCTTTGGCTCTGCATTTTCCTTGGCTTAGCCAAACCTGACAGATCTATTCAGCTCATAATGTAAAGACAGAACCTGACATACAGTGTGAAAGGTGCTTCTTTTCTATACTTTCTTTCAACAAGATTCGCAGCAGATAGTGTTGTTTTCCTCCTTATCTAAATTTTCCTCAACCCATTTTTTGTCTCTCAAAAACTGTGTATATTTTTAGAAAGCCTCTGAAGTATATATGACGATGTTGATATTTTGGGGCTTTTTGGTTTTATGAAAAACCTCTCCTGAGAACAACTGTGTGGCAGACTTGCTATCTCATTGGTTTGTGATTCCCTGTTGTTGCTGTTGTGTTTTTAGCTTTTAGTTTTTTCTCCATGACTAGTTTCAGTCTCATGTTAGTCATTACATTTTGAGCTATTACATGTAAACCATTGTCTGCTTTTCCCTCTGTGTGGATGACAGTATAAGTGATTCTTTTTTCTTCCATTTTCTTGCTAGTCTCTACTGATGCCTTTGTTAGGGGTATTTGGCTCCAAGCCCACAGAAAGGCTTCCTGAAAAAAAAAAAAAAAAAGTTCAAGGAAACTATTTAGATGTGAAAACTGAATTAGCACAACTAAGTCCTAAGTTTCAGAGAGGATGAATACTTTTCCTAAATACTTGCCAACAAGCAAAATCTGCTAGCTACAAAAAGTGTAGTGAGCTTCCAGTTAGCAACGTTGTATGCCTCATATGATGAGTGAACCTGTTTCTTTAGTAAGGAATCCAAGTGGAAAACACAGTGAAAGTATTTGTGTGTGGTCCTACCTGTAGCAGGACGTAGTGGGGAATACGTTTCCAAGATGAGAGGATCTGATATCTCTGTATGTCATGCTAAGCCTGCCATACAGGTGGACTGCTGCAAGCCCCAGCTGGAAGAGGGATCTGATCCCCTGTAAATATTTTCACTTCTGCTCTCAGTACAAACAGCTGAAATAGTTTCTGGTGTTCTCAGGCAGTTTTGACTTCTGAATGTGTTTTTTTTCTAATGCATTTCAGCAGTGCAGGCCGGTGGCTCTATTCTAGCTTTTAATGGATCAGGTTCAAGAAAACATGGTTATTTCTACCCTTATGATGCTATAATTCTGTCAAGTGAGTGCTCAGGGGTGTTGACAGTATTTGTTGATTTTTGCCAGAGGATACTGGAAGGAAATGACATAATCACTTTTTACTTGCAGTCTTCCATCTCATGTAATCTCAATAGGCTGTAATGCTGCCAAATATTCCCTCTATAGGCTGTGGCCATAAAATTTTGTCAGGTCTTTTCTTCAGCAAGGCAAAACTAATGGGGTCATCGAGGCTATTCCAATGTCAGCCACACAAGATGCTTCATACAAATATTTTAAGTGATTCAGATAGGGAGGTGTCAGTACTGAGAGCAGTCATGAACAGCGAAGGTATCGGATATTTATCCTGGACATGATACAAGTAATGTTGGTAAGTATACTTTTTGCTATGAAAAAGAGAGAGTGTGGCATTATTATGAGATAGTTAAATGTGTCTTCAAGTTAAGGGATATTCCTGAGCCTTGAATGCTTCCATAGTTGGCTTGGTGACCAGAAGCACCTTTCTATATCATGCTGGTATAAAGAATATAATTTTACTCTAATTTTTAATTCACAGCAAGCTGTCCTTGCTTTTCAGACCACAGAGACCTATCTTCATTTGTAACCACTGTGTATTGGCTAGGTCTTGTTAGTGAACACTGGGATGAGGACTCCTGTTTTCTCTGCAGAGATTTCTACACTGGGAATACAGACCCTGAGTGAGGTTAATGTGTAGAAAAGCAGTAGTAAGACTCTGTTAGGAGCAAAGAACTACTTGGTGCCTGAGAGAGAGCACTGAGAATGTAATGACGGTGATCAAAGGTAAATTAGAAAAGAAGACGACAAATCTCTAAAGAATTAGCAATAGCAGAAATGCTTGGGAGGGCTGGATTATAGATCAAGTTTGTGAAAAACCTTAAAGCCATGCGTGAAGAGATATTTCTTTATTCAAGGCATTAAGAGCAGAAGGTATTCCCTATGTCACTGAACCCATTCCATGCTATTGTAGGAAACCAGGCAGTCTAATCCCTAAAGTCCGTGTTAACATTTGTTTTCACTGACATGGATCACCTGACCAGTTTTATCAATTCAGAGTGTGTGAATGAAAGAAGAGATTAGCCTCTTCCTGTTTTGCATAGGATGATGCGTGTAGAGCTACTTGTTTTATTCCTTGTATTAAAGGATGGCCTGAAAACCAGGATGTCGGATAGACTTCTGGATAAAGTACATAAACAGAGGAAAAGATGATTTTCACACCAAATAGGGTGAGGAGAAACTGGAGGGAGGACAAGTTACTTGACTTTTCTGAGCTTTAATTCGTAATCTGTCACTGGAGGTGATGGAATAAAGCCCAGATATCCTGACTAGCTGTCTTGTTTCTATCAAGTGTTGTTGGTACTTGTTTCTACTGCAAGTGTTGGCATTGCATGGCTAAATTTAAATATGATTGTAATTAATGTAAGATAAGTGGCTTAAAAAGATCTTTTTAGGGAATGTTCCTCCTAATGTCACCAGGAGTGCTTGGGAACCACTTAAGACTGTGGTCTTCTCAGCTCCAAGATGAAATAGTGTAGCAGCAGTCCGTGGTCTCAAATGTTAATAACTTTGATTTTCTTTTCCTTCAGTAATGAGGAGTGCATAAATATATTAGTGTGTGGAAGGACTGAACGGGAGAGCTGCTAAAATCCATATTCCAAAGGAAAGGGTTTGTTCTCTGTTCCTCTTTGATAATTTTCCCTATTCACTTTAATTCATCTTTATTCCAGACCTTGCCTCCCCTCCCCTTTCCTTTCCCGCTTTCCCCTCTTCCCCCTTTCCCCCTTCTTCCTCTTCCCTTCCCTTCTCTCTTCTCCCTTATGCTAACTTACCCCTCTCCATGTCTTCTGAACATTGATTTCTCCCTTTAAGCAGAACAGCTGCACAATTTGCTAATCTTGCATAACTTGTTCTGTGTGAGATTCTCCTTTATTACCTTCTTTTCTTGTTAATACAAATTTCTCAGGACCTGAAGCATTTTGTGTATTCAGGGTTGCAGTGGATTTTACTATTAGTGGAATTATTCTCTAATAAATGTGATTAATATTAAATGCATACTATTTTCCTAATATACAGTCTGTATTGAAATAAAAAAAAGTGAATGATACTTGTGTAAATGTCAGCTTTTACAGTTTTAACATATTAAGTTTGCAAATGTCAATGTATGCAACGTAATGGTTTTGCCTGTAAGTGAAGTACATTGCAATCACTGATGGATGAATCTTAAAACATTCCAAAGTTCATAGAAGTTAATCAATCCAAAGTTTAGATGCTTTTACAATCTACTGAAATTTTTCATTGTGGAAACAGAATGGAAATTCAAGTGGATCAGGATTAACTAAGAAAATACCAAAGGATTCAAATTAAAATTCAAACTGCAAAGATTTTAGGCTCCAAAGTATTGCCCTAGGAGTTTGATTAAAGGCTGATCAGTGAAGATGTCCTCATGTGGCCCTGGGAAAAGTATTAGCAGCAGAGACCTCTTATTTATTATACATGCAATTAAAAAAAAAAGTCATATTAAGGAGAGCAAGAGAGAGTAATTTTGTCTAATCAGTGAGTAGTTCAAAATACTGTGGTGAAATTCAGATTTCTCATATTTATCTGCTCAGTTACTTTCTTCTTTAGATGAAGAGCAGAGATGAATGGCAAGAGCCATTTTTTATCCTGAAGTTTTCAAGTGATGGTTCAAATACAGGAAATAACAAAAAATCATGTGTATAGCAGTGTGATTAGCTGATGATTCCTTTAGTTTTGAACAGAGAGAATTTTGACATAATTTCCCTGTAATTAGAAGACAAAGGATCAGACCTCAATAAGCAGAGGTGGCTTGCTGGGTGGTATTCCAGCCTAGCATATTGGTTGTTTCATTTACAAGGTCAGAACCAATATTTTGTTTGTTATGCTTAACCTCTCTGTCCATTTTGTTGGACGTGAAAGATACCACTCATTCATTTGTTTTTTGGGTCTTCCTAATGACTGCAGCTTTGTGCTTTCAGTGCTATACTGAATAGGAATGTGTAAATTGACTAAACATGGACTTACCTGGGATGAGAAAAAGTAGTAGCTAAATGTAAATGTTTGTTATTAAATAAATGTGTTAGGTTTGTTTTCTTTTTAATTCACCAAGCAAATATGCATATGCTACTGATCTGAAAAAAAAAAGTAGGAAAAAGCAGTTTTACATTCATGTTTAGACTCAAGACATAATCTAAGTTGGAAAAGACTTTTGGCAATCTAGTTATATGATCATCTGGAAATCTGATTACCTAGCTTCAACCCCAGTCAAAGCATGTTTAGTTAGATCAGGTTGGTAAGGGCCTTATCCAGTCCGGTTTTGAATATCTTCAGGAAATCCATGGACATTCCAGGCAGCTGATCCAGATGCTGGACCATCATCACAGTTTTAAAAAACGTTAGTTTATATCTAATTGTAATTTCCTATGCTCTAGCTTGTGTCCCTTGCCTCCTGTTCTGAAAAGAATATGATTCTGTCTCCTTATGCCCTCTTACTAGATAACTCTGGAGCTCCCTTTAACCTACTCTTGAGCATGAACAAACCCGGTTCTCTCTTTCTTCCTATGGCCATCCGGGTGCTCCTTTATTAGTTTTGCTCCATGCCTTCCTTGTATTGAGGAGCCCCGATGTGGACACAGCACTCCATCTGCAGTCTCACAGTGCTGAATAGGGGGACAGAATCACATCCTTCAGACCATGGGCAACACTCTTGATAATACAGTGCAGTGTGTGATTGACCTTCAGCTCTGCAACAGCACATTGCTGATTTTGCAGTTGTTTTCTAGCCAGCTGGCTCCCAGCCAGTCCTGTTGCATGGAGTTATGTCATCTCAGATGCAGGAATTCGCATGTGATTATGTTGAAGTCAAGCCAATTTTACACTCATTTGTAGTCTGTTTATAGTGTACCCTGTTGTACCAATTTGACTATGAGCAGGTTGGGATCCCATCCACATAGCATTTGTGTCTCATGGTACCTCTCTGCAGTTCTGTGTTTTCCTTTTAAATTATTCATATTGATATTAATCAGGGTTTAATTATTCCTGTCATCTAAGCAAAACTGTTTTTTTTTTTCAGGAATTGCAGAGTAAGTCAGGGGCATATTCTTAATGTGAAAATGTACTAAGCTTGGATCATCAAAAAGGTATTGAATCGTGTGGTAGTTCTAACGTAGCAATGTGTGATTGGTTATTCTAGAGGGAGAGACCAAGGCAGGAAGAGCAGGTACAAGGTCCCATGATTCACTTGTCATCCTTAGATTCCATATGTAGGGACAAAAAGGGATGCAGATCTCTTGGTAACATTTCTGCCAGTATCACATTGGTATTGTGGAAGGATAAACATTTATGCGGATATCCTTTGGAAATTAATTTGTGGATGGGCAAGAGAAGTAGGAAGGGACTGCACGATAAGCTGTAAAAATTTCCTTCACTGGAGGTTTTTCCTTTCAGATTTTTCCTTTTAGTAGCTTCCTAATGCAGTAATCTGATGTTGCTTGATAAATTGACTGTGGCAAAAGTGAAATGTTAACTGTGCAACACCTTTATTAGTTGAACTAATCTATGGATGAAAGAACACTTTCCCATTGGGGAGATAATGGTGCAGCTACCCATAATTGCAATATTCTCACAGCCTCAATTGATTTAATTTAGCAATCAGATGGAACAGCAAGAGAGCTTTTTCCCAGCTCTCTGAGCTTTGATTTATCTTCATTTGCCTGTCTTGAAGAACATCGAATGCCTAATCCAGCTGTAGAGTCGGCTGTGTTTTTAAAAGTATGGGTTACTTTGTGTCCAAGGCAACCATTTAAAGCTAAGTCGATCCTCACAGCTTCACAACTTAGAGTAGGCTTTATCTTGGGGTCTGACAGTTTATCACCAGATATAACAATGCAAATATAATAATTTCGTATCCATGAGATTAAAGCTGCTACACTGATAATGTTTAAACATAGAGAGCTGATCTTTCTTTTTGCACTCAAAGAAGTTGTTGTTTCCTGGGGTTTAGCTTTTATTAATAGGTTGGCGATATTAATCATAGAGCTATTCCAGCTTTCCCAAAGTGTTATAGTTGAGCAAACTGAAAACGTACATGCTTGTGTTTGGTCTAATTAGGCAATTCAGAACTTCATTCCTGTTGTTTACCATGGCTTGATGATCATCAAAAGGATGTCAACAGAGCATCCTAACGGTGTGTTTTATATCAGCAAACGAGGGCAAGTCACTCTCCATGAACTCCTTGACAAACTGATTAAAAGCTTGTTAAAATGTCTGCTTTGTCAACCCAGAAGTGATTCACAAGACTGGCAGTGTGGCTGCATATATTTCTGCATTGTTTTCCATTTTTCAGAACAATAAAAACAAGCATGCAGCAATTTCCATATGTTAATTAAGGTTCACAGCAGTCCTCCACATGCTTGTAAACTTTATTGTCATGTTTTATAGATATGTATGCCAAAACACAGAAAAAAAGAGTTTAATGACAGCAGGCTACCTTAGGACCCTCCCAGACCAAACTGCAGAGATGTAGAAAAAATCCCCCAGCTCCCTCTTCCGTTTCTCATATTCCTCTTCTTAACAGTTGCTCAGAAATGCCACTTATATTAGAATGCTTTAAACTATAATTCCCCAGTTGCTTTCCAGTTCCAGTTGTATACCCTGATTGGGTTTTGACTTCAGGTTGTGATGAGACCTCAGCATGCATCATCTTTTCCTTGGAAATTCTGGTCTTCCAGGAATCATGACTGGATGTATAGGCAGGAAGGGATCTGAGGAACACAGCAGCTTGGTCCCATTGCAGGGGTGGAGGAATGTTTCCAGATCAGGGATATTTAGACCTGCAGTGCTCTTATATTATGTACTGAAGACCTGAAAAATAATCACCAAATTCTAACTTAACTCTAGGAAAATTAGGAACTTACCTCTACCTATTGGACAAATGTTCTTATATGTAAAAGCTTGCTTCTTTTAGTTAAAGCTGCGACTATATGCTGTGATTAATACATCATGAAATAAATTAAGAGAAATCTCAAGAGACATTCCTTTCCAGAAGTCAAACTGGGTGATTTTTCTCTTGAATTCAGTGGAGCACTGCAAGTAATTATATAGCAGCACTGAGGGAAAAAAGAAAATAAAAGAGAGAAAAAAGAGAAGAGAGAAAAAAACCAAAAAAATAATAAAAGAGAGAAAAAAGAGAGAACAAAACCACCTTTTTTTTTTTTTTTTTTTGCATTGCTGAACTGCTTTTCAGACAGTGATGATGGCTTCCAATAAGGTCTATAAAGGAGAGCCTTTTTGGGAAATAGTCAAGGCCTTCTGGAGAAAACTGAGCTTTCTTAATGAAAGGCTGAGAAATGAATTCTGTAAGCAATTAAAAGAGATAAAAGGGCAGGAGAGAGAGTGCATTCAATCTGTTGTCAGTTCTTATCTAGAAATCTATTGGGATTCATTCTTCTCTTACTTATTTTTATATTTGTTTACTTGCACCTGTGTGAAATAGCAAGTATTCTGATTTGGAATTGACTGTTGTATCTGTCTGGGATTTACTTTGTTCAACATTAATGACAATAGATTCCAGAAAATAGGAAATAAGGCCTGCCAATTACATTTCTTTTGTTGAATTTGTGAGAAAACCACCAGTGTATGTTGTTAGTGTTCTTATGTATCTCGCCTAGCTTCCTGGAGCAATTTCTCCATGAACGCTATAGGTTTAGTTTAGTACACTAATAACAAATAATAATGCTCATACTCATTTTTTTAATGAGCTCCATAGTGTTTTTATTTATCAATATCCATTTGCCAAAGTTAGTTGGTTTCTGTCTAGTTTTGCTATTGAATCCTTTTAAACTATTAAGTCTGAAATCTTGTTAAAAGTTATAAGGAAGAATAGGCCATTATAAGCTCAGAACTACACGTTACTTGTTAGAGAAACATCATGATCCTTGTTCTTTTTATTCTCAAAAAGATCTTGGCAAGTGGTATTCAGAGAGCTCTTGAGGCTTAACTGTCAAATATTAAGGCCTTTCTAAAGATCTTGGGATGAAGAAGAAAACTAAAATATTTTCATAACATTAGCTGTGATATTCAAGTCAATGCCATACCAGAGTGCCAACTTTTCTTTTTTCTTTTGAGAAATTGTGAATAGTAAATGTATCAAATAAAAAAGTGAAATTTGACAAGCTTGTCTCCCATTTCCTTGTGCTGCTCTTAAACATCCTTGTAACCTTTAGATATCTTATGCAGATCTGACCCTCATTGCCATGTTATAACAGAGGGAGTTTAAAAAAAGGCAGTAATGAAAAGGTAGGACATAATGAAGGGGAATTTGAATGTATAGGTGTACTGTATAAGACAGGTAAAGCCCTCCAGGTTTTATCTAAAATTCTTGAAACTGGTTGAAAGGGAAGCTTTTGAGAGACTTTTGAAGCTTGTTTGAGATTGTCTGCTATTACTTTAAAGGTTTATTCAGCTAATTTATGTAGATTTTTTCCCAGCTATATTTTCATTGCTACAGTTTCCAATGGCTCAAGCCTTTTATTGCTTAACACTACTTTGTGTTTCTTAAGGCAACTTACATTACAGTTGTCTCATCCATTTTTATGTGGAAAAAAAAAGATCTTGCACGTGGCTTTAAAAAAGTGACAAGTCTAATAAGTATTGCTGTGAACTCTACAAAAGTAATTTCGTGAAATTATGTGGACAGAAATAAGTCAAGTAGATTACAGAATTAGTTATTTTTAGTCTTTGAAACAAACTTCTGAGTCTTAGTTCTCATCTAAAGAGATTCTAAATTTTGGAGTTTAAATTGCAGATTATAGCCAGAGGATTTAGGAACCTAAATCAGACACCTTTTAATAGAGTAACACTATCTTATTTGCATTGCAGTTACAAAATATGATGGCATTGGCTATAGTTGTTTTACTTTGGATTATGATTTGCAATCTTGAGTATTTATTTCTAGAGGCTTTTCACTTCTGAATGTATAAGAACTTTAAGATCAAGTTTAGGTCAGATTTTTTTTACAAGCTGGCAACTGAATTGTGTTGTAGAGTAGGACACAGAGCACTGAGAAGGGACTTGAATGATTCTGGTTGTGTTCTGGGCTCATTATGCAGTTCTGACCAATTTATTGTCAGAATTTACCTTTTCTTATCTTTGCAAGTAAGCAAAGACAATACACTACAGTTGTCATAAGCTGTTTGCTATATATTTACTGAAATGTCCAAGTGAATGCCTTCTTAAAAAATGATGGAATTGTTAAGATCTTGTAATGTGCTTGGTAATATACAAGCATCAAGACTATCCCAAGAAGACTGTAATCTACCTTGATCTTTAAAGTACTCAAGGAATGCTTCTGGCAGTAAGTCTGTCCGGAAGATCTAGAGGAAGCATTATGGAAATGCTTTCTGTAGAGAAGTAGAATATTTTTTTGTTTTTATTTCACCATATGCCAAAAGGTTAGGTACTCTGACATTTAAACAAACTAGTAGTCTACACAACAGGTAGTATGCCTTACTCAGTAGCTCCTAAACCAAGCTGCTACCATACTGATTTGACCTTTTACTGGAATTCCTCTTGCTGCTTATATACAATGCCAAGAATATACTTAGTGACAAAATTGATTACCCTTGGTGACTCTATTGCATAATTACTTTGCAGACTTAAAAGAGTTTTACTTTCTGTTGTATAAGCCTGGTCACTTTAGGGCTTGTAATTTTCTTAGCTAATGTGTGAAGGTCAGCTTAAGGTTCAGTTATTCCTGGATGTGATAGCAGTCTGATTTCTTTACTAAATAATTGCTGAATAAAAAAATACAATTCTTGATTTTGATAAGAATTGGACTTTTTTCTTTTAATCAACCTTTTTAATCAAGCTGTTGGATCCATGCATTAATTCAGCTTAACTTTCACTTTAGACCTATACTGATTTTCCTTTGAGTTGATATATTTTAAAAGTTAAATCTTAAGACATTTAAGGGATTTATTTAATAAAGTCAAGTTGGCAGCATAGGTCGTGAAATTTAATAAATGTAGTTATTTCTATGTTCTAAAACTGACTTGTCCCAAGTAAAGCGAGGAGAAGGAAGGAACTGAAATGGATAATGAAAGGGAGAGCTCCCAGAAACTGGTATAATTGAATTAGTAGCTGTCAAAAGGCTATTAGGAATGGTAGGTGGATTAATCAGAGAAGGGCTTATACCTTTATCAACAGAATAAGGGCATAAAGTAAGACATTTGAAAGGTAAAGCACTTTGCAAAAAGTGTTAAAATTCCCAGTACTTTAGCTGCTGTAGTACAATAAAATAAGGGGAAAACAGACACTTGTGCATTGGGGAATGTCTGCTCAATTAAATGAGGAAAGGAAGAATGGCTGAGAGGAATGAAGGTATAAAAGCAACCAAGAGCTCAGTACAAACATGTGGTCAGGTTAAGGGAACTAGACATGCAGTGCAGGACTAGTGATATTATACAAGGCAGATGAGACTTCACTTATGTAGGCTTTTAGAACTCGTTAAGAAAGATGAATTCACCATGCAAGTGGTGCAGACCGGAGTTACTAAAATTTTAAGGACAAGGGACAGTTTACTTCCTAGAAGACAAAAGCTGTAGTTAGACATGCCATTTTGGCTGCAGCTGAACTGGGTTCAAATCTGTGTGTATTATATTTATGTGTTATCTAACCTGCTTCTGTCAAAGCCCTGCTACTGAAAAATTCATTGAGATTACTCTGATAGAACCGGGAGAGGAAATGAGCTGATACCTGGTTATGTCACCTCTGAAGAGTCAGAAAATGATCTAGAGGTTTATAGTGTGACAAGCTAACCTAGCACAGCTTCACCAGAACAGTATATCTCAACAATATAGGCAAGTTTGGTTTAGCAAAATGGTGTCTGATTGTTTATTATGTAAATATTTTTATGAGTCTAAACACCAGGGATGAAGAAGTTAAAAGAACAAGATTAAAACAAATAAGCAGTTATAAGTATGCTGTGATTCCTTGTGAGCTGAAAAGGTTTCTAACCACCACAGCAGTGCAACTAAAACAGTCTTTCCTAAGGAGAAGTAAGTGTGTTTCAAGAAGGAGCTTGTTAAGGGATTATATGTTATTGTCACAAACTACAGTATAAAACTAAACTTGATTGCACAATTTCATCATTCCAGGTGACAAAACCAATCACAGAATCACCAAATTACTTTCAGTAACTTAGTTGATCCATTTTCTGTTCCCTAGTACTTGCTTGTACAGCTCAATTATTTAACTCTAGATTTACAATGTAATGATGTTCAGCAGGGTATCAAAGGTGTTTTCTTTTTTTTTTTAAGCATGTTTACTTCCAAATCAAAAATATGGCATTTGTTTTATATCCCTCAGCCCATCAAGTGTATTACAGTGGGTCAACAGTCATGTTCTGATGGATGTACTTTGAACAGAATCTTTTAATCTGTTTCCAGGAAAATCCACATTTCATTAGATATTTGACAGATGCTTTTTAAGAATGTCCATAGGCTTTCAATTAGGTTTCAGGTAAAATTATTTTTCTTTAGCATTTCATTTGGGACTTCGGCATAAAGATATATCTATCTATTGACGTTTTCAATTTTATGTGTATTTGTAGATGTTTTTAATGTTATTAATTTCAGTGGGATATCAAAATATCAATTTGTTTCCCTCATGTGCGAAGGGATAAAGAGGACTTAAGAGGTAAGTTAATGTACATTACTTCTTACCAATAAGTACAAGTAATAGTGCTTAACGGACAGTTTCAATATAAGCAGAACTTTGCATTTCCCACTATAGCTTTTTAACCTGTGCTGATATTGTGTAGAGCTGTCACCTAAACATGATTTTATGCAAAGTTGTTGAAAATGGTTTTGCAGTGGAACAAGAACCCAGTGAGCAAGAACATACTGAGTTTTTGATGCAAACACGAATGAGAATTTCAGACTTTTTTTTCAATGTCCCATACCTTGATAATAGGAGAGAAATTTTAATTGATACCATCTTTCACTCGTTTTGTTTGAACTAACTGAAATAGCTGAAGCACCAGAGAGCCCAAAATACCAAAACAGTGAACATGCAGAAGTCCACAGCACTGCAATAGCTATACGAATCAGTGTTACTCAAAATACAATTTGAGATTATGTATTTATCTGGACATTTATGCATTTTTTTTGCACAGACATTCATGGACATTGTTATATATATAAAAAAACCCCTGGGATTCTAATAATAGGATAATGCTCTCATGGGCAATCAAATCTCTCAAACAGGATAGGTAGTCACTGTCTGGATGGTGGCAGGAATCTCCATTGCATGCATCATTGAAGCAGGATCTTCAGCTAGGTTGAGTGAGACTGCCTAAGCTTTGCTGCTTTCTGATAAACCAGCTCACGGTGGTCTTCTTGACCACTCAGCACATGTGTAATTCAGTACTGTTGATTATCTTAACTACAAAAGAACTACGTAGAAAAGGCTCTACTGTGTGACCATTGCTGTAGGAGCAGTTTCTAATGCGTATTTACAAGCATCTACCTTACGTATAATTTAATCTGTTTTACAGTAAGAACTGCTTTGGGGAGTCTTGGGAGGGAAGAGTGAGATTTTTCACTGAAGATGTTAATCAACATGTTTAAGCATTCAAATTGCTTAGACTCGGCACAATGGGAGGTGCATGAGAAAAATCTTTAGAGCTGTCCAGAGCTTCCTCCAGGAGAACTCCTGTAACAACCAGTAAAAATACATAATTTTAAAGTTTCAGTCAATAACCTAATTTAAAATTGTCTTATCCAGCTATTTCTTCTATACAAATGATCAGGGAAATCATGACTTAGGTATGCATACAGGCATGGTCCTGATGCCAAATTTGTTACTCTTATCTGTAGCATTCTTACACCATTGGTCAGATTTGTTATACTTAGTATGATAGATGATGAGAACCTGTCTCCTTTCATATTGAGGAAGAATCTTCTGATGCAACAGGAAACTTGTTAGAATTCTGTAGAGAAAACTCTTCAGCTATTTGTCTTTTAAATTGTCTTTTACTATTTGGAATATTGCATCTCTAATGATTTTAAAGTAATGAATGTCACTAGAAAGTAATAATCCCATCTCTGGCTTTTTATTTGCTTTTTAATAAATTGAACCTATAACTTTCTGACGTATTGTTATGGCATCACGTTTTTAGCACTAAAGCTAACCTTACTGATTTTTTTCCTATGTGATTTATAAGTCATATCTAGTCCTGAAACTAGGAGGCTGACTGGCTGGCTACACAATTGTAACCTATATGACAGTCTGCCTGAGCTCCGCCTTGAAAATCAAGACAGGTTTTTATTTTGGGCATTTTCCTTGGAGAAAGGCCATTCCAGAGCCTCATTTCTTTGACGGTAAAACTCTTAGGTTCCTTTTTTTTCCCCAGCTTGTTTCCAGCTGCTCTCCTGATAACACCAATAGCGTGCCACCCTCTGTGTTCATACTATCCTCCTCAGCCCGTTATGGAGGGTCATGACATTCCTTCTTGAATAGTGTTTTCTAGCGGAACAAGCCATGTTCTTTCCAGAGGCCTCCTTTCCCAGATATTTCACCCATTTCTGTTCTGTTTTCTACATAACTTTCTGCCACATCTCATCCATTTCCACTGTTTCTACCTCTTTGGTGAACTAACAGCAGTTGGCAGACTCTCTTGGGAAGCCCGCTCATGGGTGACAGTGTTGCGCTCTGAGCCACAGGTCCTGTACAAGCGTTTCGTGTGGGCAAACCACTACAGAGGGTGCGTGGTCAGACTTGGGCCGAGAAGAGACCCTATTTTTAGTGGTGGCATCATATAGGAAGTTGGGAAGGGATTTTGTGAACTGTGGGGGACGTGACACATGGAAGAGTGGGTCATGGCGCTGTGAGGCTGTGTGCCAGGCACCAGGAGCTGCAGGATCCCCAGGCCTCACCAGGAGGCAATGCCTCTCCCACTACCCGCAGCAAGGGAACAGGGCAGGCCAGGAGTGAGCCCCGGCTCTGGGCACTGGGCACGTCTGTGGGGAGAGGCTGGATCAAGGCCAGGCTGGTTCAGTGTCCAGATCCATCCTGGCACGGGTGAACAGGGTCAGAGAGAGGCCCATTATGTCTGGGCAGGGCAGTGGGAATGGGCCAGGCTGGGCTGAGACCGGCACACAGTCCACCGGCCATGGTCTGGATGAGCCTATGGCCAGGCACAGGGGTGACTGCAACGTGCTTAGAGACAGGCACTGCTGTGGCGTCTCTGGGGCAGGACGTGACGGCCCTGGGCTGAGCTGAGATAGAGGCCGTAGGCTCTCGGGAAGAAGGTGTGGGTGGCATCCTAGGAGGGACTGATCAGGGCAACTGAGTCCTATTAAAGCAATCAGGGCTCTGACGTGCACGTACTGTGCATAGCTTTTAACTAGACGTCCATCATGGCTGCCTGGGATTGGGGAGAGTTTGAGCGATATTGGAAACTAAAGTACTAGAGTATAAAAGTTTCATAGAGGACTTCAGATTGACAATCAGGGGTGGTTTTTATTGTTGTTTTTTCCATACTGCCCAGTTATGCTTAGGCACTTACAGTTTTTTAGCAGGGGTGTTAATAATTGCTCTGATTATGCAACTGTCTTCATACTGCACTGTGGGTTTCATAATGTCCTATTAAAGCTCTGGTTTGCCAGCAGACCTGTCTTGCAACCAGCTGTAGGAAAACACTTTCAGAAAAGCACACTCCCAGTGCAAGTTATTCAGATTTTAATGAGCAGGATGTTTTATGATCTTTTCTAATAAAAATGAAACTGAAAGAGAACACTCTTGCCAGAATATGCTCTTCTTTGTAGTGCCCAAAACTGCAACCTGTGCATAAGCTGTAATTCCAAGAATATTCTGTCAGAATATGAATATATATTATTCAGTTAAGTGTTACAGGGTGACCATATAAATAGTAATAATACTCTGTGCTGAAATGGGAAATCCCATAGTGTATAATAATACCACCAACAGAATAGTGTTCTAATGTGTCTTTTTAAACATTCAGTGAAAAGTAGTTGGTGACCTCTCTGCTAAGCAGCTCTCTTCAGGCAAAAGATCTCTGCTATTTCAGATTCTCTTCCCTCCCCACGCCCCAAATTTCCAAATGAATAGCACCTATTAAGAACTAAATGCCTACAGCTTGTGGGCTTAAAAAAAAATCACTTCTTTTTTTTCTTGATGAAAAAATCTACTTGAAAACATTCATTTAGTTATAAATAGAAGTAGCCTGAACATTCAATACTTCTTTTAAAATGTATTCCTGAATTGACATCCTACAGTAAATGCTAATATAAAATTGAGTCTGGCTGTTGAAAACTGTATTAATCTAATAAACTAGAACAATAATGCTTGAGATGGATTCCTTTCCTGCCTTTCCTATCTCAGCTCTGAAGAAAATGCATCTAGAACAATTCTAATGTTTGTGCTAGGATCATATTCCTACATTATTTCTGAAGAGGTTTGATTGACCTTGCTGTTGGAGCTCAGCTGTGAGTCTGCCTTGCTCCTTTGCCACATTACCTCTGAAAGCAGCTGACCAGTGCATGGAAGAGGAAACTTCTGTGTAGGCTCCACAGTTAGCCTGGCAGGATACTTTGCTAGCTCCTTAATTCTTTATTTATTCTCCCCTATAAAACACTTGAGTATATATCTGTTCTGGAAAGAACACTTCTCATAATTTTTTTTAATAATATCTATTTACCTAATAGTAGATAAATTCCTATTTGTTCTTGTTTGAATGAATGGCGAACTGTTATTTTCTGAAATAGTTTTTAATATGTTTTGCCTGCAATAAGAACTTTTTATCATAAAATACTTCACAGAATCTTTTAATTTATACATTTAGACTATATTTTTTTTTCTTTTAATTCCTTACATCATTGTGTGTTATTCAGTAGGCAGGAAGGCTTCTGATGCAACAGAGGTGAGATGGGAGCAGTTATGGTGAGGCAGTGCAAACCAAGTCAGGGTAGGGCGAAGATCATGAATAACCTCACAATAAAGGAAGGAAAAGAGGAGCAGTATTTGTAGATAATTAGGGTTATATGTCTTCATGGAGGAGACATGTGCATATTCTTCATTCATAAGTAGTTTGGTATTTGTTTAATGCTTCTTCCCCCCCATACTCTTTTTTTCCTTTTCTTTCCTCTATACATTAGCTGACAGTAATAAAGTGGCAAAATTACATCTAAAATATATCTAAAGACTAGCATATAACCATAATTCATTCTCTGCTTATTCAGTGTCTATAATACATCAATGAATAGAGATTATGTGTTCATGTATATAGCTGACGGATTGATCTTGTAACACTTTTGTTATGTTGGATATATTTGTTATGTTTGTTTTGGTTTGGATAAATTTTTCAGTGTATCCTTTTCTTCAATGAGAGGGATTTTGCTTTAATAATCTAAATTGTGTGTTCTGGTACGATGAAGGCTGAAAATACTGAAGAACTTAAAAGAGCTGAATGTCTACACCCAGACCAGCAGGCAGTAAGGCATTCATCTGGAGGACATGAATGGTGTGTTAGTTGGTCTGAAAGAGGTAATGAATGAATGCATTTCTTTGTCACTATGTCTGAACACAGAAGTGAGAGCTGAGTCTAGGGGTTAGAGAATCATTGTGGTTTAGGGTTTAACTCCAAAGATGGAATGACACTGAAGCTCAAATTTATTTCAGGTTGTACAGTAGGAGTTTAATTGCAGCATTCTGCAGTATTTTGAGGCCTTTTGAGGTCTTTTTCTGTTGCAGACGTATGCCATAGTACACCTGTTTACATGACTGAACACTTTAAGATATATGTATATCCACCATTGTTTTAAATTTATCCACATTAATGATGGTTATCTGTTAAACAAAGGGAGGTCCTGTTCACTTTAGAATAGAATCAATAGGAAAGGAGAAGAGGGAAGCAGCAGTCGGGTTTGTCTTCTCTGCAAAGGGCTGAAGCTTGGAATTATGGAATTTCCTAAAGCAGCAGAGGAGACGGTGTTCTGAAAAATGCAAAGATTATGCAACTATGAAGACACTGCTGAACACTAGATTTGGACAGAAGTGAGGAGTATGTCATGTAACAGGAAAATCCAGCTCATCAGCAAGACTAGCTAAGGCAGAAGAAAACTGACCGAACAAGAAATGATCTAGAGAATCACAGCCAAGGGCATCTCTGGAGGGGAAAAGATTATGATCAACAAACATCTTGGAAGACCTCTGAAGTCCCTGTGCTCTGGAATTATTTAGGAAATGTATGTGTTGTTATCTCTTCTTCTAGAGTTCTCTTTTAGCTACAGCGGTAAGACTGCAGAATAATTTTTAAGGAACACTGGATAGATTTCCTCTTATTTTACTCTGACAGCTACCTTTGAGGTATTAGACAGTAGAGAAATATTTCTGGGATTGTGTTTCTTTTGAATAAATATAGATATCTGCTTTAGGATGACACAAAATGCACCCTATCTGTGTTTTTTTATGTATTTTTTATCTGTATATCTGCCTACCTCAGGCACGAGGACAGATTAGGTGCTGACCTGCTGGAAAGCTGCTCTGCGGAGAGGGACTTGGGAGTCCTGTTTGACAACAAGTTGACCATGAGGCAGCAGTGTGCCCTCATTGGCCAAGAAGGCCAATGGGATCCTGGCCTGCATCACGAAGAGCGTTTCCAGCAGGTCGAGGGAGGGGATCCTGACCCTCTCCTCAGCCCTGGTGAGGCTGCACCTAGAGTATTGGGTGCAGTTCTGGGCTCCCCAGTGCAAGAGGGATGTGGAGTTTCTAGAGAGGGTTCAGCGACGAGCGACCAAGATGACTAAGGGACTGGAGCACCTACTGTATGAGGAGAGGTTAAACGAGCTGGGTCTGTTCAGCCTAGAGAAGAGAAGGATGAGAGGGGATTTAATCAACATGTACAAATTTCTGAGGAATGATTGTAGGGAGGAAGGGGCTAAACTGTTTTCCGTAGTGGCTGGTGATAGGACAAGGGGCAACGATTTTAAGCTGAGGCATAGGAGGTTTCATCTCCGGGTGAGGAGGAACTTCTTTCTTGTGAGGGTGACGGAGCCCTGGAACAGGCTGCTCAGAGAGGTGGTGGAGTCTCCTTCTCTGGAGATGGCACCCTGTGCCACGTGCTGTAGTTGTCCCTACTGGAGCAGGGGTGGGTGGAGTAGATAATCTCTAGAGGTTCCTTCCAACCTCAACCATTCTGTGATTCTGTGATTTTTCTGTGCTGGTTTTCAAAGGAATATAGATAGACTTTCAATTCTGCAAATCTGTCTACTTTTACAATTATACATCCCTGAAGAGTGAATTGTAAATCCAGAGCGATTTTGGAGTGGTAAGGAAAAAAAATAAAGCCCCCGAACTGTATTTAAAGTAATGGCCAGTCTGGAGGGAGGGAGGGAGGGAGAGAAGATAATTAAATGGAGGATCTACCACTTGTCCTGGTAGCCTACAGACCTCATGGTTGCACAGTCTCATTTCCATAAAAGTGCAACAGGAGGGTTTGTTCTCTGAAATTATAACAGAAAAGCATAGCATAGAGAGCATACTTCAGCTTTACTTAGTGTAACCAAAGGAAATGTTTAACCAGATCCCTCTGTGTGCTAAGGTTCACATGTGGTGGCTGTTTGTATATTTGTGTGCATACATGCAAAATTCTGTAGTGAAGGACAGAGCTGCCAGCTATATGGCTGTCCAGAAGAGATATATAGAAGAGATTGGATATATTTCCCCAAAGATTTAGTGCCCTCCACAGCTGAATTTGGGCTATATCTAGAAGAAGCATTAGAATTACTTAGAGCATCCAGATCACACATTTCTTTAGATCACTCTGTGTCACCCACTCCAGTTCACCCACCTTAGTTCAGCTTCTTGCTGAAACAAAGGACAATTGGCAGAAAATTTCCTCCTGCTGCTAATATGGAGTTGGTAGTAAAGGACCTGTACCTGTACCTGGTATGTCAAAAGTGTTTGGCCTACTAGTGTGAACTTGATCATAGTGACCTGGGTGATTAATTGGTTTGGTCAGAAATGTCATAATAAACATGAAAGACTCTTAAAATGGCTTAAAGAGGTGAACAAAATATCCCGATGGTCTTTATTGGTTTTATTACTCTGGCCTGAATATCAAACCCAGAGATTTAAGCAAATCTCTATGTTTATCACAATTTAGATAGATGAAAAGGTGTTTATTCAAATATTCTTTGTGATAGATTTACTTAAAATTCTTACCTTTCTAAGGCACATTTGAAATATTACAGGCTGTGAGAACACAGTGTGGTATAAATGGTTTCCCAGAGTAATTACAATAGATTCTTCACCTTGCACAAGCACGCTTGACTTTCAATAGAGAATACACCTAGGTCTAGGTCATTATTTAACAAGTCCTCCTCAGTCAGATGAGAGTCTCATTAAAGTAAAAAAAGAATGCATGATTCAAGATCTAGCTGAATAGAAAAATGTCTGAATTGCTAAGCTGAAGACAGGAGCATTAATACAACAAGCGATATTGAAAACAATTTAACTTAACAAAAACAGTTCTCATTATACTAATACTCTGTACGTATTTCCATGGAATAAACAGACTTTATATATGCACAATAAGCTCAAAGTTAATGTTAACAAACTTCTACAAATAAGTGAAAGACATTTTTCTGTGTTAAAACAGCATACAAATAAAAGTGTTGTCTGTCCTGGGATCTTTCAGAGGCTGAAAAGATACTCAAAATACCTTTCTTAACCCATCAAAGTTGATCAACTTTTGGATGTCAGCAGGATAAAGTGGTAGTATTGCCCACTAAAAATGACATAATGTCTTTACTCTCAACATACTCTTTTTTACAGTCTTGAGCAAATAATTTGATTCATATCAATCAACCAGTGGCAGAAGTGCTTTTTTTTTTTTTTTTTCAGAATACTTTTTGACATAGGGGATTGCAAGCCATGACAAGTTATTGGCCTCTTGGGTGTGGCTTATGTCATAGCGATTTAGTGGTCAGCAAGCAGTAAAATTCAGCAATATTCAGCAAGACAGGAACAAATGGCAGCATGAGATAGTAGAGGAAGGGTGTTAAGTATAACCAATTCCAAGTCAGAAAGAATTCCCTCTGGATTCACGATAACTACATTTGTTTTAGAGAAATGTTTCTGTGCAACTGATTTGCTGACAAAAGTAAACAAGATAAAGCAATACAGACAAAATGGTGTCCTTCTGTTTTCCCCAAACTTCAGCTCTTCCCTCCAATGCATTATTCAATTACATGTATTCCTCCATTTTCCTCCTTCTATGCCTTTCCTCCCTTGATTCTTTGCTAGTTTGCCTTTAAGCCTGTTCTTCCTGACATGTCCTGAGTAAACTGAAATCCACCTTGCCAGCCTCTAAACTAGGGGCTAATATCTTGCCTGTAATGCAGCTAATGCATTAATATTTCACTGAAGATTCCTGAAGAATTACTTACCTGGCTTTGTGTGCTCTAGTTATGCTAAGGAACATCGTGCTGGAGCTCCACCAACAGGTCTCTTCTTGTTGACATAATCCTATCACATATACATACTACTGGCATTCTTAATCTGACTGGTAGCTTTGTAGCTTTATTGTTTGTTTGTTTAGAGGGTATTCCAAGCACTAGAATGGCACTGAAAAACAGTCAGAAAACATCATGTGGTGCTAAATGCTGTTCTTATGAGCTTAGACCAACCAGGTACCAAAGGCTCTGGATATTCTCTTCCTGGGAGAAAATCTGTTTGTAGTAGAATGCATAATGGATCAAACAAACTGTAATTTAAAAACAAACAAACAAACAAACAACTTAGACTTCTGGTGTGTATTGTTTCTTGGATGTTAAGAAATTGTGTTGCTGGTGCTGTTGCTGCTGCTGTTCCTCTACTGGCTCTGTTCTTGAGCATTTCTGTGATGTAGGGAACAGTCAGTACTTTGGTAACCAGCAGCTTTATCAAATGCCAGTGATGATTGTGTTAAACTAGTATACCTAGAAATGCTTGTGAATCTGCTAAGTCCAGGCGCAGTCCTGACCTAATGCTGTGTTGTGGTAAACTCCAACTGCATGGTGCCTGCCTTCACTTTCTTTTCTTTGAAAAGATCGTAAGGGAGTAGTAGTGTCTTCTGCTCGGGTCTGAAATCCAGATGATAAATGTCCAAGGCCATGGAGAATCTTGTGATGTGTGCTGTTCAACCTAGCAGAGACATCTCATAAGGTTTATAACACATACACCATCAATTGTAATTTAATTTCTGTCTTAGTGGTTTTAGTTTTATAGATTGCAAAGTAATTTTCAGACTAATGGAGCTAAGGGATCTTGGGGTTTCTCTCCCATCCTCCCTGCATTTTAGGAAGACTGCTAGTTGCACAAATTCTGCCAAAGAATTAGATCATATTAACTGGAGAAAAGAAACTAGGAAAAGTTATACATATATATTCCCATAGTATTTTGGAGAAATAGTACTTAGCAAAAAAAAATTTTACTTTTGGCATAGTCAGGAATCTTCTTGCTTTTTGATCATTTTAGGTTAAAAATAAATACAGCAGTGATTTCTAAATGTCGTCTAAAGATTGAAGTTCAGTGCAGTTAGATCATCACCATTAACTTTATTTAGAGTAACACCTTGAGTGTCCTCCTTATGTGGAAAATTCTGGAAGAATAAATCCATCAGTGCAAAATTGAGAAGCTTTCAGTGCAAGTGCGTGCATAAATATTTAAAGCCAAAATGTGTCAAACAAATAACAAAGAGGTTCTAGAATGGATATGGTTGCCATATGCAAAAATATCATTATAGAATGGCATATTAAACATCTTTCTGGAATGCATCTTAGCTCACTATTAAAATAATTTCTTTAACCATTTCAGGTAAAGGTTGCCAATATAGGAGGTACAAGAACAGCTCAACTTGCATAATTGCAACATAAAAGACCCATGAAAAATAAATTCAATGTAAGAGTGACTCCTGCCTTACAGCCAGCATGTCTCCAGTGTCAGAGGCGTTATGAAAGTGTCCAGATAATGCATTACTCAAGTGAGCTACCATTTAACCTATGGAAAGAGAGTGAAGGAGCGGTGGGAGAACAGATATTAGAGCACTACAAATTTGAGGTGAAAAAATAAGTTGCAAATGTGCCCTTGTGGCCAAGAGGGTGGCCACGCGATGGTATCTTGGAGTGTATTAGTAAGAGTGTTGCCAGTAGGCTGAGGGAGGGGGTCCTTCCCCTCTACTCAGCCCTGGTGAGGCTACCTGGAGTTCTGGGTCTGGAGCAGGGCTCCCCAATACAAGAGGGATGTGGATCTCCTGGAGACAGTTCAGTGAAGGGAGACAAAAATCATTAGGGGACTGAAGCAGCTCCCATATGAGGAAAGACTAAGAAAGCTGGGACTCTTCAGCCTGGAGAAGACTGACAAGAGAATCATGTCAGGGTATACAAATACAAGAGAGAGTGTCAAGAGGATGGGACCATATTATTTTCAGTGGTGGCCTGCAATAGAAGAGGCAACAAGCACAAATTAAAACACAAGGAGTTCCTTCTGAATGTGAGGAAAAACTTATTTACTGTGAGGATAACAGAGAACTGGAAGAGTTTTTCCAGAGAGATTTTGCAGTCTGCATCCTTGGAGATACTCAAAAGCCATCTTCAAAAGACACAATCCTGGGCAACGTGCTCTTGGTGTCTCTGCTTGATCAGTGGGATTACACTAGATGATTTCCAGAGGTCCTTTCCAACCACAAATATTCTGTGATTCTGGGAAAGCCTGTTTAATTAGTTAGCAGAAATTCGAAGTTTATAGTCTATATGTGTGAGAACAGTGTTGACATTCAAAGGACGATGGTCAACTGTTTGTATATCTGTTGAAGATTCTGATGTTGTGGTTAAACTGCAAGACTCTCTTGAAACATTTTTATTCTAGCTTTCATTCTTTGATCATCTCCAGGTAACTGCTAGTGGTGTTAATGCATGTTAACATCTCCCCATGTACTAATTACCTTGGAACCTTGTGGGCTTTATTGGTATAAATAATAGATAAGATGAATGTGGCATGTCTGTCACCAGGTTCTAGCCATATTGTCTAGATTGCTTGCAGATGGAGGGACAGAAAGGCACAATTTCTTGCAAGGCATCCACTATAAACATATTCTAAATATTTTCAGGGGACAATTCATCCTAACCTATGCCTCTTTTCGTTCATTAGGGGAGAGCTAGGTGATAAAATTCTTATACAACTTAAAAAAATCCACCCTCAGCATCTAGTGTTGCTTCAGAGTGTCATGAAAGTGAGGGAGGATTATATCTGTAAGTAGAAATTGTAGCTATGTTCAGTGATTTAATGTTCTTACAAGCCTCTTTGGAAAGTGCTTGTTTCATTCTGAAAAGATGGCTTAAATGTTTTAAGGCATAAAATACAAAAAACTTTTGATACTTCTCAAGGTTACATAATATTTCAAATGAACATGGTATTAAATATGTTGCCATCTCTTAGCTGTTGGCCAATATACATTTTAACTCATGTAGACTTACTTGTGCAAGTCAGAATCAATGATGGTACAATTTCAGATGATACTTTCACTTTTGGAGTAATGTGTAGTGGTAGGATTACCGCTTAGAATTTGCTTAACATTTAGCATTTAGAAGTATTGTAAGAAACAATAAAATTATCAGTAAATTACCATCAGTAAATAATTGTCTATGTGAAATCACGAGTGTACTCTAAGGCCACGTAGGTCATTGGATCACTATAAAAGATTGAAAACACAATCAGAGTTTCAGGCTGAATTTCTGAAACTTCAAGAACCATCATGTTAAGTCACAGCAACGTTTCTTTCTTAGAATAGATTATTCTATTAATAGAACCTTAAAGTGTTGCTTCCACACTGAAATGCTTTGGCTTGACATCAAGTAATTTTCTTTCTGACATTTGGAAATGCCTCTCAAAACGATGGTAATGTTTAGACATAGGATGCATTAGAAATTCTTTTCACTAGAATGCTTCTGATGTATTTTTGCACCTGTTACCTAGGAATCCAGAGAGGAGAATATAATGAATAATAGCCAAGGCTTTCTTTTTTATTTTTTTTAAACGTCTGCATTGTTTTCTTTCTACCACAGATATAAAAATGTGTTATCATACAGCAAACTCCTACATAATATGTATTTAATTAATTAATTTGTAAAATTATCTGCTACTGTTATATTCAGATGAATGTAAGTATTTATCTGAAAGTATAAACACAGCTGTGTCTGGGTCTTTCTAAGAAGATTACCCTAGGATCTTGCAGTATAAATGATGGATGGTTTATTCTTCCTGCACAAAAATATTCTTTCCACTTTTTACCTTTCTTCACTGACCTCTCCTAAAAGGTAGATACTATGTTCAGTTCTGAAGTCCTTGATGCTGTTGTAGTTCTTCCAACCACAGGAACATTTTACTGCATAATATATTTTACCCTCTCTGCTTTAAGTGACATACTCTTTTCCTACATTCTTTCCCATTGGTGCCCCAAAAAAATTTTTGTGCGTATCTAATATTTTTCCATTACAACAGACCATTGGCTACTCACTTTTCTTCAGGGATATCACAAGCCAGTGGTCCAACCATGTGTTTTATCAACTTGGTAACTTCTGATATGTCTAATCAAGCCTCTGTTCATAATGAGTGTTTTGCTGTCCAGCTAGCACATGGTTTGGTGAGGGCAACCCTAAGTATTTTTTGCTGTCTTGCAGGTCAAATATCTAGAGAAGATAATGTTTTCATAACGGGGGCTTGATCAAATAGAGTATGTTGAAGTTTTGTTGTGGGCTTAGCAATTAACATCGAAATCAAACAGATTTAATATTCCATTTATTTAAGGAGTGTTAAGACTTGTGAATTACTTGTGAAATTTGTGACTTTTCTTGGTTGATTTTTCTCTATACTTTTTATGGCAATCATTGTTTGGAGTTACGAAACTAACGAAAGTTACGAAACTAACGCTAGTTACGAAACTAACGAAAAGGCAGTAGCCTTTTGCATCTCCTCTCTAATGCATATGACCTCACCACGAAGGAAGGATTTGATGTCCTGCAGTACTTGCTATATGCTTTCACTCCAGGCTCAATAAAGAGCTCAGGAAACACCTTAAATGGGTGCTAACTACTCTCAGTGCCATGAAAACTTGCTGCCGGGACAATGGTTTTGTGACTCAAATTCACAAAACCCTCATTGCAGGCTCCCTGGAATCTCTTGCATTGTCACTGCTTTGTCCAGAAGGCTACAAATACTTTACAAAAATATTTTTTTAATCTCTGGGAAGGTATAGCATCACAGAATTAGGATGGTGGGAGATTGGCTTGCAGAGGCTTAGTATTATGGTGAGAGGATGTCAGGAGATGCACAGAGACCTGTTTCTTTCGGTACTGTTATGCCCCAGATGTTCCTTCTGTGGTGATAGGTGCCTAAAGCTTCTATTTGGCAATCTAGATGATGTTGATGTTGCCTTGATGTTTTAGTAGAAAAAATGCTTATGGTTAACAAAGAAAAGCATTACTAAATGAGACTTTAGCCCTTTTGCTGCAGAATTGATAGAATAATTATGAAGAGCTAGGAGAGCGTAATCTTAGATCATACTTCATCCTACTTTGTTTGTGTATGCACCTTTTACAGAAATCTTCATACTCAAAATCTCTGACAGAAAGAGTTGGGATTTCCATTGTGTTTTCCACTAATAGGTTTTGAATCTGATTATATTAAAGGCTAAATATGCATACACAATGCAACATGTTTATGTAGTGTGCAAAACCAGTGTTTTCGTTATGTTGTTTGGTTGCCAAGACTCCTAGTTACTAAATTGCTTCCTATTTTTCTTTTCACAGGGGTTAAATCTTGCTAAACACGGACTATTACACTTTGAATCTCTGTACATTCTCTGCTTTCTGACTGAAATGCCACATGTGAAAAAGACTGTCTAAAATACAGCCTGCAGACTTTTCTATTGATTGCAAGGCTAAAACTGGATTATTTCAATCTTGTTTTGTCAGTCCTGTTTTTCTCTCTTCCTTTGTTTTTCAGTTTTAGTCTTCTCATTCAGTTTTCTCCAGTTTGAATTTGATTTTTTAATCCTCTCATTTGGAGGTAGGCCATTCAGTAGGAAATCATTCTCTTATGTTATTTCTATCTCTTGAATGGAGTTTGGAGTTAAATTATAAGGGGTAGATTCTATGGAAAATACCCGTACATGCAAACAGATGTCAATCCCTCTTATCATGCCATGTAACTCTTCCTAAAACTGCCTGCTGGAATCATAAAGCTTTGGAGAAACTTGCAGTAGGAAAGTGATTGACATGAGTCTCATTTTGGAAAGCTCCTTATGCTGCATAGTAACACTCATCAGATTTAAATTCACTTCACTTTGTAGTATTGCTGCTCAGTGTCTTCATGTTCAGGAAAATCGAAGTGATTATAAGAGTTTCAACTCCTGGAAAGCCCAAAGAAAGATGTATTCATTCTCTCTCTCTTCTTTTTTAATTTTTTCTTTTGGCCTTTCTTATTACTGTTAGATATACATAAATGTAAAGGATTTCCAATAAAAAAGGAAGTCTATGCCATACTTTAGTAGTCTGCCAACAGATTAATTATTTTTATTTGAAATTGGAGGTTGAGTACTGTTAATTATTTGAATATAATGACCAAAGTAATCTCTTGCAAAAAGGACCAATATCCATAATTTGATCTGAATCTCTAGTTTATTACTCTGAGATCAAGCCCTCTAAATCTTATTGATTAAAGCCTGTGGTGCTTCAACAGACTGAGACAAATAGCCATATTTTTTTTTCCTTTTAAAAGGGAGAAGAAAATCTGCAAGCACACACTATTTTAATTAAATATTGATGTACTACTTAAACTGTTTTGTTGTTTGAATTTGAAATTAAGACTTTGGAAAGCATTATACCTCCAGCATGACATTTTTTATACGAGAACTTGCAGTTATTCCAGACACATAAATGTGTAACATAATATATAGAGTTGTTTCAAAAATATTTTTGCCACAGACATTGTTAAGTTTTCTTTATCTGGTGAAGCATATTAAAAAATAATTTTTTAGATTAGGATTAGTTGGACTAAATATGAATATCAGCTTTACTTTCAGATGTTTTTCACATTGAATTTAGCAGGTCTAGTTTAGCTCTTGATTGGGACTACAAGATGCATGTAACAGTGACAGCAGGAGTCTGATCCTCTCCTCTTTGGGAGTCTGGAAGGATCCAAGACCTTCACTCTAGGCCATGGAGCTTAAGAGCAATTTAGTGATGGAACATTAACAGTGATTCAATATCTTCCCAAAGGCAAGTGAAGTAAAAAAGGGATTTCTTTTTCTTTCCTTGAATGAACCGCCGTTTTCACATTTGATAGAGTGGTATTTTTGCTTCAGACTTTGCTTCAGAATCTGCTTAAATGCAAATTCTTAGCAGGCCTCAAATTAACATGTTCCTGGTTTAATAAGAAATTTTAGAGCAACTTATTTTTCTTTAATGTACTGTTTTCATAAAGGTGTAGACTAATCCAAAGTAGAAATGGAACAGCTGTCAGTCAAAAATCTAAGCATTCATTCAGCATTATTTATAGGCCATGTTTGTTCATATTTTTGTGTAGTATATGTTTCCTTTTTTCTTCTACTTCAACAATGCTTCTAACTCATGGCTTTCTAGGATAGTGATACTTTCTAGGATACATACTAGAAAAGTCTAATAAACAAGAACATCTCTGCTCATCTCAGTTCTCAATCAGGTGAAATTCTGTTATCAAAGTACGGGAAAAAGAAGAGCTGTGTGCAGGGAAATTTAAGAGAGTTTGTTCGATATTTTTCAATCTGTTGATGCTAATCTTTTTTTTTTTCTCAAATCAAACATTTTAACATAATTATGGTAATTAGCAGCACAGGTATAAAAAGACAACTACATGAAATGTAATGTTTCAGGGAAATTTCAAAGTGAAACCAAAGGAGAATCAGCAATACAGTCCTAGTTAATGGTTTGTCATAAATAAATAAATAACCTCATCTTTTTGTGATCCGACAGTTTTTTTTTTTTCCGGGTGGCTTGTGGCTTCATTCTACTTCTCCTAGTGTTTGGGATAAGAAAAATTGCTGAGTAACAGGATATTTTATTTGTAGAAACAGAAGGCACTGATTAAAAGGAGAGGTCATCCAACTCTGTCTATTTGTGAGAGGCAGTGAAAGACAGGCACTGTTTGGGAGAGGGCCTTTTTATTCAGCACAACTAAGCATGTAAAGGTATTGCATTGTTGATTTTTGTAAATGATCAGTAATTTCTGCCACCAGACGAAACAGAATTTGACAAGTAACATGCACCCTGTCAGAAAGAAGATAGAGACCTTGACTGAGAGGTTAAGAATGACTTGGCTCTCTCAGGGTGATGAGGCTGGCTGAACCGGGAAGGCACTGGTTCATGCAGAGGTAGTTCCTAAATTGAGCAATGGCTGTGTGTTGTAAAGACTTGGTCTTGCTCATCCTGTGTGGTGCATTTTTCTTTCTAGACACCAAAGCATCCACCAAGATAGGCATAATAATATTGTGTGCTTGCATCTTGCTCAGAGGCATTCCCAAGCTCCCAATTACGTGCTGTTTGAGGTTGTTATTGGGCAACAAGTACTTTCCCTCCACCCAAACCAAAAGGAAAAGGGTGGAGTAGAGGTTGCAAGCTCATTGTAGGTGAGTTGTGGCTATGGTAGCAATCCGTATTAAGTGAAATTGTGTGACATATTGGCTGTGCTAGGACTTGGGAAAGACTACTTATTCTTGAAGAGAAGCTGTTAGGAGAAAAGAAGTGGCCAAAGGAACATGTGAGGATATTAAAGCAAGGAATGAAGTACACACTTCTGTTTGTTTATCTAAACTGTAGCTATTTTTGTGCTGCCTGTAGTTAAAGCATGATTACTTTGACACTTTTGACAAACATTTTTAATTCTTTAAGTGCCAAGTATGTGAATGGTTGATGTTTTGATGTTTCTGTGCCTGCAAATTTAGATAAAAATCTATTCCATTGCTGGAAAATTAGTCTCATTCATTTTTCAGAAAATCACCAGATGAAAGTGTGGTGCAGTCCATAAAAATGCCTTTCTATTTCTCCTCTTACTTTTCAAAATTAATTTTTAAACTTGTAGATAGATTAGAAAGTCTATCTTGGTTTGAAGAACTCTTTTTAGTGTTTTGGGGAAAAGCATGACTGAATGTAATATAGGATCAACTGCTTAACTTTTTGAGGTCCTGATTATTTTTTCATAAACTCTATCTGTGTCTCTCTGCTCCATTATATTTCTCACAGAACTCATCTGTTATCTACATGTGTTATATATATTACATGCCTGCATGCTTTCAGCATAATCTCCCTGAATTTTGTTATTTTTTCTGCTGAAACCGTACTTCAAAAGAGCAGCTGAATAGTACTTGAGAGACTAACATGCTCCCTTGAAGACATTGTGTGTCTGAAGTGACACGCCTAAGCGCTGCTGACTGGTAGAAGAAGGGAACTGGTCACTGAGGGATGCTAGTGCTCTTCAGGTCATGAACCATGCTTGTTATTGCTGCTGGACACTTCTGGGCAGCTAACAAGATTCAGCACAAGGCCCTTTGCTAGTGATGTTCAGTAAGATTCTTGATCTGTGTGTGGCTGTGGGTGTTGAGGGGAGGATGTTTCTGTTACTGATGCATATGAGAGATGTAGAATGGGCTCAGAAGGCCCATAGCAAATCAATATCTCTGTCCATTGCTATGTCCATCAAGAAGCAGCATGGGCCATGCTATCTTTCTAATGGAAGGACGTTGGGTGCTTTCAGAACATTCTGAACTTGCCTACAGCTGGATATAAGGTTATGCTGCGGTACTCTGACAGGGAGAGGCAGATAAGGCTTGTTCCTCCCGCAAAGTGCTCTTACTGTGAGCATGGTGTTACTAGTAATCAACTCTGCACAGTAGGTGTTTATTCATTAACTTTTACCACAGTCCTTTGCATAGGACAGAGTGATTAGTTCAACCATAACAATAAACAAGAAAAATAATAAAATGTGGCACAGAAAAGGAGAGCTACTGAGATTATTAAAAATTGAAAATAGGCTAAAATGGTGACATGAAAATCAACCTGCATCTCCTAATGCTATTAGTAAAAAACTTATTGGGAAAAGTATTATTAATCTTTATGCTTTGTATTAAGCTTCTTCTTATTTTAAAAATTTTTATTATTTTTTTTTCTGATAAAATGCTTTCTTTCTCAATCTAGGTGTTTGATCCTGGTGAGAAAAGTCCTTCACAGCTTCCTACCAGGAGTTCTGACATTGTAGTAGACTGATAAATGTGTAGGCATACCACTCTTTAATCATGAAATTTCAAGAGCTTCTAATCCTCCCTGGTTTGTAATCAGATGTTGCAATCAATTTCTGTTGTTCTGGTAATGATATGTGGGATTTTAATTTAAATTGGTAACTTGTCCCTCCAATCACTTGAAAGAGAAGCTGGCAGCATGGTCAATTAAGTTCAGCCTTTGTAAATTATTTTTATTGCTCATCATTCATGCAATAACACCTTGATGTACACAGGCAATATCCTTCTAGGCTTTGGGAATGCAGATTTTAATCACTGTGAGTGGACAAGGATTTTAATGACTTAATAACCAGTCCACCCATTTTAAAGGGAGCTGTGAGCTAACTAATTAGGAGAGGTAGTTTGTCAGCTTTTTAAGAAACATTGGTAACTAGACTGCTTTTGCTCTTTGAGAATGTGCATAACTGACTAAGTTTAGCTTCCCAATTAGTTAAATTGGAAAAAATGGAAGAATTGCTTCAGATGAGCAAAATTCGATACTTTTTCTTCTGATAAAACAAAGCTCTTACGTACTGTGGACCAAAAGGACTTCATTAAATCCCATCCAAAACAATTTCTTTGTTTTTCTTTGTATTTGTTAAATTTTTTCTTTGTATTTTTTCTTTGTATTTTTTCTTTGTATTTTTCTTTGTATTTGTTAAAAACAAGTGTGAAATAACAAAAGAAACAGCACTGCTGGAGGGCAGAAATCTGCCTTCTTGTTCCTTTTAACCAAAGAGGTTAAAAGTAAAGTTTGTGGCAAGAGCATTCTAGGGTTTGATGGTGGATTTTTGAGGGGTGCAGAGATGGGATGTGAGGAAAAGATGGATAAGATACAGGAGAACTCTGGTTTCTGAACCGCTCTACCAGGATACCAGTACTTTGTGACAGGTATAAGAAAGGCAAGATACAATTCTTTCATGAAAATAAAATTGATTTACATTTGGCATTGGTCACTTCTGTCTATAGAGGAGTGGGCTTCTGTAGTTTTGTTACCAGAATATAGTAGATATTGAAAAAGATCCTTTGACCTGCTTTTTCTGAGGAATAATTTGCTTTGCCTTGCTTTAATGCATGTGCTTGATTCCCATCTGATCCTAGTCTGGCACTCTGTAGTTGCAGAACAGTTATTATTGGATGGCAGTGTCCTTATATGTATATGGATTTAACCAAAAAGGGTTTTAAATATTTTGTCCAAACACCTGAGAAGAAGATCCTCTGTTATCTTGAGCTAAAAAAGCTCAGAAAAGAGCATCCATCAGTCATAGAGTGATCTTGCTCTCTGAGTTCAGAATTTTAAAGATTCTGATAGTGCGGAATTAATGAGCCAAGAAAAACAGTAGTCTTCCATAGACCCTAAGAAAATGCTGTTTTGTTTTTTTTTTTTTTTTYTTTTCTTTTCTGTTGGAAGGATCTTAGAGACCTACTGAACAAATTTTTAATGCTATTTTTATTTCACTTTTTTACTTTTGCGAAATGCTGTTGGCATTCCTGCTGATCAGTTCTTAGAAGCTGTTGTTGTCTTTATGTTATTTTTTAAGATCTTATCCTGTATTTATACTAATGTCATAAGTAGGTTATTCTGAAAATCAAAAGTCTTAAAAAAGAGGATTATTACTTTAGGTAAGGAACAAGCGATACATAAGTGTAATCCTAAGGAGCAACATCAATTGCTTCTATAAGTCGTCCAAAAAAATAAAATAGTCCCAATCACTTCAGGTGTTACTCTACTTAAAAAAAAAAAAAAAAATTCTTGGAAATCCAATCTATAGAACAGTAATGATAGAAAGCAACCAGCCAGCAGCTACTATGACATAGTTATTATTTCTCTCCTTTATGTTTCTGCTTCTTTATGTAGTATTAGAGCAATGGAGCTACTTCAGACCAAGAGGGATACTGGATCTGGTTTGACATGTAATGATAGTTAATTTACTTAAATATTATCTGTGTGCTTTGAAACTCTTATCTGGCATATAAGCGAAAACAGATCTGAGTGCAAGTAGAAATGGAAAATTTCAATGCAGAAACTGTCACCAATGGAAAATAGTAGCCAGTAATCTTGAATAAGAGCTGGAATTGGGGTTGCTTCAGCCCATCTCTGATACTGTAACCCTGTCTGAAGACAAGGTACTTGCATCTGTTTTTCCAATTTGTTGAAACTGGTAAGGCTTTCTCAAATGTCACAGGGCCATATTGAGCTACTATGACTACCTAGAAGCATCAATGTAACAATGAGTTATTAAATGCTAATATTCCTGTTCTGGACCTGAATTTCTTGCTGTCTGCATTTGACAAGTTGTTTTTGAGAAGCAGAATGGACAGCAAAGCAGTTGTGGGGTTCATAAAATGAAGGTAAGGAAGAGTTGCCTCCATACTGAGAATTTAATTTTTAGGACATGTTGATTCTATATTTTCTGCTTGATTTGTTGAAATGAAAGACACCTGGTGGAAAATATGGTCAAATGCATACTGACCAGAAGCTTTGGGGAAATAATGTTTTAAGAGTTTAGTAGTCCTGTTTTGCAGGATTGCAAAAATGCATGAAAGAAGACCACGTCACTGTTGTTAGAGGCAAAAAAGATAGGTATATGAAGTGCAAGGTTCTTTGTGAGAAACGTGCATTTCCCTATAGGTTTGTGTGTGTTTCTTCCATAAGCTCAAGAGGCTGACAGACGTCCCCTTCAGTGCAGCATGAGTGTTCTCTGAATCTGTAATGCCTGCAAGTCTGTAAATCAAAGATCTAGTCTATCTCCCTGCATTGTAAATATCAAAACTTGATTTATCAATTATTAGATATCCAAGAATAGAGATCTCTAGAGCCTTCACATTCCAATACTTCATCCTGCAGATTCTTGGAAACTGAAGTGCTCCTTGCTGATCCTGGCACTGTAAACATGGAGAGTGGATTGCATCAGCCTTGTATTTTTGAAGATTATAAGATCTGCAAGGTCTTCTTGTGTATCCTGTTTTTCAAATTAATATTTCTACAGCTCATTAAATCTTTCCTATTAAGTTTTACATTCCTCTAATGATACTATGGGTTCCCTTTGGACTGTCTGACAGGTCCATGCTTATCTTGTTTCATGCTTGAAAGTAGGTCCCAGAATTTTCTAAGACTAATATTTTTTACAAGAGACCTTACCAGTGTCACACAGAACAGAAGGATTATTTGCATATCCTTCTTGTTAGTGTAACTTACTACAGTGGCCTACATCCTGAAAGTTATATATGTCCTATTGCATTTCATATAGTTTTCTTCCAGGACAGTCACTGAATTTTCTAGTTCATTTTGAACTTTTATTTGTCCTTGAGATGCTTAAAGCCGCTCCCAGCTTGATGTCACCTGAAAGTCTCTCTCTATGTATGTATCGATATAGATGGTCCATTTTATGATGTATGGTTAAATGATTAAAAAAACCCAGGTAATTCTGAACGAGGATTAGAACTTGATGAAACTCTGCCTGATTCAGTCTTCTGGCTTTTTGGACGTAATTTACCATGAGACACAAGTAATGAAGTAGTTTTCTGCTACAGCTTCTTGTTACTGTGGTCATGTGTGTCTTAATCCATTTTAGTGTAGAGCAAGTTAAGTGTTGGTGGGAAGGAGGAATGGTGATCCCTGATAGGTAGTCTATTTTCTCCACAATTGAAATCTCCTGATATCACCCTCCCTCATTTTCTATGGCTATCGTAGGATGTTTAACAGGAAAGCACACTTGCACGATCCTTCAAAAGACAGAAAAAACAAAACAAAACAAAACAAAACAAAAACACCTAAAACTTCCACTTCAGTGGAAAGACTATGGTTCATGAGTACAGCTTGGAAGAAGAGATTTCAACGCCTACTCAACCAATTAAGTGTTGTTAACAAACATGTCTAAGGAGTTCTTTCTGTGGGTAAATGCATAACGTGCCACTTGCGTAATTCTCTGAACTGTGTATGGTCCCGTTATATTTATTTCATAATAGCGTGCCTACTGCAAAATAATCAGAGAGCCTTCCCAGAAAATGTGAACAATATGAACAACATCTGCATATAAATGGAACATGACTGATACTTTCTTATATGAAACTCTTTCATCAAGCAACTCAGTTTTGGTTCTTAATTTCCAGTCGTTAAACCAGTTATATATGAACACATTTTGGCTTATTATTGGTTTTAATTCATGTCAGAGAGTGAAAGTCAACGTAAATCTCTTTCTATGTTTTATCAACATAAACTGAAGCAGGCCTGTTCACACAATGTTTTTTATCACTTAGCTGTATGTCAGGATGGTTGCTTGAACTGCCTTTGGGGCTTCAGTGCTGTCTAGTGCTGGGAAGACTTGTTTGCTACAGCTTTTTCCACAACACAGTGACAGTGAGGAGACAATATAAGGCAAAGTCATTTTAGTAAGAAGGGAATTCTGTTTGCAGAAGGCTTGCCATTCATACAATCATGTTTAGTGGATGAGATCAGAATTAGAAGAGAGCTAAGAGTTTGAATCTGCAGAAAAGCTGAAGGTGACTCAGAGGATAATGTGCGCTATGTTTATGAGTGCACTGTGGAGTCTAACTCCGCAGTTAGAACCAGCAAAGCATGCATATAGCTGTAGTTTCTGCTTCTTGTTACTATTTGTTTGCACTTGCCACATTCCTGTCTGTAAAAAGTTTGTTAGCAGTCCATAACAGCAGTCACATCTCCCTGTTTTTGCATGGTAAGTCAAGAATGATGACTCTGGACATAGATGAAGAGCAGTGAAGATTTAGGTCGTTGTTCCCAGCAGCCTGATTTAGTGTCAAATCTGAAATACAAGGCTCTTTCCTTAAAATTCAGGAGTTACTGCCAACTTTTCTCTCAGGAAGCTGGGCATGGCTGTGTGTGGCTGCTGCGTTCCAAGCAAAGGGTGAAAAATACTTTCAAAACACCCACTGTAACTGATTATTCTTGCTCTCCCATATTACAATTCTCAGCATAATGTGCTGCCTTTGCCCTTGCTTCCAGCTAATAACCCATGCTTGCTGACAGAGGTTAAATGTGATTGTTGAAAGAAATAGGTTAAAAAGAACGGCAGCTAGTAGGGTCCATACTAATGTAATAAAAGCAATTACACTTAAGAGATTAGAAGCGTTGAAATAGCAGCTGAAGCAGTTCCAGGCTCAGGCACTCAGTAGGAAGTTCAAACGCCCTGTTGTTGTTTTAGATTTGGGTAGAGTTTTTCAGAGAAGCAGATTATAAAAGGCTTCTACCAGGACAGCAATTAGAATTAACAGGTCAAATAAATTGGAAATAATGACATAAGTACAAAGCTGAGAAATGTTGTTCCTAAATGGTCAGGCAGGAGATAAACAGTGGTTTACCACATCTACAGAAACAAAGCTATTGCAAATTAAAAGCCCAACTGGTTTGGACTTTTACATTCAAAAGGCCAGTGTTTCTAGTTTTTGCATGTAAATCAGTGGGGAAGCAAAAATGTTTTTAGGTTTTAGACACATTGGATCATGATAAGTACATGGTAAGTCTGATTTGGAGCCAAGCCCCTATAAAGTAGAGTCCCAGTTTTCAGTGTTTCATTGATGGTTAGGAACCATAGTGCATTGGAAAATATTAATGGGCATGTGCATCCCTTTTACAAGGTCCATAGTGAAAAATAAACAGATGAGGGCACTCCCGTGGTCACACTGCAGTCTGTCTGTACTGTGTCAGAGTAATCCTGCACTTGCGTGATGACATATCTCAAGGCTTTAGAAAAAGCTGTAAATACAATAATGGCATTCTCCTTCAGCTGTAGTTTGGACAATCCTCATAGTGCCTGTAACAGAACAAGAAAGATGTCATATGACATCAAGCATGTCTTGACTCGGCTACTTATCACAGTACTCTATGTAAGAAGTACTCTGAATTGAAGACAATTCCAAAATCAAATGATAAGTTTAGCATAACCCCCAACATGAGTTATTTCCATCTGTAAATGTCTACTTTTGCAGAGGCAAGGGGTTCTTAGTGAAATTAGGCATGGTGAAAAGATTACGGTTAAGTGATTCTGGAAGCCTGTCGTCTTCACACGCACTGCTGGGCTTGCCAAGCTTCATCTCCAGTGTATTTCAATTTTAGATGTAGAATATCTAGTTCAAATATTGCAGGTTACCATATGAATATTAGCTATTGATGTGTAAAGGATAAAAAACATAGTAGCAGAATTTGCATCTCTTGTAGGAAAATTGTGGTAAGGTCTGTGTAAATGCTGTTGCCATGATCTTAAGCTCAATCTAGCAGAGAGATTTATGCTTCCACCTTCCATTCCACCTCTGTCTTTATTTGATTTTTTTTCATTCCTCCACACAGTCTTGCATATCTATTGCAGATTGTTGCTGGCACCTCTTGTAATGTTTTCTAAGCAATTAATCTCTCAGAAAGTCGTTGTTAGGTAGAAAAAGAGATTCTCCAGTTTGCCTCCTGGTGAGAAGGCAAGCTGAGAGATCTTGCAGGGTTAGTTCCTCACCAGAGATGTTACTGGGATCACCACTGTGACTCAAGATAAGTAAAAGTGAGTTCATAATTACTTCTGAATGATCATTACTAAATGCATCCTACGGTAAAAAAATGCCATGTATACTTCCATTTTTTATAACAGCTCAATTTTGTTTCCACTCCCAGTAGAAATATTCATGTGTAGTCTTTTGTACTTTTTTACTGCTTAGTGGTAGAATATGCAGTTAGTTGTTTGCATATATATTTTTTTTCACAATTCAGCAATGAGTGTGACACAAAGCAGAGATAGCTTTATTTTCTCAAGTTGATCTGGAGGTCAAAATCTGCAGTAGAAGAGACTACAGAGGTTATTGGTGGTGTTTCTTTTGCTTTCTGATGCAAACTGTTATATCTTACAACTATAGACCAGAATTACAGAGGAAAAATAAAAGCATTAAAAATTAATCAATATTACTCTTTTGCCATGCAGCGCTCCCTTGAGATATAGTGATGTTGACTGAAGCCAGCTTTTGCTAAAGGAATATTAGTGTGTTGGAAGATGGCAGGAACACTTTTTCTACTGATAGGTGGATCAACTAGTCACTTAAATGGTATCTAGAATCGATAAGAATGCTTTTGTTAAGATTGTTTAGCCCAGACAGTTTTTTCCCCCACTGTACACTATATGTAACTTTGTGAAAACTCAGGGTTTGTCTGTGGAACAGAGGACAAGACAAAGATGCTCTAAGAGTTGTGTCAGTCCAGGTTTGTATTTCAGGTTGGCACAGGCAAACATCCAGTCCTTGCTAGACCTATTTTTTTTGATGCTGTGACTTCAAGAAGAACACCCATATTCAACTAAAATTAGGCCTATGCTTAAAAACCTACTGCATTGAAAATTTAAGCTAATATTCTATACAAGTAAATGCATCCCAGGGAAATGATGACTCTTCTTTTTCAGATGCATTCACTCAGATCAGTAGGAGTATCTAAATCTCTATCTTAGGCAGTCCATTTTTAGAGTTACTTTATCTAGCCATAGATATTCATAATGTGCTCACTGCTGTAGAGTATGCTCTGATTAGGAATCTGTAACAATGCTCTCGACTCTGTTCTAATACAGGCTGTAGATGACACTCAATCAAATGCATCCGGAAGCTTGGAAGGAGCAGTCAGGTAGTACTGGCAGTGCGACCTGTTCAGGAAAGATGGGGCCAAGATATAAAGTTCAAATGGTGAAATGGAAATCTATAAACTGAAGCTGTTCACACTGCAGGGAGAAGTTGGAACAGGATTACCACTTAAATTCCCACTCCCAGTGTAATACTGGATACACAGGGTCACTCACTCATTTTATGGTTTGCTGTTTCTTTTGTCACTTAAATTATTTTTTAGTTCCGATTTCTCACAAAGACTTTCATAGCCTGGAGAGGTTTTGCTACTGCCCTTCTCCCAGTTTGCCCCTGAAATAAAATACAGTGTAATTTTTAGTGTCTTACTTGAGCATGTCCCTTAACTTTGAGGTGGTCTCAGTGCAACTTTAACATCCACAGTAATAAACTCATTTCAGACTAGGATGCTTACAGCAACACCTTTTTTTTTTCTGCAAGATCCTTAGTATTTTATTTGCCCTGCTTTCTTCAGTTTGAGCATGTGAAGGTACTGGCTGGGTCCACTGCCGTTGTTTTCAGTTGCAAAGGTATAGTAATCTGTTATTTTCAAGTTTCATTGACTTCCTCATTTTTTACCTTTATGGAAATACGTGTCCTTTCAAATGAGCAAATTTATCATGCTAAAAGTTCTGGATCTAACTCATAACTTACCAAGGCTTTTTAAAAATAAGATAGATTTGTATTATTTCATGATGCTATGTTTTGCTTGCTTTGTTTTCTGGGCACATTTTAACATTCTCACTGTGAAAACCACTGCCATCTTAAAGGAAGAATTTGAAAATGGGAAGAACAAAACAAAACCAAAATATCTATTTTTTATGTTTCTACTTGTTTTTTGTTCTAGGTTTTTTCTTTGATAGCCAAGCTAGTCTTGTTTGTGGCATATCAGCAGATATCTTGTTTCAAATTACAATTATTTACTTCTTGAACTCAAAAAAATATGCGTGCTTGTCACAATCAACAAAGAAATTTTGGTGGACGGTTAAGATATTTTGCCAGTATCTAAGGTATAGTGTTTCCATGGTTTGCTTTAAAGAAAATAAGAAAGTGAGTGTGGGATTCAAGAGGCTTTGCCTGTAAATTTGAATTTAGTAACTGTGAATTCAGTTACTAATTACCATGTAGGTGTCTGTTCGTATGCCTGAGCCCTTAACTTCATTTAATATTCTTCGCTATAAACACACCATAATTACACTATAAAATTGCTGAAGTACAAACTAGTATTTTAATAACCTAATTCCAGTAGACAAAACATATCTATAATGAGCAAGTTCTAATACTAAGACTGAGAAAAGCATCACCTTCCAAATAAATTTTGTAAAGCTATAGAATAATTTGGCTTGGAAGTGACATCAGGAGGTTTCTAGGCCAGCCTTTTGGACCAGTTCTGGAGTCAGACCAGGTTGCTGAGAGCTTTATCCAGTTAAGTCCTGGAAACCTCCAAGGATGGATATTGTATTACATCTCTGGGCAACTTGCTCCACTGCTTGATTATCCTTACTGTTAAAAAGAAAAAAAACAAAAACAAAACCAAACTCATTTCAGCATTTGTCTGTTGCCTTTCGTCATCCCACTGTTCACTGCTATAGAGAGCCAGACTCTGTCTTATCAACAACTTCTTTGCAGGTCCTGACAGGCTGCAATTAGGTGCCCTTGAGACAGTTTCTTCTTCAGTCTGAGCAAGACCATTGCCTTAGAGGGCAAGTGTTCCAGTCCTGGGCAGTCTTGGTGCCTCGCTGCTGAACTTGCTTTTGTTTGCCATGGTTTTCAATATGTTGGGGGACCCAAAACTGAACAAAATATTTTAGATGCTGTCTAGCAAGTGCCAAGTGAAGGAGGTTAGTTACTTTCCTTGATTTACAGGCTGTGCTTCTGTTAATGCATCCCAGATTGCTGTTGGCTGTCTTTGATATGAGATTTCTGTTTGCCTGTTCCTGCAGCCTGTCCGTATCCATCTGCATGGTAGTCCTGCCTCAGGTGTTTCAAGTGGTCCTCACAGTTTAATGTCATCTGCAGAATTTTTGAGAATGACCTTAATCACCTCTTCCAAATAATTGACAAAGACATTAAGCAGATTCCAGAATAGACCCTCGTTGTACTCCCATCACCAGGTGGCAAGCTATTAATTGGTGTTCTCTGAGCCCGAGCATACAACATACCTTTTTTTTCTTTTCTTTTTTTTCTTTAACTCGTGAAGTTGTACACTCACCAGCCTTTATCTTTTTAACTTGGATGCAAGTGTGTTGTTGGAGAAAGTGTCAAAAGCCTTGCCAAAGCCAATGTCAATGTGGAACAGTGACTGTTACTCTCTCACGCACAAATTCTGTCATTTTATTACGGAAGGCAATAGGTTGATTAGGCATGGTAAATCCATACCTACTGATGACAACAATTATCTCTTTATTGCACTCAAAAAATGGACTTAAAGAGAACTCGCTCCATAGTTTTTCTAGGGACCAAAGTGAGACTGATGTGCCAATATTTACCTTTTTTTTTCTGGTTGTCAGGGATCATCCCCTTAATTTCTAGCTAAAGATACAATTTGGGTTTTCAAACAAGCAAAAAAAGTATTCTTCTAGTTTCCACCAACTTGTCCTCAATTCTCTCCTAACGCTTTTTGTGGATTTAAAGAACTGATGTTAACATGAAAGTTTGCTAGAACAGCAAGGATACTTCTATTTTGACAAGGTCAAGTAATCCCATGAGACGGATCTGTGGGCTTTGTTGTCTTCTTTATCCTCTATCAAAACGCTTAGTAACTTTTTCTTACAATGATTCAAAACTATAAAGTGCTCCATTTTCTATATAGGTCTTAGTTAAAAATAAATTCTTCCTTTGATTATGCAGGTGCAATGTTTTCTGCTGAAATGCAACCGCAAAAGAGAATTTGGGCCCAAAACAACAGAATCTTTCATTAAGCAAACAATGTATGTCTGGTGTAATGCTTCAGCAGAGACTCTTGGGATCCAAGGCAGATGCTAAGTCTTAAGACTTAGTATTTGGCCCAATGCTGGATACTTATTATGTAAAGGCTGGGGAGGGAATAAACATATTGCAGATGGCAGTCTGGCCAAACATCCTTATTGCTTACTTAAGAACAACACTGCATTTCAAATGAAAATGCTTCAGAGTAAATCTGTATTTTATAAAATATATTCTACTGAAGTACTGAGAGGAGACTGTAGTTCTTGCGATTTTCTAGAGGGGGAAAAAAGAAGGTAATGGTATTTCTGCCTAACTAGTATTTTTTTCTTTTTGCGAAATAAACTTTAATTGCTGATAGTGAATTAATATGTCAGGATAAAATTCTCAAAGATTTATCCAGCCTTACAAATTCCATAAAAAAATTGGGAAAGAGAGAAGACTCACTAGAAGAGTGTTCCAGCAAGACAAGAACTCAACTTTATTATTTAACACCAAAGAGTCTATAAAGAAAAGCCGTGAAAGTTGTATAAGATCATACTCTCATCTAAGCATCCAACCACTGCATATGTGATGATTGTTTGTAAAATCAGGCTTCATTACTTCCTGCTGCATTGATAAGTCTGTGGATGTATTTTTTTGAATAAAATCCCTGAATGTTCTTTAATGTTCTTTAGCATTGTTTAAATGAGTTGCATATCATTTAGTTATATCCTGTTGTATATGTTCCTGGGAATGATTTGCTCATGATGATCCCTGAGAATGCAGTATGTCTATGGACTCATTAATGGCGGGAATATTCATACTACCCCTATTGAAAAGCTTTGGATTGTTTTCCCACCTCCTCTTAGTCTTTGAAGTTAATATACCTAATTAGACCATAAAACTAATGTGATGAAGTTGATTACACTCTGCAGATAGCCAGAGAGTATGACTTTCTTGTTTAAAACTCCAAATATCTTCTATTGGTACAGAAGTGAATGTTTTTCAAAAGTCCAGATGCAGAAATCTGAGTATTTGGCAAACATTTTAAGTATTTGGCAAACATTTTAAAGTAACACAAGCAATCAAAATAAAAACTTTCTTAGAGGGAATAAAAGGATAACTTAATTTAATAAATGCACTAAGTTTACAAAAGCACAAAGCAAAAATGGTAGGTAAAGGTTGTTCTGCAACTATTATATTCATTAGTAATTTGAAAGTTGTAGGATCTTTAGCAGTAGCTAATGACTTTGGATGTTATCATTTATTTGAGTTCACAGGTGCAGGCTAAGGAAAAAATCTGAAAAAAACCCAATTTCAATTCTGTAAGAAGGTCTGGTTAGCCTAAGAATTGGACTAGGAAATAAGTGAAGCTTGGAATGTTATATTTTCCTCCCTTTTTAGCATCAAAGATCAATGGTAAACTTCAGAGGAGAAAGTTACAATATACCTTTCATTTTCTCTTAACTTAATTCATGTCATTTTTAAATGTTTCACGGAGTCCTCATGTCACTATGCCATAGAATCATAGAATCATAGGATGGCTAGAGTTGGAAGGGACCTCTAGAGGTCATCTAGTCCAACCCCCCTGCACATGCAGGGACCCCTAGAGCATGTGGCACAAGGTGGTGTTCAGGCGGGTTTTGAAGATCTCCAGAGAAGGAGACTCCACCACCTCTCTGGGCAGCCTGTTCCAGTGCTCTGTCACCCTCACTGGTAAGAAATTCTTTCTCAAGTTCCTGTGGAACTTTTGGTGCCTCAATTTGTGGCCGTTTCCCCTAGTTCTATTGCTGGCCACCACTGAGAAGAGGCCAGCCCCATCCTCCTCACTCCCCGTCTTGAGATATTTATATACATTAATCAGGTCCCCTCTCAGCCTTCTCTTTTCCAGGCTGAAGAGGCCCAGCTCTCTCAGCCTTTGCTCATAGGGCAGATGTTCCAGGCCCCTAATCATCTTTGTGGCCCTGCGCTGGACTCTCTCTAGCAGCTCCACATCCCTCCTGCACTGGGGAGCCCAGAACTGCACACAGTACTCGAGGTGCGGCCTCACCAGGGCTGAGTAGAGGAACAGAATCACCTCCCTCGACCTGCTGGAGACGCTCTGCTTAATGCACCCCAAGATCCCATTGGCCTTTTTGGCCACGAGGGCACACTGCTGCCTCATGGTCAACTTGTCATCCACCATGACGCCCAGGTCCCTCTCTGCGGGGCTGCTCTCCAGGAGGTCGGTCCCCAGCCTGTAGGCATGTCTAGGGTAATTCCTCCCTAGGTGCAGGACCCTACACTTGCCCTTTTTGAACTTCATGAGGTTACTCGCCGCCCAGCTGTCCAGTCTGTCCAGGTCCCTCTGGATGGCAGCACAGCCCTCAGGGCTATCAGCTATTCCTCCCAGTTTGGTATCATCAGCAAACTTGCTGAGGGAGCACTCCATCCCTTCATCTAGGTCGTTAATGAATAAATTGAACAGGACCGGACCGAGGACTGACCCCTGGGGGACACCACTAACCACAGGCCTCCAGCTGGACTTGGCACTGCTGATTACCACTCTCTGGGCCCTGTCATTCAGCCAGTTCCTAATCCACCTCACTGTCCACTCTTCTGGAGCTTGCCCAGGAGGATGCTGTGAGGGACGGTGTCAAAAGTCTTGCTGAAGTCCAGATAGATGACATCCACTGCTCTGCCCTCATCTATCCATCTAGTCACCCCATCGTAGAAGGCTATCAGTTTAGTCAAGCATGATCTCCCCTTGGTGAACCCATGCTGGCTACTCCTGAGCACCACCTTCTCCTCCATGTGCCTGGAAACAGCAATCAGGATGACCTGCTCCATCACCTTCCCAGGGACAGAGGTCAGGCTCACCGGCCTGTAGTTGCCCGGCTCCTCCTTCTTGCCTTTTTTGAAGACCGGGGTGACATTGGCTTTCCTCCAGTCCTCCGGCACCTCCYCCGTTCTCCAGGACCTTTCAAAGATGATGGAGAGCGGCTCGGCTACAACATCCGCCAGCTCGCGCAGCACTCTGGGGTGCATCCCATCGGGGCCCATGGATTTGTGGGYGTTGAGTTTCCTCAGGTGCTCTCTAACCAAGTCTTCCTCTACTCAGGGCAAGTCTTCCTCTCTGCAGTCCCTTCTCATTTCCCTAGGGTCTGGGACACTTAGGGGCTGCCCTTGAGAGTTGTCAGCCCTATCTGGGCTCTGTAGTTCCTGGGGAGCAGCCCTAGCAGAGAAGACTGAGGCAAAGAAGGCATTTAGTAACTCTGCCTTCTCCACATCCTCCGTTACCAACGCACCCTCCCCATTCAGCAGCGGACCGGCATTTTCTCTAGTCTTCCTCTTGCTGCTGCTGTATTTGTAGAAGCCCTTCCTGTTATCCTTTATATCCCTCGCTAGTTCTAATTCCAATAGGGCCTTGGCCTTCCTCGTCGCACTCCTGCATTCCCTGACAACATTCCTATATTGTTCCCACGTGGCCTGGCCCTTCTTCCACCTAACGTATGCTTTCTTCTTCTCATTAAGTTTCCCTAGCAGCTCCTTTCCCATCCATACAGGTCTCTTGCCCCTCTTACTTGACTTTCTACTGGTCGGAATGCACCGATCCTGGGCTTGGAGAAAGTGGCGCTTGAAGATAAGCCAGCTCTCCTGGACACCTTTTCCATCTAGGACCCTGGTCCAGGGGATTTCTCCAAGGAGCTCCCTGAGGAGGTCAAAGTTCGCTCTCTTGAAGGCCAGGGCTTGCCATCATGGAAGACCTCACAGAAGAGACGCACAGAGAGGTTTTCATTCCATCAGAAGACATAAAGGTTTAATCATTTAGGAATTGCCTGTTCAAATTAGAGTATAAGTGTTAGTGTTATTTATGGAAAAGGAGATATGGATAATAGAGCTTTGTAGCTTAATGTGCAGTGAAGTTCTGAAAGAAATTCTCTAGGGAGGTGGTAAGATTTTCATGACCTGAGATTGTGAAGGCAAGATCAGCATCTGACTTCATCAAAGAGGATGTGCTTGATTAAACTGCCTGTGCTGGAAGAAGAGTTGGTTAGTGTCTGAAGGTCTTTTCTAAGATGATGTATTTCAGTTCCCTCACCTGTTATGTATATGTTTTAGTACCGTATTATCTAATGATAAAACATAGCAATGTTTATCTTCTTCCACTGGCATTCGGTTTCACCATCCCACTATGCACCCTTGGGAAGCATGCTATCTGAATCAGTGACAGAATATGGTAAGTGCTAAATCCCTGCTCTTACTTTCCTGGAGTCTGAGACTGTGTAATAAATGGGAGACCTCCTCCCCTTTTTTTTTTCTAGAAACAGAAGGAGAGAAAAGAGTTTTGTCTTTACTCGATCTGCTCCACTGGTCCATTGAATTTTCCCTTCTAAGGTAGAACTGATCAAAAAAAGGACCTAAAATGAGAAATTCCATTGAAAATGCTGCTGTGAAAGCACTCTGGGGTTATTTTAAGAGTATATTCACTAAATTGGGAAATATGTGAGAATCAGTTCACTGATTAATAAATCTGTGAAACTGTTCTATTTCTACACTGCCTTTGTGTCTGATTTTCTGTTGAGGGGCAAGGGAGATGTAGATAGGAATAAGTATGAGGGGGAAAAAAAGTCTTTAAGACATCTCTCTGCACTAATAGCACCAATGTTGACAGCACGCATTTCTCAATTCTAATGGTATTTTTTGGCTGCCCAGTACTCATGAAACAGGAAGAGACTTCAACAAACTTCTAAGCAACTCTTATTTTTTAAAAAAAATTTCTTAGGAAAGAAATTAAAATCCAGTTTCTTAGGAAAGAAAATGAATCAAGGTAAAAACATTTATCTGCCATTCTTCTAGCTCACTGGAGAAGGAACAAACTGTACAAGGAAATGTATCCTTTGGCCTTTCTGTTTTACTATTGCACTGTTAGATCTGTTATAGATTGCTGTAATTTTAACATGTATAGAGAAAATTGAAAATATAAAGCCCTTTAGGGCAAAGTCTTGCCTGCATGTCTCCGTATTAAAGTTCCATTAAGGCTAATGCAATCCAGAGAGGATGGACAATGAATAAGGTAATGAGTGAAGCCTTCTAAAGTATTGGAACTTTACAGTAATTTAAATCCTCTTCTGCAAGCACTTTTGTGCCTGGTGTGGTCATTTACATTTTTCTAGAAGCCACCCAGTTTCAGGAACAAGGTCTGATGGGTAGTGTCATAACAGTGAAAACGTAGCTATCAAGATTTATCTAATCCGTGGCACCAGGGATTGAGAAGAAATTTCATGAGAAAAATGGTTTTCTGAAGATAATACTAAAAAAAAACCCAGTAGAATGCTGTTAAAGAAATTTTGGCAGTTTTTTATAGTTTCGAAAAGGCATATTATACCCAATAGTATTCCATAACGCCTTTCTTGCTCTTTTTTCAAGACAAAGAAAAAAAAATGGCTCCAGCCATTCCTGTTAATTGCAAAAGGTTAGAAATTAATCCACCAGCTGTTATGAACCATCTCAAAATGCTTTTTCAAAAACATCTCTTAATTATAAGCCCTCTGGGTTTATCAAAAACTATCAAATTTTAGACCTATTCACATAAAAAGTCATTTTCCAAAAGGAATCTGAAAACTATAGATGCTTCTTTTGTTGGAGAACTGTTAGATATTTTCTCCCTTTATTTCTGGTGACCTACAAATAAATATATATGTATATATGGAAGTGCTAACTTCTGTCAGAAGCAGTAAATGCCATTTCAGTAAAGCTAGATGAATATGTAAAACCTAAAAGAAATGGCAGCACTGAAAGAAATTTCATCAGGCAAAGCATCTTGAAAGTGTATTAAGACAGGTCAACTGTTTCAGTAAGCAATGCCATAATTTCCAGAATTCCCTCCAATTCATATATACGTATTTGTTTCACATAAAGATTTCAAGTTTGAAAAAAGCTGAAATGTATATGCTTAAATTGAATATGCAGTGCCCTAATTCTTCATCTTATCTGAAGTAAAAAAATAAGATATTTTTTGAGTGTTCCCTTACAGCTAGCAAACATAGTTTGAGATGGCTTTAAAACACTTTTGTTCTCTGAATATTGCGCTTCAGAGTGCTTGTGTGTAGACCATTAAAGCTAAGAAAGCTAATACATTCTATGGGAGACTGGAAATGCAAATAAAAGTCATGGAAATAGTCTTTATTATCTGGTAAATGTTTGAAAAGTAGTTTGAATGGAGACATGTTTTTGGTTTGTATTTTTTGAAGTGTGCAGTAGGAAGACGCTTCAGCTCCTTGTAGACAATATAAAATCCATTGTTGTGGAAAGCTGCAAAGGCAGAAAATTGAATATGTCATATATTGTAACAGAGTGAGTTCAAACCACCAGTTTGGATAATAGACTGCCATAAATACATCTATGACACGGAAAGCATGCCAGCTGAAATTATAGAGGATTTTTTTAGTTGAGGAAATATGTATTCCAAATATTGTTTCTGCTCTAATGCTTTCCATTCCGGGAAGACTTTGATGGTGAGCTCAAAATATATTTGCAGTTCATCACAACTTTGGCTTACAATATTTAACATGGAGTACTTAGATAAATGTTTTCTCTTTCAACACCACACTCTTGTTCTTGCTGTTCTTCTGTTTTTTATTTTTTTTAATGTCCTTAGTTTTATCTAGCAACTTCTCGTTTCTGTTGGTTTTTTTTTTTTTTTTTTTTTTTTTTTTTTTTTTTTTYCATTTATATTTTTAAATAGGTAAATTGGGAAAGGGTACATGTATGGATGAATTAGAAGTATGCCTGTTAATCTGTCTGTCATAATATTCAAAGCTCGAATTTTAAGCTCTTCTCGGTTTATATTGTTTATATCTTCTGTATATATGAACAAGCAGTGATTCTTTTCCAAAGTAACTCAAAATGGTGGAATGACTGTTACTTTCTGCATCAGCCATCTCTGCTTTTGCAACTAAGCCTTTTTATAGCATGGAGAATCAAAATAGCATCGTTGCTACATGTAGCATTGTAGTCTCTAATCTCTTTCTCTTCAGTTTTTTTGCATGTCTTTGTGTTAGCTCTAGCTTTTCACCATCATGCATAAAATGTGGGAACCAGAACGCTTTGTAACGTTACAAGTAACATAATGTCCCCATTTTATGTTTCCCTCTGTGCATAAATACAATGGCCGAGTTAAACGCTTTGCTCATTCTGGAAGCCCTGTCACTTGCCCACCCTAAGCTAACATTTCTTTCAGAAACTCTACTTCCTGGCATAAAATATGGCCTCAGTATAGGAAGCTGTATATTATGTGCATAAATGTATGACTTTGCTGATTTTTTTTGTTTGAATTACCATTCTTGGTATTTCCTTCTTGCAGTCATTTCTTACCAATGTAAATTTTAATCTCTAAATGTATAAAAGGTTAGGACACTGTCATTCACATAGGCGAATGGGAGACAATAGGCTGTTTCCAAGTTTTTAATAAACCAACTCATGTTATTGTTTTTATTGCATTAGAGCAATAAATTTGAGATGGCAAATTATGCCCTCTTTTAATTGCCTGTATTATATATTTTCAACCACAGTGAATTTCATATTTAGTGTCCTCTAGAGGCCCAGATGGGAAAAGAGCAATTAAGTATGTCACATGCAGCCTCCCTAAAGATATATTTGTGTTTTCTAATGGTGAAGGTCATTAGAAGTAAATAACAAAACAATCGGTGGTGTTTCATTTTCATTCTCTATGCTTAAAGTGACAGCTATCAAATTAGTTGATGGGTCTTTTAAAAAAATGAATTTTTAAAATTTAATGTTAATTTGTCTGTCTACTTCAAAAATTGATTTCATGTAACAGATTTCAGTGCTAAGATTCATTAGATCCCTAGCTTAATTGTTTCTTGGAGAAGAGGCTGATTTAGGTTGTTCCTCTTTCATCAACACACCACTAGAAGAATTCCCATACTGGGACACAGTTATAGCACAACACTAACTATATGAAATACAAACACTAACTTTTTCCTTGTTTGTTTATTTTTCATTTGTCAAATGCAAGATCCTATTATTGCCCTGTTTAATATCATGCCATACTGCATGTATAACATAACATGGTAGCAAGCAAAAGTAAGCTTGGATCTCTAAGCATTGCCAGAATACATAAATAAATTAAATCAAATGCTTTATAATTAATAATTGGATGAGTGGCACTTGTAGTTAGGTAGATTTATGCCCTACCACATACAAAATGCATGCACACGTGTACACACACCTACACAGAGTCTAGTTTTCTCTCATGGAAGGAAACTTTTAATCTGTGTAACTGAGAACTTCAGGTGAAATCATGAGAAACATCGGAAACTCTAGCAATGAGATCCAGTGAGAAAAAAATAGATCATGAAACAAAACATGCACTGCTGTACTTGGATTTAACTTAATTGGGTATATGGTTTACTGGGCCTCACCCTAGTTAGGGGGATAAAATGCCATCAAGTGATTGTGCAGGAAGTCAGGGGAAGGTCTAGCTAAGCTGGCACTGGGAATGGGAGTCACTTGCCCACTGCGGTTCTCTTGTTTGCCCTCGGATAAAGCAGGGCTCATGCCGGCTGCTGCAGCCTGAGTCATGGGTTACAGCTATGGCTACAGCTGTGGCTATGGCTGCCTTTTTTGGTTGAGAGTATACAGGATGGGCTCCTGGTATTAACTTTGACAAATTAAGGAGGTCACTGAAGTGAACAGCAACTCATTTTACTTCACCTACCAACTATCATTTAATAGTGACTTCGTTAATGATTTTGTTGTAATGACTTTCCCTTACATAACATCCGTCATCCGCCAAATATCCCAAAGTGCATTACAAGTGCCTGATTCATTGATTATGCTCAGGAGTTGCTTCAGCTAGTACTAAAATTCAGCTACCTTTTGGATGAAAGGTAGCAACTTTTTTCTGCATCTTGCCAGAGGGAAATGGGAAATAAAAGGGGTACCCATATGGTCCAGGGAGAAGTATGTAGTCCTGGTAAAAGAGAAGGTAACAGCAGCTAAACTTGCAGTCTATGATACTGCATGTAAGGGTCTCTGGGTAGTGGAATGGGAAACTAGGACAGTACCTCTGCCTTCTGACAGAGACCGTAACTTAACACTAATATGGGGATATCTTGTGGAGGAAGCCTCATACTGCAGTGCCATGCCCATTACTGCACATTTAATTTACAGATTAGGTTCTCCTAACTGGAAGGCTCAGAAGTGAGAAGTATTGAAGAAATGGAAATACTTAAATTTACAGATTTATTCTCAAAAAAAAAGTGGAAATTTTGATTTCTAGTCACTAGGTTGTGGGATTCTGATGCATCCTGCCAATGAGGAATGATAGAAACAAGAAAGCCTTTTATATGTCTGTGAAAAATGCATATATCCAAATTTTAGGGGATGGGAGGTTTGAAAGATGACAGAACTACATGCCACAAGTTACTTCTGAACAATTTCTAAATATTAAGAAGGCGTAGCTTTGGGGACCTTAGAAGCTATACATGTGATATTGTTTATTAAAAGATGTTTTAACACTATGAAATACTTTACAAATGAGGACAAGACATTTGCATGGTGTGTGCTAAAGACATTCTTTGAAGTACTGTGATTACATCTCAAATATTTTAAGCATGGAATTTTATTATTTGTTATTTTGACATGCTTTTTGCTCCACAAATGATAACAGAATATGTTTCAAAACAAACAACGTATCAGATGTTAATGTAATAGGAATATATTTTTCTTTTTTAAATTTATGAGTGTATCTTTCTTCTTGGGTCTTTTTGGAGACAGAATTTCCAAGATATTTTTATATTGTCCTGATGGAATGAAGAATTGTGATGTTTCTATTTCATGTGTAACCTCACTCGTAAGTTGAACAAACAGATCATTTAAATGCAATATTGCTTTGTAAAATAGAAATGATTACTCTTGTTCTAGAAAAAGCAGATTCAGATGTTTTCCTTTTTTATTTGAGATTTTTTTCCATGTGAAATGAAGAAGTAATTTTAGAAAATAAAAGTAAGCACATCACAGAAGAATTTTAGATGTAGGATTTCAGTTCTTCAAGAATTAAACTGTAATAAGAATAACAACACTGTAAAATAAGAATAAATTCCTAATGATCTTGATAAAAATTTCTCTCTGAAGGAGGAAAATGAAGAAGATGTTTAACAATGTTCACATGTGGCATATTGCTTCTGAAACAAACAAAAAAACAACACTGATAAAATCCCTTTGCTTAAATGCCTGAAAATAAATTATAGATTCTAGCTGTAGCATTCAGCTTTGTAAATACTGGTTGTGTGAATTTTGTATTTCAGTTTGTAAAGTGGTAGGAGATGGTCTGAGTTGTTTTCCCATTGGAGTACCAAATCTCCTGCCAGTAAGGTAATAGCAAAATTAGTCTTTAGTGTGGCAATAATTTGGCCTTGTGGTCAAGTGAAAGAGTGTGCAAAAAGATGTGCTATGGAAAATCATGTATAACTTCTGGTGATGGACAGGAGAGGGGGAGACACAGTTTCATAATGAATGTATTCAATATCCTTATCAAGGAAAAGACCATATCTGGCAATCCTGGATCTGAATGAATTCTGAATGTTGTAGTGTTTCCATCTTTTTTTTTCTGTGTCCTTGGACAACATTTTTTCGACCTTAATTACCTGCAGTTAGGTCTATTTAGAAAGTAAGTAGCATAATTGTTCTGAGGCTTTGAGCCCTGTAGCTATTATACCTGAATGCTTTTTTATTATATTCTTTCCTGTTCATCCTTACCTGTCCTGTAAACTGTTCCTAGAACATCTAGAACATTTTGGATAAAACATTGCCCCAAACTGAATGATTTATCCTACAGTGTTCACCTAGATTTTCAAACTATGAAATAGAAGATGGATTTACATAAAGAAAAAAAAAAAAAACAACAGACCCCTAGACTACCTGGACAGAATCAGGAATTTGTCAATTTTATTCTTCTAGAGGACTTTTTATTGGTATTTTGCTAGAATTAAAGACTCTTAAAACTTGATCAAGGAGAAACTGATCTTTCTAAAGAAACAAATTACATGTGAAAACCCAAGGCCATATCTGGATCCTTTAATAAAGGGATCGAATTCTTAAAAATGTTTTGAAAGTATTGACCTTTCTATAGTAAACTGGAGACTATGAGAGCTACTTAAAACAGCTGAAGTTGCACAAGGCAATACGTTATGCTGATTTTCCGTATCATATCTTATGTGGGTGTTTTTTTTCTCATCAAGAAGCAAAAGTAAATAAAACATCAAAATAAATATTTTTGCATATCCTGTAGAAAAAGCTTTGGAGTGGACATCTTATGTTTATAAGCAAGTGAAAGTTCCTTCTGAACTGTTATGTAACATAAAAGCCTCCTTACTTAGGAAGTAAACTGTATTATGCTTTTTCTAATGTATTTTTCAGTAACACTTAAAAACTAGTTCCTTTTCCAAATGATGTAATAAAGAATATCAAGCTACATCTTCTAGAACATGAATTTTAATAGCTCTGCAAAGTTTTGATGTTACAGATTTAGTTCATGCTTTGCTTTGAACACAGAATGTTTTTACCTAGTCTCTAAGGATGTTGTTAGCCTGATGGGTACTTTTAACAGAAGTAACAAAGAGAAACATGGTCCAAAAGGAGAAAAATAATTTTTCAAAACAAGGCTCCTTCATGATCTTAAATGATACTGTACTTAAGGCTTGTATTATTTATTCTTCATATTAAAATATATTTAATAATAAACCAGCATGATCTACATGAGTGAAATTTAGAGCAAAATTAGGAAGGAGTTCTACAACTAAACCTGTTAAGTATAATATAATATAATATAATATAATATAATATAATATAATATAATATAATATAATATAATATAATATAATATAATATAATATAATATAATATAANTATAATATAATATAATATAATATAATATAATATAATATAATATAATATAATATAATATAATATAATATAATATAATATAATATAATATAATATAACTCACTCTATCTTCACCATAACTTGGAATCCATCATAGAGGGCAGGACTACAAAGAGTTAGATACTGCGTGGTAAATCTACCTCTATAGAGTAGGATTTACAGTTTCGATCCTCTAATTATTTTGTACACTGAGTTTTCAAAACATGGCAGGAAAGGACAGTGGGATGAGGGACAGTAACTGGTGTGTGAAACTCTTAGGGAAAGTATCCTGCTAGTTTTGTCTTCGTAGGAGTACTTCCATCTCATCTCCTGAACAAGAGATGCAAATCGAATGAAGAAATCAACTTTGAAAGTACAGATTGTTTAAAATGAGATATGAAGGGCAGCAACGCAAACATACGTTACATAGCCTAGCCTAACTTATATAGAAGTTACAATGCTTATTGGTTCTAAGACTACTCTTTTCACTGTGCTATCCAAATGCCTTTAATGATGACTAACGTCTGTTGCATGTCTATTCTTTTCTCTATATCCAAAGAGAAAGAGTGTGTGTAGTGAAATATTGTGTTTGCTCTATTTTATTAAGCTTTTAATGTATACATTTTGCTGTCAGTCTCTAATATGAAGCAGGGTCAAAGCACAAAATGTAATTTCCTATATTCTTGTGAGAGATTACTCCACAGCCTTCAGCTGTCCCTGAAGAAAGCTCATCTTTACCAGAGATGAACCTTTATCCTCAGGGTAGGTGCTTCAATGGAATGTCTAAACTAAGAAATATCTCTTTGTATCAAATATCATAATATACAGCAAAATGTTTGATACTAGTACAGATTGCCTAGCCAAACGGATTAAAAATACTCAAAAAGGCTTATCTAAATACAACTCCTCATATAACTAAACTATAAAACACACTAAAAATAAAGAGGAGAAGCAGGAAGATAAACAATGATAGAAAGGAAGTATTAAAATGATATTTCAGGACAATCATTTCTCACCAAACTGTAAACTTAATGTTTTTCTAATGTTGCATTTTTGTACAGTATTTGATATTCAAAAGAAACAATTGTGTATCTCAATGAAAAAAATTCAGTATACAAATACCTAAGTAAATCTATAAACTGCATTTCTGAAAATTTGATTTCAATAAAGCATAAAGTAGGTAAAAATGTTTAAATCACTGTAATGAAATTAAAAGCAAAATCCTGTGAAAAATTGTGTATGCTGGAAAAAAAGAGAACGGCTTTCCATAGAAGTTTAGTAAGTACTGTAATTCTTGTGAAACTGAAAAAGATTGCTGCTGAGATATTACACAGTAAAATTCTATAAAGGAGAATGCAATTCCTAGCAAAGCAATAGAAATGGAAACAGAATAGCATCTTGGTTTCTCACGGCTTCATTACACAAGCACCTAGATAAACTTAACATGAACTGGTAGAAATGAAAAATTGTTACTGTTTACCAAATCTGTATAAGAAAATTTACATCCTTATAAAACCTAATATTGTACAAGGCATGAAATAGAATTAGGGTTTTTTTTGTTGGTTTTTTTTTTTTTGGTGACAGCACATGATACATACAGGTCATGTATTGCAAGAGAGAAAGAAGACACAGATTTTGTGTTTAAACAAATAAGTAGGCCTTGTGGCTAGGGAAAGAAAGGAAGAATGCTAGTAAATCACACTGAGATGCTTACTTATAATGCCTGTGTCTCAAGTAAGATTTCAAGATTTGAATATCTCCCAAGGGTGGAGACTCTACAGCTTGTCTGAGTGACCTGTTCTAGTGTTCAGTCACCCTTACAGTAAAAAGTTTCTCCTTGTGTTCAGATAGAACTTCCCGTTTTCTAGTTTGTGCCCACTGCCTCTTGTCCTACCAGTGGACACCAATGGAAAGAGACTCGACCCACCTTAGGCACTCTCCCTTCAGATATTTAAATGCATTGGTAAAATTGTCCCTCAGCCTTCTCTTCTCCAGGCTAAATAGACCCATCTAAGGCCTTTCCTCATATAGGACCTGCTCCAACACTTAGTTATCTTGTGACTACCTTTGGTGGACTCACTAAAATGCCCCAGGAAACCATTCTTTGGCTTATCAGCCACTCAACTCAATTTGTGTCATTAGCAAACTTGCTGAGGGTGCACTCTTTCACTTCATACAGATCACTAATGGCTATGTTGAACAGTACTGGAACTAGTTTTGTTCCCAGGGGACATGGATATCTACAAGCCTCCAGCTATACTTACTGATCACAACCCTCAGAACTCTGCATTTCATCCAGTTCTCAGTTTTCCTCACTGTCTGCTCATCTAGCCCACACTTCCTGAGCTTGCTTATGAGTGTGTTATGGTAGACAGTGTTTAAAGCCTTACTTAGATCAAGGTGGAAAACATTCACTGCTCTTCCCTCATCCACCCAGCCAGTCATTCCATCACAGAAGGCTATTAGATGATTTGAGTATGATTTCTCCTTGGTCAGCATGGGCTGACTATTCCTGGTCCGCTTTTCCTCCACATACTTAGAGATAACATCCAGGATGAGCTGCTCCGTCACCTTTCCTGGAATGAAGGTAATGAGGCAGCTCATCCTAGAGAGCTCCCTTTCTCCAGATTTTCTCCATCATCTCTAGAGTCTGGGATTCCTGAGGGCTGGCCTTAGAAACCAGGACTGAGCTGAACAAGTCATTCAGTACCTCTGCCTTTTCTGTGTCCTTTGTCACCAAGAAACCCTTCTCCATTCAGCAGGGAGCCCACATTTTCTTCCTTTGGTTGTTGATATATTTATAGAATCACATCTTGTTGTCCTTGACATCCCTTTGCTAGATTCAACTCCACATGGGCCTTGACCCTCCTCATCACATATTCTGACAGTGTTCTAATAATGCTCCTAAGTGGTCTGTCCCTGCTTCAGTTTTCTGGGCACTTCCTTCTTCTATTTGAGTTTTGCCAGGAGCTCCTTATTTAGTCATGCAGGTTTCCTGCTGCCTTTGTTTGAATTCTTACTCCCTGGGATGGACCTTTCCATGTACTCAGAGGTGGTAATCTGTGAATGTTAACAGAATAAGACATCTGTCTTGGAGCTCTTCCTTGTAGGGTCTTAACCTGTGGGATTCTTCCAAAGAGGTCCCTCAAGAGGCCAAAGTTTGCTCTCCTCAAGTTCAGCATTGTGTGATCATATTTTTTGCCCTGCCTCCCCTTTACAGGATTCTGAACTCCATCATTTAATGGTCACTGGAGTCAAGGTTGTTCCCTCTGGTCCTTTGAAAAACTAAGCCCTATGTTGTTGTTTCTGGAAATTGCTTGGTATACATAGTTCCACTTTTAGTAGCTTTCAATATGTGTAATCAAAGAAGAATAACTGCTTCAGGGGGAGCGATGGGGTGGGGAAAAGGTTGAAAAAGCTCTGAGCTCTTCCAACCATTTCCTTCTTATAGATAAGAAAGATTTTGGAACACGAGTTTTGCTCACGGTCCACAAATGTCTCTTGTTCTAGTAAGTATTCCGAACTCAATACGAGCTTTTCTACTGACTCTAAATGTTTTAGTAGGGGAGATAGAAAGTGCATGGTGCTAACAGACATCTTGTACCTTCTTTGTCAACTGGAAACAAATGGAATCTGTTTTTAAATTTACTCAAAGTGTCTCATTATCATATGTAAGCATCTAAGCAATGCAGTCGTGAGGATTTTTTTTTTTTACTTTAATGCAAAATGTAGATAGCCTTGATTTTACCTCCTGTCTTCTCAGGCAATAAGCCAGCAAGTGTGTTTTCAGGCTTAACATCAGGCCTTGTTAAGTGGATGTTCTTGTGCTGTTGGGATCTGGACCAGATGCTTAGCATACAGCTTGCAGAGGTGTTTAATGGACGAGTTAGCACCCAGTGATGGCAGAGCAAACATGGTGAAACAGGGCAAAATAAAAGTTATACTTTTCGTTTCCCAGGCTTGACAAAGATGTGTGATTATTTCCATAAGGTTATTGCCTGCTTAATCCTTTAGCCGCAGTCTGTGTGGTAACATCACTGTGGTTTTTACAGTTTGGCTGGGAATGAGCTGTCCCAGTTTGGCCATGCTTAGGCAGAGTCTGACTTCAATTGGGTGCAGCCAGTATTGAATCCCACGTAGATGAGAGGCTGTCCCTTTGTAGTCGGTGGAGAAAACAGGCACATCTAGAACACAATGTACTTTATAGTCTCCAGTTTTTCTGTCAATCCAGAGACTCAGTCACAGCCTTATCTTTTTATGTACATGAGTTCATCCCTCATTGCCAACAACAGCTTGCTAGTACAATTATATTTAAAGTTTTCCACCTATCTGGTTATGTTAATTAGTCATTTTCCTTCCAGTACCCAATCTGTTTAATTTCTTACTTCTGTTTTGCTGGGTGCATTTAGGAGCACTTCAAAGAAGCTCTTGCTTTGCTTTCAAAGGATTCTTTTGAACCTGCATAAAGGGTGCCTTTTACGTTGTAGACTGCACATAAGAAAACATTTAAAGAGAGCCTAATCTTTTTCTTTGCACTTGTCAGACTACCTATCTGTCATTGTTGGGACATGCACTAATATGCAGGTTATTAAATACCCTCTTCACCATTGAATCTCTCAGTTTCTCAGTTGATTGTTGCATATTCTAATACATTGAAAACGGAGTGTAAAATCTTTGTAAAAATATATTGATTGCCATAGCAATATTTGTCTTATATTTATCCTGAAAAACATAATTGGAAGACTTAATCTTTGGAAGAGAAAGGCCTAAAAATTATTTTTGTTTGATTTTTTTTCATCATAGATCTTTAAAGATCTAATTTTCCTATTAGAACTGTTATGACTTTATAATAAGCAATTATAACATCAGTTCATGTAGTACTCTGATAGTGAGGAATCTCTACTCAAGTTTAAAAGGATTTTTCTACAAACAGATGCAAATCTTTGTGATTTCTTATACGTCTTTGAAATGCTGCATGGTTTTAAACCAGCAGTGGTCAAAGCAATGGGCTGCCTCCCAGTTGTGGGCTGGACTGCCTGGTAGGATCATTTAGATCCTGCTACTCACCAGTTGGGCAGTCTGTTGCATCTGGAATTGTGGGACTGCTGTGGAAGAAGGTGTTGCTAACTGATGTGAGGACGGTTATAACCGTGTGATGTAAACTGCTTCCATGTGTACTTATTAGCTGCTCCACTGTTTTGAAGCGTATATATTTAAATTAAAGGTACCATTCAGCCAGAAGCACTGCAAAGCTTCTTTATTATCTGTGACTCATTTGCATTGTCGATATTTATAACAGTAAAAAGGAAAACAAAAGGAGTAAATACTCTAGATCTACGTCATGATGGAATTTACATCATTTTAAATAAGTGAGGACCTATTACTAAATCCCTTTTAGTGTGAATGGAAATCCAGTCTGTGGTTTTGTTTTTACTTTTTTTTTTCCTTCCTATGTGTATAACTCAGTTACAGGAGCTCTCAAAAGTGTGTGCATGCGGAGGAGGTGGGAGAGCTGTAAGAGACAGCTTACCAAATCACAGAAACCCGTTATTTTAAAGAGACGTTCTACCAAGTCTCAAAGATATTAAGGAGGAAAGAAGTGAAGCTAACTAGTTATCCTTCAAAACTACTGTAGTGGAATAAAAAATTAATGATAGATGAATACCATTTGCACATACAGGTCTTTATAAATAGATCAGAGCTACAGGAAAGAGAGGAAGGAAATGATGATAACTCACTGGAATAAGCAATGTATTTTGCTATTTTGCTTAGCAAGTGAAAGCACTGTCCTGCCAAATTTATTTATGATTCTCTACACACTTGGAGAGATGCTTTAGCTCACAAATAAGGCATTTAATTATTTTTGAATGGTACAGCAAGATATAGGCTGAGCAGACTAAATCAATGAAAAACAGGGAAGATGTCCCATGAACAAGATTTGAGGCACATAAAGCAGTACATTCTACCATGAATTCCAGGTAATGATTTATTATCCATCTGGTACCCATGAGCTCTGTTGTCTCTATGCTTTGATCTCTGCAGCAGTAGTGGAAGGACTTCAGACAAACTGAGAAGATGTTCTACACAGAGCTCATTATATGTCTGCAGCCTTTTATTATTTCCCTTATATGTAAAGGAATAATTTTAAAATAGTCCCATATTTCTTTTAACAGAATTGGAGAAAAAAAAATGTTAGAATTGCATGGGATAAGATAATAAACCTGCATAATGTTTGCGTTTACATGCACACGTTGCTTAGGAATCAGGAACAGCATGTTTGTAAAACTACGACAAATTATACCACATGCTGTGCAACACAGTTTTTCCCAAGTGTGTTTTGTTTTCTTGTTTTTCTCAATTAAATGCTGCCTTGATGCATAACGCCAGATGCCATATGGGAGATATAGGCAGATCTTGGCAGGATTTGGCCCAGACGAGGAGAGATTTTAGAATTTCTTTCATCATAAACCTCTGTAAGCAGAATGAGAGGAAAACTCAGTGATGCTGAGTGTGCCTTCTATAGAAATGGAAACTATTTCATGTCAATTAAAATACTAGTTTTGCAAAGACTTTATAGAGGCAGGTGGTCTCATAGTAGTTGTAGTGCGGAGAAAAAAAACAGTCTTGAAAGAGCTTTTCATTTATATTTTTTATTCTAACCACCCATGAAAGTCATAATGAGCTCTGCTGTGTTAAGTCTTTTGAAATTGCTCTTATGAGCTGGTTGTTCTGTAAAAAGAGTAGAGCTGCCAAAATGCTACTGAGTATTTTCAGTTCCAGAGTTCCCTCAAGTCTTAAGAACTTCTGATTTCTCCGTGCTCTTTTAGATGTAATGCTGTTGTCAGGCTAGGAGTGCACAGAAACCTGTTGTTTGGGTCACACCCCCTGACAGGACCAAAGATGAGTGACTTATACCCAGATACTATAATGATTAATGCGTGTTCTTAAACGTTGAAACAAAGTGGAAGTCCTGCAAGCAACTGAATTGTATTTTGTTTGAAGTTATACAATTTCCCTTATTGTTTCCTAACGTGTGGAATAGGTGAACTAGTTGCTTGTTTTGCAGTTTTGAACCTTTCTTGAAGTTAGAAGTGATGTGAGGAAGGAGGCCGAATTTTTCAGTTCCTTTTGCTGAAGGCAGATTGTCGGGCAGGCTCAGCTAGTAGCAGCATGTTAAGGTACACAGTCAGGCCCTCTCAAATAAGTTCTGTGTTATCACTTTTAAATGGCATTGTAGCTTTTAAAAAAGAGAATGTTGATTTTCAAGACTTTGGGTTTGTTGATTTTTTTTTTTTTTTTTTCCCTATTGGGGTTTCAGGAGGCTGTTTTAGTGAAGCTCAATTCTGCTCATGTGCAGGATAGTCCCTGGTGTAGATAAGAAACTGTAAAAAGCAAAAGAAAGGGAATAGGCTGCACTATAACGATAATAAACAGCGTGTTTTTAAATAGTCAATCATTAAAGGAAAATTGTGCTAATATCAAGACAATTTCTAAGACAGAAGATGACTGTAAATTTGAGAATTGGAAGGAAAAAAGTGAATACAAATGTACCTGGGTTATAACACAAAGCAACTGTATGACTTCCCTTCAGAGTCACTTGTCAAAAACATCTGTGGCAGGACTTGTCAGCTCTGGAAAGAAACTGATGCAAAAATGCCTCCTTGAGCGTTTTGGCAGAGAAGGGAAACTGTTAAAAACAAGCATATTCCTCTTCTAAAAATATGAAAAGTCTCCCTGGTTGCTAGAAGTGATAATTAAATTAAGCTGTGCAGGAATATCTTCTGCCTTTAATTAGCCTGTTCTGAGGTTGAATGCCACTGGACTGTTGGTTTTTGTGCTATGATTCTGCCAACAATTTTGAGTGAGTAGAGCTGAAGAAAAACCTGCTTTTCATCTTTTCAGTATTTTTTTTAGCTAATATTTTTCTTCCTGTTCTGATATAAAGGGGAGAGGATAACATAGCTATACATTTTGCTATCAGCAGCATTTTATGACTATGATATAATGTCAGGCATTTCTCACTGAGTGGGCTTTGCATATGCAGTGACCTTGAAGAAACTTTCAAATACCTCCTAGTGCTTAAATTTAGGCTCCCATTCTTGCCATAAGAAGCAGGAAAAAATACTCCAAACCACTTTTTTTTTTTTTTTTTTTTTTCCTAGAAAAAAATCCCTTCAGGAAACTTGGAGGGCTTTTAATTCCACATGTTTTTGTTTCTGATTCCTTTCTTTTATTTCCTCTCTCATAGCCATCAATGCCAAAGTGCTTGAATAAGTATCTCTAAAAATAAAATCTACAAATTACAGGCTTTGATTTACAACAATGTTGCAAACTGTCATTAACAAACAGTCTTCAAAACTGGCTTTGCAAGCCATGAGTTAGGTTAAGTCCATAGAATCATACTTTTCTTTTCAAGAGCTCCTAATCAGAGTATATTTTAACTAATTCTTTTAAAAATAAGTTATTTGAAGGTTTTGGTTTTTTTTTCTCTAAGTAATGAATTGATCCGCTGTCATTTGTGAGGGATCCAAGAGATATGTGACAGGATAATCTTTAGATATATGGATATATGACAGAATAATCTTTGGACATACTCTTTGATGGCAGCCTGTTATTATTAGGATTTCAGAGGAGCTGAGGCACATTCTATTTGCCGAGACTTAGTGCTCAGTTTCATAAACAGAGTAATAGCAGTTGTTTGTGTTATCCCCTTTAACCACTGCTGTGAAACTGCGAATGGGGTGGTGCATAACAGGAAAAGAAATCAACTCGCTTTGCTGTGGGCCGTGCTTTTCCTCGGACCACATGAGTTTCATATATACAAATTATATGTAGGCTTCTTTCAAGAATTTTGTGTAAAGTTGGCTGACCCAGCTGATGGTGCTAAACTAAGTAAAGGTTTGTGAGTGTGCTTTGAAGAGTGTTGCTGGTTACTTCCAGCTAAACATGGCTTTGGTAAATGCTTCTTTAGCTTGAATTTATGATCACCTGCTCCTCCTCAGCAGATGATGTGCCAGATGTAGGGAAGTACTGGAAATACAATTGTTTGGTGAACCATTTCAAGCAGCTATAGGAACCCTTTGAATTCAAGAACATTCCTAACATTTCAGCATCTGTCTTCATAGTCTGTTTTGTAGTTAGCTTGCCCAGACCTCTAGGTCTGAGCTGCTTTAGCATTCCATCTGCTGCCACCTGCCCAGCACTAGCCAGAGGCAGGTGATTAAATGCTGCTGACACTGATTATACTGATCCACAAAAGTGGGTGTAACAGGGGAATTTCTTCATTGAGAACTGTTACCTCTTGTAAGTCTTGTGGCTTGCATGCTAAACCTGTTTTTCAGTGTATAATTTATATGCTTTCTTTTTAAACTGAACTTTTCTCCTGAGTTAAATTTTGCACTTACACAGCTCTAGAGACTCTCGTGGAGGTGCTCCTTGGGCTGAGAAAAACACAATGACACCCAAGATAAGATATCAGTATTTAGTATTAGCAAAAGATTGAAGAAATGAAGCACATAATACAAGACTTAGGCATATGCTTTGAAAACCTTTATCCACAAAACTCCAGTTCTGTTGCTGAAAATTCAATGTGTCAATAGAGGAGGATGAGAGAGTGGTTGTATGCTTTTTTTTTTTTTTTTTTTTTCCCCTCCTAATAGCCACACCAATCCCCAGTGCCTTCCTTAACCACAAAGCTGGAGGGGTATAGTCTCTTTAAACAGTTAATATTTATAATGTGTGTGTTAGATGACCAATTAGTGACTTATTAGCTTCAGTACTGTCAAATTCTGATACTTCTGACCATCTAGGTCTGCTATTTGTTTGTCCAACTGAGGCTGGAAGCTTGGAAAATATCTAAGGAAGGTGAGGGAATTCAACTCAAGCTTTCTGTTTAAAATCATTGCTTTAACCATTGACTTATATAAAAGTCATGACCTTTGTTATCTATTCATTAGCTTTTTTTTGCTTGCTTTTTTTTTAAATGAAGAGCTTTTAACATTTTTGCTTTCTGGAAGGACTTGGGACCTTGGATGCACATGTATCGTTGAAATACTATTGAGTACTTTTTCTTTTGAAAAGGTAGAGTTTAAGAAATAGTCTTTCTTTTAACCTTTTCCAAAGGGAGAACTCGGAGTGCTGGTAAGACTCTTCCCTATTCTTGGAGAGTAGAGGGTCTAAAACAAGGCAATGCAATCCATCGTCTTGACAAGTCAAAGAAGACTTCAACATTCGGTGTTCTGGTGCCCAAGTCCCTTGTAGATCTAGGCTTCGCTCTTTAATTTGTCAGAACTATGGAAAAATAAATCAAAATAGGATTTTGGAAAAGTAGACTCTAATTTATATAGCATTTCTAAACTCACTTTTAGTGAAACACAAAATTATTATTTAATGAGCTATTATTTCTCAAACTTTTATGCACTTTTATTAGTAAGGAAAATAAGGAGTGATTAGAGGTTGAAATACACTAACAAACTCTTTTCCCAAAGAGCTTTTTAAAATAGTCTTCTTGCAGGAGAGCACCTTGAAATAACCTTTTGTATGTTATGAATGTGTTAAATACATTATATCCTTAAAATTTCTTTGGAAATAGCAACTATTCCTGGAGGAGAAGCATTCCCTGACATTGCCTCTTGAATTGTATCAGCATTTTGCTGCTTAATGAAAAAAAAATCTCTCTCTATATATATCTATATCTGGCTTTACTTTGAGAGGACCCACATCAATGACCAGTGAGACTGCTACCTTTGTAAAGCTAATCAGGTTTCAGATTTGACTTAGGAATACTTTCTTTTTATTTTTTTTTTTATTTTATTAATGCTGTATTTATATTGTATTATTTTGACTTGTATGTGTGGTGACAATTTTTTATCTAGCTGTATGTATACATACAGTTCTATATAGATAGTAAGTAGCCGTACAGGGTTGTAGTGAAATAATGAAGTTGATACAGGTGGAAGCATTCTGTTCTGTGATGATTGTATGATTCAATGAGCTGTGTTTCAGTTGGTAAACATCTAAAGCAAACAGATGTTTTCTGGTTTTGTGACTTGCATACCAAAATATTTAACTTATAATGGGAGGCAATTTAGTTTAAATTAGAAGCTCTTTATCTAATATCTTTATTTCACCTAATGAATACTTACTTCCCTTTAACGTGAATTATTCTTAGCAGATTATTAGGAAAATTGACACTATGAAATAATTAGCAAACTTCAAAGCCTATACTGCAATAGGAAAGATGACTGGAAAATATTTCTGGTTAGACTGAAAAGATATCTGAATGTTGATGACTGTTTTACAGTCATTTGAGAATAGAACAAAGTTGTTTAATCCATCTGATAATATTAAGGGCCACTTAGCATTCAAAATTAAAATTTAAATCTAGATGATTGAGTAAAATTGATATTCATCTAAGCCAATCATCACAGAAGCTCAGCATTTTTTTAAAAAAATAGAAATATTAATAGAAATATTAAAAACTCTTCTCACAATTTTATGAAGTACTCTGTCCCAGAATATGCAAAACTGTAAGCCATTTTCAAAGCTCATCGGTTTAAATTTCTAGAACTCCTAGCTTTTAAAATGCAGCTCGCACCAGCCCACTTTTAACAGTAAGCTGCTTACTGTCGTTGCTGAAATAGATTTATCAGTGATACTCTGTGAGCTCTCTCAAGGAGAACAATGTCGTAGCAATAATTCTCTTTTTTTTTTTTCAATTAATGTATGTCTGACCTTTAAAATATCCTCTTATTACAGAGAAAACTGTTCCAAATGAATAATATTTACAATGCAAAGCACTCTTAGACATTTCACTGCTCACCTTGTAGGAGGGAAACATTCACTTTTATTTTGGTTTTGCACTTAATTTTAAAGTGATCTTACTTAAATAATGCTGGTGGTCTCTTCAGATGATCTTAACTCATTCAGTTTTTATGCTTTGTATAGAGTGAAGCAGGGTTTGGTTTTTTTTGTTGTTTTTTTTTTTTTTTTTTAGCAAAGACAGTAAGGTGAGGGGTTAATTAATGAACTAATCATTTTTCTATCTAATGAACTGAACATTTCTACATGTTTCTGTCTGTAGCTGCATCACAACTTTGGATTACAGTGGCTAGGATCACACCGCAGGATAGGTGGATCTTCCGTCTTGGACTTGGGTGATCTGTAGCAGCGGTTCTGGGCTCCATTCATTGCCACAGAGCCAGGTTTGCTTTCTCTGCTTTCTAGAGGCATCATGTGCTTCATGTCATCTGGTGTGCTGTGAGGACTTAGCCACAGGTTTCATTCAGAGATCAGGTCCGTGTACCGAGACAGTAATCCTTACACTATCAAACAGTATCAGTCATATAGATTCTTCTCAGCACCTCATATCCCTTTTCATCAGTAGATATTTTGAAAGCCTTGAAAAGTATTTAAACTTTTCCTGTCCCCCAACATGTAGCATTTGTCACTGTGAGACTGGCCAGTCTACTGAAGTACTGGAAGTGGTGCTGCTCGTGAAGAATTCTTAAGTTAGAAACAAGTGATGGGGCAACTCTCTTGGGAAGCAAACTGTTAAGTATTTTGGGTATAAGATTTCAGTCCAAGATAACTGTAGAAGAAATTTATTGCAAGCATTATTCTTATGTTTATTCTCATGGACGCATATTCACTTATGGCTGTCTGAATAACAGAAAGAAATTAGTAATACGGTAATGTGGCACTCAGATGAGGAGGCTATTTTGATATGTCATGTCTTGTGAGCTCTCAGACATTTGCTTCCTGTTTGTTCAAATCTTTGGAATTTGGTTATTGGAAATTCAAAGACACTGATGTTAGCACCAAGTTCCCAGTTCTACAAATGCCATCTGTATCCTGCTGACGCTGAGCATTTAAAAATTACTCATGGCAGTGGAGTTACACATAGGTTTGTATTAGTGGAAGCAGGCTAAAGTTTGAATTGCCAGAAAGAAAAGCTGTTGATAAAATATTTTGACTGAGTAGAAACCAAAGAGAAGATCATCTGAGAGGCAGAGGCTGTCATTAATGTGTCAGTGTGGGAAGAGCTTCATCCACAGTGATCCATAATATTATGGCTTTTGTGAGCTAAGCAAATGCTGCAGACTTGTGAGTAGAGGAGATATGCTGTGGTTACTGCTTCCAGTAGAAGTTCTACTTCTGAGATGAATGTTTCACATTGAAAAGCTCCTCCATTTATGAAGACAGGACACCAGAACCCCCTTTCCAAGGTCAATACTTGGTGTGCATTGAGAAAGATGGATATTTTTCATGGACAAATGAATGTAGATTGCAGTTACTTCCTGTGACTGTAATCTAAATTTCCATGTGCCAACTTAGTCTCACAGGAGTTGCAGGCAGAACAGATAGGTCTACATATGCTCACATAAATGAATATCATACATGATAATGCTCTCCTGTTGTTTTCTCTCTTAGAGCTCAGATTGCCATTTTAGATGCATGTTTCACATTTGACAAAGTGCAAGATCCTAGAATCTATCTTATGTCTTTTCCACTAATTCATTTAAGGGTTTTTGGCAAATAACTTAATTTTGGTCTTCTGGATTCAATTACCCTATTTACTTTAAAGGCTTTGAATTTTTCCTGTGTGTGTGTGTGCTTTTTTTTTTCTCCCTTCCTTTCTTTTCCCTTCTTTAGAAATAGTTAATAGTAATTAGTCTCTGCTAAGAGGTAATTTAGCTGTTTTTTCTGTGACAAATATTGGAGAAGATGGAATTCTGTTTGAGGAATCAAAGCACCTTATAGTCTGTAGTAAACATTGCTACATGCAGTATTTAATGCTAAATATCTTCAGCTCTTAAAAATTAATTGCAAATGCAGTTAAATGCAAGCTATGTTGTTCTATGTTCATTATAAGAAAATCAAAAGAGGTTTCTTCTATTGCTTTGTAATTAGAATTGGCCAATTTAATTTTTAAATTCATTCTTTTTAATTTTTGTATTGCTTGTTAAAAGCATGTTTAGATTTCAACCGGTTCAGCTAATGTGTAGAACAAAACCAACTACATCAATGGTATCTACAGCAATTAGAATAATGCAATTGACATGCAGAGAAGTTGCAAAAAACAAAGGCTTATTTCTTATGCAGCAGGCCTTTGCTGGCTTTATATTTCACAATAAAATTTTTTTCAAAGTCTTGCAATATTTTACATAATATAGGGTGGCTTTATTTTTTATTCCTGCTATTTTTTATTTCCTTTCCTCTACTCTGCAAAGTTTAACATTTAACATTTTTGGCCGTGAGCATGACCAAAAGAGGCATGAAGTATCTCAAGGAAGTCTGTTCAGCCTTGTTTCTTTTTAAGACTCAAGCAGTTTGAGTAATTCAAATCTTTGGATATTTTATGTTGATAGATCTGAGTCTGACATTTATGCCAGAAGTGGAGTGCTCAGAATCTTTGAGAATCATTGTCAATTACTTCCTAAAAATTGTCTAGTGCAAGAGCAGGGAGAGCGGTCTCGTTTTTTCCCTATAAAGACCGATTGCCTGAAGAATGGATGCATGCATGCTTTTTTTTTTTTCCTTTTTTTCTCTTTTTGCCAGCCACTCCAACTATCCTGACAAGTCGTAAGCTGTTCCTTGAAGGTCAGATATTTCTTTATGATTTTAAAAATTGTAAAACTTTGGATTTTGAAGCTCTCTTGTCATGATTTATATATCACATGTGCAGTACAGCCTGGAACAGGCAAATCTGAGGCTGTGGAAGGAATAACTTCACCTTTTGCTTGCCTTTCATACCTCATATACTGTTATTAGAAGAATGAAGACAATTAAGTACTCTTTATAAACTAGAAGTAATATTCCCAAGTGGATTATCATGCTTGATATGATTTGATTGGTCTATGACTAAAAGATGTAGCTTAGAATCATGAATTTTTTCTCAGAAACTGTTTTAAATAAAACCCTCTCAGTTCTCAGCACCTATTTTCAGAGTTAGCTACTGTACAAAAATTGATTTCTAAGAATTTCTAAAACCAACTGAAAGCTATCTATATATTTCTTAATTATAGGATTTTTTTTTTTTTTTTGTGCTGTAGTCTGATGGCATTTTGGATCTATTCTGCCAAAAGCTTGTTTTTCTAGAGTTCATTGTTCCTGTGGCAATGGCATCTCTTTTGAGCCAGAATAACTTTCTTATATAATAAAATGATTTTTTTTTTACTTCTATTTTAGATTCTGATCTGAAGAACAAAACATAAATTATCCAAATACTGCACTAAGTGATAGCACTTAATATTTAAGGCATAGATGCTAGAAGGGGAAACTTGCTTCAAACATTTCATTAACCTATAAGTGTGCTCCAAATTCTCATTTCATACACTTTAATTTTATATGCTATACTAGGTATTTTATTAAATTTTTATCTCCAAAAAAGACAGATATTTAGGGTAAATTTGTTTTAATCATTTAATGTAAAACAGCAACAACAATGTGTATTTCTGTTTTATGGTTAGCTAGCTGCAGAATATTTACTTACCTTAGCTTTCACCCTCTACACAAATTCCATGTCAAAGGTGGCAACCATAACCAACTCTGGGGTTATTTTCTCCTGTAGATGGGGATCATACGGCATATTTTGCTTTCATTCCTGTGGCCCATCAACAAGCACTCTTGTAAATTTTCTGCTATTCCTACCTACTTCTGGGAGAGTGTTTCCCTTTAGAATATGGGTTAAGGTCATACTGACTGTGCTGTTAGTTGACTCTAAGTGAAAAACAAGTGGACGCAAAGTCACATGAGATGCATAAACTATGAAGAAATAGAAGACGCCTTTTCTTGCTGTGAATTTCTCTAGGTTTTAGTAATGTGTGAATGTTATAAAACAGCACTAGTCAGCACACAATCTTCATCTGTTTAGAAGTAAACACTGCTATTCTTAAGTGGATAAAGTCGCAGAATATTGGAAAATCTCTGAAGGCTTTGAGGAAGCAGAACAGATATGATTTCTTTCCAGATTATAGAAGATCTGATAGGAAGAGAGTGCAAAACTGTACTTAAAATGTGGATATGTAACTGTTCTCAGAGGTGTGAAGCAATGCATCATTAATTAAAGAGCATGAGGTATCAAAATAAGGACTTCTCTTTAGAGACAATAAAGCGCATCTATTCTTTGAACTAAAATTAAGAATCATATCAACACTGTATGTTTTTTCCTGACTTAGACAAGGCTTTATAGAACTTAACTGAGTGTTAACAGAGCACATGTTTTCTATACGATATATAATACAAGAGCTGTTAGTGATATCTGTGAGACTATAGAAAAACAGGTAAAAGTGTTACAATATTTATTGCCTAGCCACATGAGAATACAATGTCTTAAAGGAAGAGAGGAAACTGGTAGAAGCATTAGTGAACTGTGGTGATCCTTCACTCCAGCATGATTTTGGAGTTATTCTACTGTAAAAACAAGAAAGTCAAATGAGTTTTTCACTTTTTTTTTCCTAGAAAAGCTGTCATCAACAAAATAGTTTATTTGCCTATTTTCTGTCTGAAATATCTAGGGGATAATCTCTCTCTGTCTCAGGTGTTTGACCATCAGTTTACTACTGCAGTGAGTATATAGGTCATCTTGAATATAGCAGATCATGCTACCCTGAAGGTTTCTACCCTGCTCCTTGAAGGATAAAATAGTAAAATACCTGAGAAGTCTGGAAACACACTGCAAAGGAAAGTGGTTATTTGGAATGTGGAGATGACCAAACAAATTATCGCTGTCAGAAAGCCAGATGCAACAAAGCATTGAGGTTATTCCAATTGGCTAGTAACTAAACAACACAAATGCCTGCACAGCTCCAAAATTCAGAGCTGTTAAACTAAAGATATTTCAATGTCTCAGAATTGTGATCATATTTGTGCCTTTCCTCATAATTTAAAGGGAAAATAGAAACCATAAAAATAAATAAAAGCGAAGCGCCCTCCTGAATTTAAGGATGTGACACATTTAAGTAGACTTGTGCACAGATTCAAAGTTGCTCCTTTGAATCATCCTGTATTGGTTATTAACAAAACTGCATGAATTCCAGCCACTCAGGGGATGTGGTTCCTCCCCACAGGTCTAAAGCGTAGAGCTTTTTTTTTATTTTTTTTTTCTCTCTGAAAAAGTAATCTAGACTCCCTGGATATTTGAAGGAGAAAAACAAACACTTCCAGAGTGTAAATGATTTAAAGAGCCAGTTTTTCTTCAGGGCAGCCTAGGGTGAGCAGTTGAGATGTGGACACTACTGTGTAAACATCTAATGTTGAATAAGGTGAATCTTCCTGAGATACTTTAATGAGTGCTTTCTTCTTTTTTTTTTTTTTTTTTTCCTCCAAGTCTGCCCTAAATCTCACCATGACTTGAAAGTGTTTCAGTATCTTTCATGTATAACTTTCATCAGTCTTGATTTCTTTTTCCTTTTACAATACTCCCCAATTTCTCTTGCTATGTCTGGTTTTGCAGACATATTTGCAAGAAGATGTTGGTCTATACTGTTGCTTCCCTGGCCACCTGACCCGCTGGCCGTCATAGGAAAAGAAGAGCTGCAGGCCAGCTGCTAAATGGTACTGTAAATTGAAAAGTAATATATGCAACATATACCTTCACGCATGTGTGGGTATTTTTTGTTTGTTGTTGTTTTTTAAATCTTACTGGCCAGCAAATTACATGCTGTTTTGATGTTTGCCTATTTTGTGTAAGAAAGTATACTCCTCAACCCAGGGCTGTTGGTCTATTTCCAAAGACTATTATCTCAAGAGTAGAATTTAATGATAAAATATCTTTCAAACCACTGGATGAACATGAATGATTGTGTTATGTCTTGAAGAGACACATATTATTTGGGTGGAGAGGAGAATTTCTCCCTGGTTTATTTGCAGAGAATTCAAAGTCTTTCTTAGTGTAGTGACACGCTGATTGTGGCTTTCAACTGCCATCTGTAATTAACTACTGTTTTGACTGGAAATGAGCACTGAGCTACAACCTTAACTCTCTGCCTTCATTGCTAAGGGACGAAGGATGAGTGTTGCACTTACAGAACATCAAACAACTGGACAGGTGGACAGTTAATAGCTTATCAGCCATCAATGAGACATCAAATATACTTTTCCAGCACAAAAATCTATACTGAGAAGGATTTCTAGATTGCCTTTTAAATGCACAACCTTCCTTAGGAAATATTCCTGAGTGAGGTATACAAGCTTTATGAGTCTGAATCTAAACTAATGAGCTACTTGCCTTTGTTTACAGTTTGAGAAGACTTTTTAAATTAAGTCTAAAAATATACCTATATTGCAAGATAAGTCTAAAAATATACCTGTATTGCAAAATAATTTCCATAAAGACCTGTCCTATTGATTTTCTTAGTTTTATATCTAAAGACTGTTAGACTTTATATCTAACAGTCCTGAGGATTACGTATGTAATTGCTGTTAAATGGAAATGATAAAGTGACTGAATCCCTGTACAACATTGATAGTCAAAAACTATATCTTATTTTCATTAACTGGGGGCGGAGGGGAGGCAGAATGGGCATCCTTCAAGACATCGTTAATCATTCTTCTGGAAGTGGAGGACCGTACTTTAAGAGACTTTTTTCAAAATCCAGCAAGCTGTGATTTCTGTGACTTTAACTATTTGAGATGATTAGTGGACATTGCTTTTTAAAAAGGCACCAGAGAACTTACAATTCTATACAGTTTTATACTAACTCTTTGCTTCTGTACTTCTCTTTCACTAAGAAGTTCCTGATATGGCGGTAACATTAAAATCAGTGAGCACTTTTCTATTAGCCTTTTTCTGAAACTTTTACCAAATCAGAATACTTAGATACAGACTACAGGTCGCTATTTACTCTTACTGCATTCTAATATATATACTTGAATGAGTATGCCAAGCATTTTGGCAGTGAATTTTAAGTCTCAAGCGTATACTGTTGCATTAGAAATATTTCTGTTTCATTCTCCTAATATTGTAGGAAGCATTATTGCCTCTCAGTCCACACTTCAGTTTGCTGTAGTACAACATCCCCACTTACATTTGAGTGATTTCAATTTCAAAATGATGCTCACAGTGAAGGTATGGAGACTGGTGAAGATGTTTGTGTATAAAATTTGGTGGTTTAGTATTCTATTTCAGAACTAAACACACAGTACAATGTAGTCAACTGTGTGTTTGTATTTGCAGTTCATTTTAATTTCCTATTTTTCCTTTCCAGTTGTGACAATATAAACATTTATCTGAATGTGTCATGAAGATATTTGCTTAATTGGTGACACATGGGTAATTTACAATTTGAAAGTACTTGGACACTCATTTGATGGCCCTTGGAGTACACAAAGAAAATGTGGTGCATGCAATGGCTAAGTATAATATGCAGGCAAAATAGCTCTAGCTTGTTTGTCATTTCATACTTTAAGTAGAAGGATATGGTTAAATATCACCGTAGACATTCATAATAGAGCTGCTAAATTTGCCTTTATTTCTAAACACGAGTAAGTATTGCAGATTCCAACTATTTTATTAACCATAAAATGTACTGCATGGGATCCAATTTAATGATAAACACTACACATGATGATTGTATTTGCCTCTTGTTAAAAGTACTAGACAGTCTATTAAAATAAGTTCTGCAAACTGTTGTTCTCATTTAGTCTGGCTGGTGATCCTTGGATGCTTGGATGTGAGATTTTGTAAGAGACTGAGATACTAGACTAAGCTCCTTATGGGCATGTCTTATATCTATCATCTGTCATCTTATATCTGTTAGATAACCAGCAGACATTGCTTGCCGAGTTTCTTTTAAGAAAATGGACATTGCTTTAAACAATAAAATAAAATTTCAACAGGATTTTTTGTTATGTTGAAATGGGACCAATTTATATGCTCGCATTTTCAGCTAATTGTGCTGTGATTGCTGTGATTAATTACCGTGACTTTAACATTATAGTAGTAATTCAGCTGTACAGTATATATTAAACACTAATCACCCACTGGTAGTGTTTTGAAACTGTTCCATCAAAAGTTTTACTGAATTACAGCTAGCAACCAATTTGTAATTGCTAATGATGGTTAAGCTAGAGTTTGGGGTATCGTGTTCAACAATTATGCTATCTATGCTGTCACTAGCCTGCATGCTGCATCCTCACTGTGTAGTGTCTTAGCAGGTATTTGGTGAAGGTTAAGCAAGTGGTGAGTATGAGCAGCGCACTGGGATGTGTTTCACAGTTAGCGGTGTTTCGCACCACACTTCTGCCTTCAGCTCTCCTGTCTCTAAGATACTGGCAACAGAACTAGTTTTCCTTTGCAAAGTGCTGTAAGTTTTGTACATTAAAAGTTGTGCATAAATGGCTGAGTAATCAAATCTTGGGGAGGCTCCATAAATAAGAAAAGACTTAATGGCAACTACGGGACTTATGTAAGAAAAAATACTTAAGGGAGTTTTTCTGTTATGCTCTCACTCTGTTTCTAGTTTGTTTTCAGTCTTTAAAATCCAGTTTTGAAAGCTGCTCTTTTTTCTCTCTGGGATGATCCTATTTTCTGATTGCTACATATATTTTTGTTGCCTTATTTGAGGACTCGCAATAAAATTGTTGCCCTTGCGTTGATAGATTTTAAGGATAGAAAGAGTCCATATGACCTCCTGTGGCATAGTGACCTAGAGTTAATGCTACTTCTTCCAGCACTTAATTTAGGGAATTAATGCAGAGCTACTATTCCAGTTTACATGAACTACACACCTTTGGGAACCTGAAAACCGGTTTCTTCCCATCGTTGCTAGATTCTCAGAACAACTCACCTTAAACAGTGGTGGTAGCTAAAGGCACACTTTAACACCTAGAAATAGGGATGGATTTGCTAGTAGAAAAGATGCTCATAAATTTTTAAACATGACATTAAAAAGGGTATAGAGTATTAGTGCTGGGTGTACTATAACTTGGCATCATCTTGCCATACCTCCATCCGTATCTACTTATTTTCACTGCAGCTAGCTGTAAGGAAACATTCAGAGACATCTGCAGTGCTAAAAGCACAGTGATAGCCCAAGAGATTGATTCCTCAAAATACAAAATATTTTTCTATAAATATTAATATATCAAGAGTAAAAATTGCCAAAATATTTCCAACCCAACAACAGCTGTTTGGGGAATTTATATTATCTTTTAGAGGCAGTATGAAAGAAACACAGGATATCTGCATATCATTTGTCTGTATATTCTTATATTGATTTTAATTATGCTTTAATGCTGTGACATTTGCAATAACCTTTGCTAAATGTAATTTTTGACTTTTCAGAACAACAGGTGATAGTTTATTGTTACTAATAGCAAAACTATAATTTAGTTGTTTCCTTTCATTAGTGTGAAGTTTGAGTATTTTCATTTCCTTCATGTCAGAAAGTATGTAGGCAACTACTACTTTACTGAGTGGAGAAGCTGCATTGCTTGATTTATCTTTACTCACAAAGGCAGTTAGTTCTCAAACTGAACTGTCTGGTGTTGCATATAACCACTTCCTTGTCATGTGTATGTAATTTTAAGAGTAAAATGACTGAAGTCAAGTACATGCCGTAAACTTGGGAGTTTTGTCTTATTTTTTTCATGTCATGAAAACAAAATTACATCGCCTGATTAATATCTAGCTGTGCATTGTACCTGCATAAATTTCAGGCTAGGTGGTATAAATTGGAACAAAATGTTTACTATCCTCAGATTTGACACTGTTTTAAAGTGGCTTTAGAGCCCTCTCTTTGGGTCTAGCATGTGAGGAAAGAGTAAAAAAAAAAAAAAGCTGAGACTATATATTTAAAATAGAGATGTTTCAAATCACATTGTAACCCTTCTTGATATTCTTGTGTGAGAATGTACAAAAGCAGTAAACCATTTAAAATGCCTATGATACTTAAAGTCTGTGCTCCTCACTTTCAAAAGATATTATTAATTCCTACTTGTTTTCATGACTTTTTAGTATAACTCTGAAAATTCAAATGGTCATCTGGCTGTAGGCATAATAATCTTAAATAATAATATCCTATCTGCCATCTTCTGTGCATCCTTCCCTCTCCTAAATATCAGGCATGATTTTTTGTAGTAACTGCTGTATTCCCATTTTTACCTTTTTGTTTTATATATCTATCTTCATATCTGTATATCTATCTATATATTTAAAATTATAGAATTTTAGAATAATTTAGGTTGGAAAGAGTCTGCAGAGTCATCCTGGGCACCTCCCTGCCCCAAGCAGTTCAAGTCAGTTCAGGATGCTCAGTGTCCATCGTGAGCACCATGAATTCTCGAGTTTCTCTCCTAAAGCTTTCTTGCCTTAAACAGATCAAGCTCCCTCAGCCTATCCACACATCATATACTCCAGCTCCCAACCATCTTGGTGGCCTCCAGTGACTTTCCTCCAGTGTGCCAATGTCTTTCTTCCACTGAGTAGCCCAAAACTGCACCCAGTACTCTAGGTGCAGTCTCACAAAAGCTGAAAAGAGGGGAACGCTTCCCTGGACTTGCTGACTACAGTCTTACTAATCCTGTTACTCACCTATTACTATCTGTTTATTTCACTAACCAGATGTTTTTATTTCCGTGAAGTGACCATAGTTTGCTAGGAAATTTATAATTTATAAAGCAACTGGTGAATCTGTCAGAGGCTAGTAGGTATCTCAAATATTCAGCGTCGCTGCACTTAGAGGAAAGAAAAAAAAGTCACCACAGCATTCATGCTAAATTAGATCAAATAAAATAATTTGATCCAACATTCACTGTTTTTTATCAGGAAATAAAAGATTCTGGAGAACATGTTCTCTTCTGGTCTATTTTGGTGAGTGATTTTGTTCTGTTAAAGTACAGTGTTTGACTTAAAATATTTTGACCGAATTGGCCACAAGTATACCTGTGTATTGTATCATGTTCTTTGTGATCATCATGAGTGTCTACAAAAATTTAAAGTGTATTTATTTTATGGGTTGAATGGTGAGTTCTTTCAGTTGCATGGATCGAGTGTTTTCTGGAAAAATAGCCAGAGACCATGAATATCAAAAATTGATTCTTTTTTAAGAGCCTTTAAGTTTAAACTAATGCACAGATCCATTGGTCAAGATACTTCTGTTGTCAGGGAACACACTGTTCTTCTAGTGGCTGTAGCAGGTTTTGGTGCTCCAAGTCTCCCCTCACTAACAGCCCAGTAGAAAGCCAGTTATTCTTAGCAAATACACTGAATGAATCTAGTTTTGTTTTCCATAGGGAAAGTAGCTTTATTTTCTGTGTGTGAAGAGTCTGTTGTTAGGTGCTGCGTTTCTCACTTTTCTCATGGAGCTCTTGATTATTTTGAAGCATTTTCTAGAGCTTGATAAAACTTTATTTCACCCTATAGATTACTTACAAACTATTTGCTGTGACTGTTCTTGATTTGTAATTCATGCTGGGATTATTCAGCTAAGCCACATGTTTTTATATTGTTTCCTTTCATTTTGACTCCTAAACTCATCAAGAGTATTTAAATTGGTAATATGAATAATATTGCATGAATACTAATGTGAAGTTTTATACAAGACTTCAAGACACTTAATGCTTTCCATGACATTCTGTGTGTATATAGAAACTCATAGAAATCAGTGTGTTGGTTGCAAATGATATAGAAGCATGTTGAATGTGACCAGGATGTAACTTGAATGATCATACAGCTTGTCACCTGACTTAGAAGATATGGCATTCCAGGTACTATTGTTGAGGAGAACAGCAAAGTTCCTTGCTACATCTGACATGGATTGTCCTAAAGACTATGGTGGATATTGCTTATTATTGAATTATTGCCCTAGCTCTAGAAAGGATTCCTTCTTTCACCCAGCCTTAGGATTCCTTAAGTGTCCATCACTTTTGAGCTGGTGTAGTTTGAGATAGGGCATACCGAAGGATTATGTTATTCTCTTCAGAATTCTATTTACTTTTCAGTGCAGTTTCTGTGAACTTACGCTATTTAAAGCAGAAGAAAACTTTTTTTTTTCCTTTGAAGATTTCAAAATTCCACATGTGACAAGTGTGGTTGATAATTCATAAATGTATCATGTGAATTTTCTCTCATTTATTTGTACAGTCTACTTCAAACATTTCTTGGAAATTATAATACCATATGAAGCAGTATATATCTATTATGATGAGCAATCGGCTGTCATTTTAAATTTCTCCTAAGCTATGCAAAAAGAAGTAAAAAAACAGTAAAAATGTTTCTAATTCAAATATAAATGTATGCACTTCCTAATTATGCAAATCAATTTGACTCAAATTACAAATATGTGCAAGGGCATCTTGTAAATTGACAAAAAAAAAGTTATTCTTCAGTGCTTCAGAGCACTGAAAGTTATTCTTCAGTGCTTGCCCATAAAAGATCTTTGTTGTGAAAATCTTAGTTGATTTCATAAGATAACATGCCCTCACTATCTAGCGAATTTTTTACAAAGTGTTTCCTTACAATCTATTTAAGTAAGTTGAATTATTGACATCTTTCAGAATTAGAGCTCACTCTTGATGGAAAACTCTTATGATACAAGTTGTGATACAAGTGTTGGTAAACTCTGCTTATTTAAAACTTCTCTCTTAATTTTTCACTTATCGTAGACATGCCCAGTATCTTGATTAACTTAGAAGTGCAAGTTGCTCCTGGTATTCAGTCATAGGGCTTAATCCAATTCATATACAAACAAAGCTCTATCTTAGAAGTATTTAGATATTGATTCTGATATTTCAGAACCTTGTCTTGTTATTAATGTTATGGGAAATGGTCAACTTTGTGAACACAGAAGCTTTTTCATACATTAAGCACGCATTTCAGACTGATGATTACAGAATATGGACAATAGGTGAGTGAGGTCTTTTTTTTTTTTTTTTTTTTTTGGACAAGATCTACAAGAAGATAATCAATACTTTGTATCTCTTGTTTTTCTTAATAGTGGAATTGAAACATCCCAAGTAGTGGTTTAACTCTTGCTATTTAAAATTAACTAATTTACTTACATCCTATTCCATATGCATAACATTTGGAATAAGGTCTTACCTGTTTTTAAAAACATGGTATTTGAATTTTGTCTATTCTTCTGTGTTGTCCATTAAATGCCTGACTTTCTATCTGTATTATTGGTTGGCTTTCCATCGCTTGCATTTGCTGCTTTTTACGCCTTAGCTCTGATCATATTTGGTAGTATTGTCTTAAGAAAAATGTACCACCATGACTACCACGTAGTCATGATTATAGGTATGCAACACTTTAATATACAAAATATGTAACTAAGTTTCAAGATCTTCAAAAGGATTGACTCAATTCCCTCTCTTTATTTTTCAGACTGGAAGACTTAAAAATTGGATTTGTTGTGTTAGAATGGGCAGAGGAAGTAGATAAAAAAGTCCTTTTCAGGGGCTACGTGCTTTCTCCGTTGACTGATTGTCTCTACAAAACTAGTGGCAAATGCTAGCTATGTGTCTAAGCTACTTCATGAATATTTCAATACTTTTAGTATTTGACTTGATTCATATATCAATCAAATGATGAGAAATTCCATATCCACAACTGACAAACAAATTTGCTTTAATTTGCACTACATTAGATTTCTCTCTTTACTGTTTCCAGAAAAACACGTATTTTCTTGGAAGACATTTTACCTTTTTTTCAGTGTCTCCACTGGAAAATCAAGCATTCATGGAGATAACAACTAGTTCTTTGTAAGTATATATACTAAGAAAAGAAAGTTAAATGTGTTTAAAGAGAAGGTGAAGAATAAAATAAGCTATGTAATAGATTTTTGTTGACACTGTCTTGTTCCTAGGAAGAACTAGGAGGACTATTAGATGATGTATTCATGCCCATCAGAGCAATGAGTGCTTTAATATTAGAATTGTTCTTATTTTGGCATTGAGGTTCCTCAATCCAACCAATGAAAATAAATATATCCTTCTGCATTATCCTCTAATTTCTCTGTTATTTTTGCTTCATTCAAAGTAAATGAGAAACTTTAATAAAACTTTCATATGAAATTATGAGGAGGGTTAGCTAACTCTCAGAAGCAACATCATTTTGCATTTTATTTTGTATAATGCCAGAGGAACAGACACTCTTGTGAAATTTGGTAGTGGCCGAGACACCAATAAGGAATAATACTTTCAAGACAAGAGATCAGGACCTACTGAAAGGAACACCTAATCCAATACCTTTAGATACCCTAAACTAAATCTTATCATGGAGAATGAGTATCAAGCATTTGCTTAAAGAGCTGTCTACATTGAATAGACATTTGACCATCACTTTGTTTTTATTTTGCGGACTCTGCACAAATAACTTAGTAGGAGGAATCTTCTCTCATATCTTAGGCAATTCCCTTTCTTGCTTAACAAACCTTCAATCACAATGCTTTGCTGCTGCTCTATAAACATTCATATATTTCTCTGCCCCTCTTCTTTCACTTCCAGATATCTTCTTTCACTTCCAGATATTATTTCTTTCATTTGTCTATTGCAGGAAACTTCTCATGTCTCACTTGAGGGGCAACCTTGTGCTGCCTGCTATTTTTCTTATGGCAGATCAGATTTGAAAAGAAAACGACATATTAAATCCTGCAATGTGCAGGTGGAGCTTAAAGCTAATTTCATCAGTGCCCTGTTTGAAGACAGAGCTTTCAAATTTTCAGATGCAGTTTACAACACAGTCTGAAATGTATTTTGAAGCATTTTCAGCATTCCCTGTGAAGAGAGAGACAGGTACATTATTGTACCTGATATTTCTTCCTAGCATCAAAAATAGCATTCAAGCAATAAATAAACTCATTAGGATACACATGAAAATGCATTGGGATAGTAAGGTAGCAATAATGTGAACCTGAGGATGCTCCTAACCCCTAAAGCTCCAAGTAATCATTATAAAACTATTTTTTTTTTTTTTTCTCCAAAGCAGACGTTCTGCAGGAGATACAAAATAGATTTTAAGGTAGAGTAAGTGCTCTGTTTTGGATCAACATTACTAGACAGAGATACTTTTCTTGCTTTAAGTTTTTCCTTTTATCTTTCAGCTGCTTGCTGGGGGAACCATTCTGATGAATAGCATTAATTCATCTCCTGTTGGACTTTCCTTTGGTTTCCTTAAACGAATACTTCATCTTTTTCCTGGTCACAAGTACCTGTGACACATCATCCAAAGGAAAGGCAGCCATGAAATGTATGCAGTTATGCCAATAACCTTTTGTTCCTCAACCATTCTGTTTCTAACTCTGTGTTTTTTCATTGCTGTTGTTTTTTTTTCCAGATACCACAATATTAGATGCAAGGTGAATTTCTTTCTCTCATACCTCAGAAAATTTGTGTACGTTCCTTACTCATCTCTCTCTCAGCCTGTGAAGATGCTGCACACCAAATTCTCTGCACAAACATGCATAAAAACATAATTCAATTGAAATAATTTTTCTTCCCTGAAAAAGAGGAAAACTTGACTATTCTGTGTTACTTTTCCTTTCTTTGCCACAAGGGCAGAAGTTTGATCAGCACCCAGTAGCTGTCCAAAAAATCTGAAGGGACTCAAAAACAAAATCTATATTTGGAGAATGTCTCTTAATTTGTTCAAATATATGTAGACAGATCAATAACAAAGGAGATTTTCCATTTTGAGAAGAAGAAACATCTGAGGATCAAACTTGGTTTAGCAAACCTCCTCCTCTGGAACAACACAGCGCCTTGTGAATTTCTGTGTTTCACTCCCCATAATTCTCCAATGAAGAAGCAGCAGTTCAGGCCACAGACTCCTAACCATACCTCCTTTTCCCTGCCAACTGTCATGATCAAGGAATCACAGAATGGTTGAGGTTGGAAGGGACTTCTAGAGATCATTCTAATCTAACCCCTGTACTCAAGCAGGGACACCTAGAGCACACAGAGGCTTGCATGATAGAGGAGGATATCTTCTTAGTTGTGTCGTCATACTCAGAAGACATCTGCAGTACTCTTGCCTAATACTTAGTAGCTGAGCTTATGCTGTGGGGAAAGCATACTCTGCAGCAGTGTGATATGGTACATCATAGGCCAAGAAGGCCACTAGCCTCCTGGCTTGTGTCAGGAATAGTGTAGCCAGCAGAACCAGGGAAGTGTTAGTCCCGCTGTACTTAGTGCTGGTGAGACCTCACCTTGAATGCTGTGTTCAGTTTTGGTCCCTTGCTACAAGAAAGACACTAAGGTACTAGAGCGTTTGCAAAGAAGCACAAACCTTATGAGGAGCAGCTGAGTGAGTTGGGGTCATTTATTGTGGAGAAGAGATTCAGAGGAGACCTTATTGCTCTCTATAACAACCTGAAAGGAGATTGTAGCGAGGGAGGGATTGATCTCTTCTCCAGAGAAACTACCGATAAAACAAAAGAAAATGGCCTCAAGTTGGGCCAGTGGAGGTTCAGGTTAGACAGTAGGAAGAATTTCTGCATGAAAGGAGTGATGAATCATTGGGACATGCTGCTCAGGGAAGTGGCGGAATCCCTGTCCTTGGCAGTGTTCAGAAAATGAGACACTTAGGGAGATTCTTTAGCACTTAGGTACGGTGTTGAAGGGTTTATGAGTGGCCTCCTTGATGTTGAAGGTCTTTTCTATTACCAAAATACCTCTGCGCACACCCCTTCTCCCTTCATATAGAGAGGAGATCCTCAAGTGCTTACTACAGTTGTCTTCCTGGCTGTACAGCTGTCTACCGATCACTGTGGACTAAAAACATGCTTCACTAGGACTGCATATAAAATATTAGGAGAATTTGGCAGCTAAGCCTACTATTTCTGCTTATGTGTGGCTTCTGATATTTATTTGGCATGGCACATGGGGTAAAATATATATTCTACAAAAAAATGTGTTTAAGAAAACAGGATCAGGAAACTGGTATACCCACTCGCAATGTTGACTGCTTACCATTACGAAAGCAATGAACTGGGCTGAAGTGTGGCTGTTTGGGCAAACCTGTCCAAGTTCTGAGACGTTACTCTTTGATCTGCAGGTGTCTGTTGGCCCACCTGAGCTTAAGGTTGAACTTTAGCTCAGCTTATTGAGGAATGACTCTTATTCATCTCCACAGCATGCTTCTGCAATCCCATAAGAGGCTATAGAGGAAGAAGAAGCTGTTTGTGTTATATTGTGAATGTGTGTGTACTTACGTACAAAATTGTCCTTGAATTACCTTCTCTTTAAAGAATTTACAGGAAAATAAAATAGGGTTTACTTATTGGAAGATGACAAATTCTTTATTCTAAAAAACAGAATTAGAAATTATTTTTAAAGATATTTTTATATAGAATAAATTTGATTAATTAACCATTTCAGTAGAATATACTCCATCTTATTTCCTTTCTCATTGTGTTTTAATCAGCATTCTACAAGAAGCAAAATAATCTAATACCCCAAAAGCTTTTTGTCTTTCTAGATGCCCTGTGAAATGTTTATACTTCAGCTGCCTCAGAAGCACATCTTTCTTGAAAACTCCAGTAACATTTCCTGTAGTACACTATAGTAGCTTTAGAAAGAGGCAACATCTAACATAATAGCCAAAGCTTGTCTCTCAGTTCTAGGGAGCCTGGACAAATTAGTGGTTCCAGTAAGCTGTTCTGAGGCAGTTCGGGGTATTAGTATTGGCACTATTAAAAGTAAATGAAGGATGAAAAGCATGGCTGTGAACTGCTCTTTTGAGTTCAATAAGGCTGGTTACCAATACTTTCAAACACTATTCAGTTTATAAAGGTGAGGATGATACTACCAACAGTGTCATTAGACAGATTGTGTTCATACGTAATGTTTTGAGTTTTTTCCTTTATTTATGTTGACTGAACAGTTGCTATTTCATTTAATGTATCAATTAACATGTTCCACCATCCAGATGTATCTTGCCTTAGAAGGATTTCTTGAGTTTTCATCTTTTGTTGCCCTAGCTGTCGGATTCTTTCCTAAGTCTCTGAAATCTGTTATCTGAAGATAACAAGGTGCCTTGGGCTCCATGGAGACTATGCTCACAGGCTGAGTATCTTTTCCTTATGTCTGTGTTTTACTCAGGTTGCAAAGAAAATTAAAAAGCTGCCATTGACTAATCTTAATGATGCAGAAAAACAAATGGTCTGTTAAAGACGAGGTATTCATTTATTGAGTGGAATCTTCAGCAGCCAAATTTGAAAAGCCAGGAAATAAAATCCTACAAAATAACAACACAGATCCTATCTACAATTGTGATAGAATAGGATAGATGAGTATTAAAGTGAAAGATAAGGAAGGAAAAGGACAAGCTTTATGGGTAAATGAGAGATAGGAAAAAAAGTGAGGTTAAAGTCTAGTGGACCTCTCTCCTCCCCAGGACCCCCCACATGAAACAAGCAAATGAAAGACAGAATAATTCCCTAGTAGGCCTGAGATGTGGATCATTGCTCCTTTTGCTTCCTGCTTACTTCCTACAGTGTTTGCAGTGGGCCTGTGAGCTGGTGTACACTGTGCCTCTATGAGGTCAGAGCTGGCATGAGCCCACCTAGACCATGCAGCCACCAGCATGAGGAATACTGGGCCTGAAATCCTTCTTGAAAGTCTGCCAGTTGTGGGCGTCGATGAGGAAGGAAGATGCAGCCATGGTCCTGAATGAGTGTCTCTGAACCTGGACCATATGAGACCTCACTGTTTTCAGGGCTAGTCATCCTAACTAATAAGCCTAGCTAGAACTGAGTGTCTCTCTGGGGCCGTGTCAGTTCCTGTGCTCGGTGTTCCTGCTTATTCTGCAGTGTAGTTATCTCTGTTTAAAATATCTGATGTGCATTTATTAGTTAACAGAGAGGTGTGTCAGTATTACTGTGATTAGCTTCTGCTGTATCTTCTGCTGCTCTCTCTACTGCTGTATCAGCAGTATCATAGCACTGCTGAGCATAGAGTACAGTACTGCAGTACTGCAAATCCCCAACTAGAAAGTAGGAATAGTTGTTTGGAAATCTGAAAAAGAAAAAAAAAAAAAAAAAAAAAAAAGGAAATAAGGATGTCAAGACTTTATGTGAACATCCAGATCTCTGTTTTTCCCCCAAAGGAGCAATAATTCCAAGTGCATCCCATATACAACAGGGGGCTTAGTTTTGTTTATTTGTATCCAGTTTTTAATTCAGCAGCACTATTTCCTTCAACTCCAATGTTAATTTAGGAAGATACTCTTACTGATGCTCTGTTGAAGCAAGTTCTGCCTGTGTTCAGGTCAAACAGCAGAAATGACAGATATCCCGTGTCGTGTGTTTTGGGGGGAAAAAAAAAAAAAAAAAAGCTCTTTGGTCCGTTGTCATTTTTTTTGCATCTAAGTAAATTAGATGGAGATTTTGTTTGTCTTTGGTTTAGAAACAAAAGGTTTTGTACAATGGTGAATCCTTATGCTTAATTATAACACTTCCAGTCAGACATGCTTTATTCCTCACGTGTGTAGGTTACTACCTAAACCACTTACTGAAAGTTTTGCTCTTCTTTCCTATCACTTTCAGTAGTGATATATGGTGCAAGTTTGGCATGTCCATAATTCAAGGTTGTTTACTTAAAAAACAAATGAAAATGACTGGAGGAACATTCAAATCTATTTTGGAGATATTCTTCTGGTTATAGAATTGTATTTCAACCTGTAACTCCAACCTACTGTATAACAGCTTAATCTAGGAAATGGAAAGATTAAAAAACTTACTTACACAAGTTAAAGCATTTTTCTACATATCACTTCAGGTAAAAGGGAGAGTATTCTCTAACTAGAGATTATTCTCTAATCTGCCCGAACACAAAGCTGGATATGGCCATATTTGCCAACTCTTGCTAAGCAGGTAACAGAGCAGTCTGGAAGCAGGTTAGATATTTTGCTTATCTTGTTCTTTGGTATATTTAATGAGAATAAATCTCTTTACTAAGCAAATGGCAGGTGTTTGCTTTTTTCATTTAATAGGATATTAATTTCTCCCCATATCTGATAAAAATGGCAGAAAGGGTGAGGGATGTTTTTGTTTGCATGGTTTTAATATAATTTTTTATCTCTTTAAGGCAAAAATAAAACTGTAAAATCACTGGGTGTTGTACCGCAGAGCAGTTCTTTGGTCTGTGGCTGCAACTCCTGAGTGGCAAAGCTGTTGTTCCATTTGGAAGTGCAAGATTTTATACATTGCACCTGCTCCAGTCCTAAATTCTGAGCTGTGTTTCCAGGCAGCCTCCACAGGGCATAGGGCGAGGTGGCTCACAGGAGGAGATGGCTGCCTAAATTGCTCAGAAGTACAAAGAAAAGAGGTTAAAAAACAAGCAAGAATTAACCTTGGCACAGCGGTTGTCTGCTTCCCCATATGAAGCCTTTTTGTTATTAGACATCCAATCAAGTTAATCAGGGCTATACTTCCTCACCTTGTTTTTGAAAAATGAGAGTGCTCAGGATCAGTCACAGAATAACCAGTGACCTAGGGTTTGGGCACATGTGGAGCAGGAGACTTGAGTCCTGTTTGCATGGTCTTTCTAATCTTTTGAATTCCCAGAAGCAGTTTTGACTTGCTGTGCTATTTGTTACATAAAGAAAGAGACAGCTCTCAAAGCTAGAGCAAGATCATTTTACAATCCATAACTGACAGCCAAGTTTTTTTATTGAACTATCTTCTCTCCAGTTTGTCCAGCCTCATAAGTGATCCAAATACCTGGCCTTGCTTTCCAGGATTTTCCAGAAAATAAGACAGTAACCTAAACAGAATAGAAAGATCATTTTTGACCTTTTTTTTTTCTCATCCTTCTTAGAGTCTGTGTTAGGTTGGGATTCACGCTGACTGTTGAACTCAAAATCCATATCTTGATATCTGTCTTGGCTTTTGTGGTTCTGCTCACATATGGCTTAAGTCTGGTAGCAGACTCTTCTCCCATACCAGCAAGCAGACTGGCTCAAAATTGTCATGTTGTTCTGCAGACATTTTATATGTACCTGGTATTTTTTGGAGGGAGAGAGCAAGCTAAGATCAGATTTAGTAGAATAATAAAAATCCTTTCTTCCTCTTCCCTATTGTTCATCAGTGAGGAGGTTAAACACTTATCTGTTTAATGTTGCATGCTATAACTCAGTTACATTTTTATTGTTTGGAGGGCCTCCAGAAAGTCCTTGGGTATTCTGTGATCCATAATAATTATAAAGGCAGTGGTTAAAAAATAAGGCAATTGGTCAAACTGCTTTACAGTGTTCCTTTCACAGGCTACAGCTTTTATTTGTCAAATGTCCATCAAATTGCTGCTGGTGGGAAAGATCAAAGGGTGCAGGGCAGAAGTTGCAGGGGACTGATTATTTGTTTGTCCAGAGAACCTTGCAGGAGAACAACACATTAAAAGAAAACACATTTGCCATCTTCTAGAAAAGAGAAAAACAAGAAATAGAAAAAGCAAGAATCGTTCAGTTGTTCACGAGAAGGAAAGGAGCAGGAAAAAACAACAAAGAACAAATCATATCTGCCAAATCCTTCTCATTTAAAGGTGAGAGAAACACCAAAAGAGCAGCTGACTGGAAAGTTATCCACAGGCAACCTCCGTAGGCTTACCAGAGCACTTGAAAAAGAGGCATTTAAACATCCTTCTCCATCATCTTTTTTTCTCTTTTTTTATTAACTAAACAAGTGAACCGGAATTATCTTTAGCTGCTTTAATTATTGCTGCTGCATTTTGTTATGAGTTCAGTAAGTGCTTTAATATGAGAGGGAGAAACAAATAATAGATTTTATGTAAATACGAGTTGCTAATGATGCTATCAAGAGACTGAGAAGCAGGAAATGGGAGGAGTTGATAAGCAGGAGAGGTTAATTGAAAGTACTGTGCAAAGCTGGTTTCAGACATGGCTCCTGAGTGAAGAAATTGTTTTGTTCCTACAGTTTATCCTGGGAATTAATATATTTGATGAAAGTCTAGAAATACTGCAATGAGACCTGAGGAATACTATGTCTGAGAGATGGTAAGGAAAAATACTGAAGAAAGATTTCTTTTAACTAGAGTCAAGGAAAATTCGTGGCCATTGAAAATACACCAAAAGAATCCTAAGCAGCTGTCTTTGTGTCGATCAGGTAATGTCTAGACCTTCTGCACTGTCAGCTATGGGAAGTCTCTGATGTAACATCTGTCTTGTTCTTCCTCCATAGGAGTCTCTCAAGCACTACCCTTAGCTACATTATTAAGTTTAGTTTATTAAATTACTAATATGCAAAGAACAAAGGATATTACAGTAGCCCAAACCTAACTGTAACTGAGTATCTCTGTAGAACCGGGTATTTTCACATTTATTGTCAGTAACAGACATTGTACGGCTGCAAATCCTGAACAAACTGAAAAAAATGGTCCATTCTGAACTCTGAAATTAAAGAAAAAGCTATAAGACAATCTTCAATTCAAGTATTACATACATATATATAATCATATATATTATATATATAACATACCTCAGCTAGAGATGAGGTAGACTTACATATTTTTTACATATATATAGATACACTATGAATAAAATATTATCTAAATAACTACCATGCCTGAATTAGGAAAAAAAACTCACTCTGGATACATTCATTTTCAAAGTATATGAATAGAAAAGTACAAAATCCAGGGAAACCCAAATCATGCTGGAGAAAACAGATGAATTTTTAGAAGAAAAAGTGTTGTTATACAGGGTAAGGTCATAGGTACATTACATAAAAGTAATAGGTATACCTGGGTGGGGATTTTTTTGGCACTGTTCTAGTTTTCTGGTCTGGGTAGACAGAGCCTATATAGCTGATCAGATTCTGTTATTCCAAGATGTTTTGAAAGAATGTCTACACAAGGTCTTACAGACCATTCTCTATATCAAAGGTAGTAGTATTTTCACCTTCATTAAGACACTGGTGTTGTGAATTTAAGTGAGGAATATGGACAGAATGATTCTGTAGTAGAGTTGTTGATACCTGGTTTTGGTACGTTGCAAGTATGGTTTGCGATGATGCATATATCATCTCTGAAATGAGATTATTAAGCAGCATTAGTGGCAATTTTGTAGGTCATATCTGGTCTATAGGAATAAATTCACCTCCCTGAAAGGGGTCTGTTAATGCTAATAAACTCTTTTCCAAGAGGAATTTAGTCTATTCCATGTTTACGTCAATAATGTATTGTGCCTTTTTATGCGAATTAGAGCACAGTTGGGTTTCCTTATTCAGACCTATTCAGCAGCTTGCGGGGTTGACTGGTGTTTTGAGCTAACCTGTTTTACTTTGCTCTAAAAACTTCTCATACTCAATGGCTATAGAGAGATGGTGTGAGGAGCAGTTTCTTACTGAGGCTCAAGTATCCCATCTCAAGTTTCTTGCATTACACATGAGCATTGTAGCTAACCACTTCCTGGAGAGTATTTTTGCTTTCCTGCAGGAGTTAGGAGCTCTTCTCAGCCCTGCCTCCCAACAGGACCCAATATTTGAGCTGAGAGGTGAAGCAGGCCATGCTACCAAGTGCTTTTGGTAGCTAGCTATGGTGATATTCTTGAATCCTATGTCTAAGTCGAAGTCTTCTCCAAAGGCTTTTTTTTTTTATTATTATTTGCAAGTTAATATGGTTTTCTGAGGCTGTGTGAATAGCGACACTTAGTGGCAACTGCTAGAACTATACCTACAGGAGCAAGGGTTGTGTTTGATAGGAAAGGGGTGAATTGTAACTTACCTAGTTGGCCAATTCACTCTCTCAATTAATCAGAAGGGTCAACATCAGCCATGCCGTTTGGCTTCCCAATGGCATCCTTTTACATGCTAGATATATTCTGTTAGATTTGGGGAAAATGAGCAAAATAATACACTAACTTGTGTGTCTGAGTCAATTAAGTAATACAGATGATGGAGTTTGTATAATTGCTTTTCTAGGTACACTAAGGATTAAAATTATTTGGAGCCCTGGTACAGAGGCTGGATTCAGCAATAATTGAAATCAAATCTGTAGTCTGACTACATTCCCTTGAAGTCTTTGCTTTATGTTTTCCCATTCTTAATTTTTCTTATTGACTCTCCTTTATGACCCTGTTTTTTCCTTCAGATTTTAAAGCAGTGCCATTGCTGAGCATCTCAATTGCTTTGCTGCTATAAGAAAATCTGTACCTTAAGTTAGTGTAAGTGATGTATCTCAAGTAAACTCTGCAGCCACTTAACTGTGGTTGTGAGTTCCCTTTGCATAAGTGGAAGCACCTTTGTTGCTGAGGGCAGATTACCTAGAGAATTCGGGAACCGTCTTGGGCGTTACACTCAGCACAGCATGTGTGCTGTCATGGGCATTATGGAGCATTGCATCTTTCTACATAGCCCTGCATAACAGCCTGAATGTTAAAATGATGTGAAGACATAGATGATGACATTGGAGGGACATTAGTTTGGCATGGCATAATAGTTTTTACTATTTCTTTCTGTGCTTATATGTCCCTAATTATTTAAACTGAGGATGGGATGGAGTCTATTTGGCCTGGAGTGTTGCTAGATGGCTGTATCAGTTATTTTTGTTCTCTGTCACAGGCAAGATAAAGGGAAGGGAATGACAATACATAGCAGATCTGGATACTGTGGATCATTTAAGAACCAGTGAGATTGGAGTTTTCATCCTACTTCATTATTTCACACAATCACTTGCTGTCACCTTTGCTCCCGTGATGATCTTCACCACCTTCTTTCTGGGACTCCTTCTAGTTTTTCTGAGCCACTTGTCCTTTCAGGAGCCTTTGGGCTTTTTTTCAGCCACTAGACCTCAGCTTTCCCAATCAAAATAGTCTATGTGCAAAACAAGATATAATCATCCTTTGAGGCAATGATTCTCTCACTTTTCTTTCTTAATTGGAGGATTCATGACAAGTCCCTACAGTTTAGTCTAACTATTATCAGAATTTACAGAGAGCCCTTATTGGCTGCAGCTAAAAGGAGCAGGTTGTGTGTTCAGAAGCTCAGTTTTGGCCATTCACTCCTGCACACACACACGCACAGTTACACCCAATTACCTACAACCTGTTAGTGCTCACAATTTAAACTATTTCCTTGCCCATGACTATCTCAAAGCGCAACTTCAGTTTTATTTAGCAAGACACTAAGCACTAGTCTTTCAGTTGCAGGTAACTGGGTTCCTGCCAGGTGTTTCCAAATCCCAACTCTGGAGTTTGTTAGGTTCCAAAATGTTTTGCAATCAACTTTACTTAAAGGTTAGTCTGTACTTATATCAACTTAATTACTACTGATTTACATGCGCCAGCATTTTCCTTTGAATAACAGTTCTGTGGTAAATTTAGTCACTACTGAAATTTAATCACTACCACTCTTTGGACAGATCTCACACCTCAGGGAGTTCTCTTTCATCCAAGTCTGCTATGCCCTAACTTGTGTGTAGTTAATGAGATTAAGAGTAGGCTAAAATGTAGGCTAATGCAGTCTTGTTTTCCTCATTATCTGCTTGATTTCTGTATTGCTGACTTTACTTTAGATGTAGCTTAGCTGTAGATAAGAAGACAGAGCCACCTTCTTCTCAGAGGGACTCAGCAGAAAGAGAAGATGCAACAAAGATGATTTGCAATGTGGGAAATTCAGACTGGATATAGGACAACATATTTTACTATAAGAAGAGTCAAACACTGGACTAGGTAGTTCAGAGAGGTTGTCAAGTAGATAATGTCATTTGCAACATGATCTAACTGGACTTGTATTGAGTAGAGGATTAAACCAGAGGATTCTGGAGGTTCCTTCCAACCAACCTGATTGCATGATTCTATGAGATTCGGATTTTTGTGATGAACCTGATACTTTTTTTTAGGATTTAGTGATTACTTTGAACTGTGTTGAGTGTGTTTCATTTTGCCTGCAGTCAAGCTCCCTAGTCTGCTCAAGTACTTGAGCTTAGGGCATTTTTAAGGTCATAAATGTATTTGGGTTCTCCTTTTATGCTGAACCCTAGTTTTTCAGACTTCAGCCCTTCCTTAATATTGGTTTGTGTGTTAACAGTGCAGGTAATTGGTTACACATGGTTTGAAAACTTGAATAATGTTACTTTACTTCTGACTTGTTCATCTAAGTCATCCTCAACTTATTTTATGGTCCAAGGAGAGAAGTTGACATTGATAGAGCATAGCTTTCTCATCCAAAGTAGATTTCTGAAATATATAAACTGAATCATCCGTGGAGGTGTGAATACAAGGAATAAAAGCTGAGTAGCATAGATGTAGACATCTAAAATGTATGTGTCTGTTTTTATGTGAGAGAAATACAGAAAATAGGACTATCTGTTGATGTCCTTCCTCTGTCAGACAAGAGGCTTACTGAAATAAAGAGCACAGTCTTTTATAAAGCCAAACAATCTGAGGCATGCTCTTAGATCCTTATGCAAGGGGTTACACTTGTCTGACAGATAGCTATCCATGTGTTTGGTCACAAAAGACCCTGATGCTGGAGTGTGACTTCTTGGCAGTTGTGTAATTTAAGCATTTTGTCATCTAATCACTATTTGGGTACTGTTATGGTTTAGGCAAAATACACAAGTTCAATAGCTTCCTTGGTCTTTTCACTGGTCTTTTCTAAGTGCCTATGCATCCAGGCACTTGTATTAATATCATTACCAGAACTGGGTACAGTGTTTCAGAAATTGTTTTGCTTTTGATGGAGCAATCAGAATGATGTCATTAGAAGAAAAAAGCATAAGAAGCTGGAGCATCTTAGTGAATCTGTTTTTATGTTTCATTTTCATTTCTTTTAATGCTTTTTATAGCGCTAGCAAACTCCCTAGGAAAAATCATTTTATTGAAAACACTTCACAGAAGATGAAAATTTTAATCCTCTTACAGAACAGAAATAAGAAATCTAGACGTGTGTTCATGTTGTTTGTAAATATCTTTGTATCATTTATATCAGTCTTACTGCAGAGTTATAAGCTTCATCAGAAGTAATACTGTGTCTATGTTTAGATACATTTTTTTTCCCTGAAATAAACATTATTTTCAGGGAAATTATTTTAATTTATTTATAATTTATATATTTATTTATAATTATTATTATTTTTCAGACATTATTTTGAGGTTGAATTGAATGAGTTTATTCACATTTACAGGGGAGGGAGAATTGACTTTAGTTTAAAAAATTAAATAAATGTCAAAAGAAGTTTCCTTTTTGATTGAAGTTGCTATCTGAATTTGGCACAAATTTGAAAATTATACTAGTTGACCTGAATGTTGAAATGGTGCTTGTTTTGCCAAAATTAGTATTTCTTTATAAGATTTACCCAGCTTTGCTTGTCAATCTTGTTCAGTTAAGGCATATAAACATTTCATACTGCAAGGTCCTAATTTAAGCAAATGTCTCTGTGTATTCCAATGATTTAAAAGCCTGAATGAAGAGTAAGTTTGCATCTGCAAAGTCATGAATAGCAAATCTTTTAAATCAAAGTGCGTTGCTTACAAAGTCACAAAGGTTATGAAAATCATTGTTGGATTTTCAATTTTTAGCTCTCTGGAATTTTCTGAAATTGAGCTGGGAACATTTGGATTCCAAACATTCTTTCCTGAGCAGGTGATGTTACTATAATATGAATACAGATACTTCTCTCTGCAGAAGTATGTGCACTCTAAATAACTTGTGTTCCTTTGGAGAAAAACAAAGATAAATCCATGTAGTAGGCAGATGTCTACATTTCATTTATGTATATATATATATTCTTACTATCAGAGCATGTTTTGTTCTTGGGCTTTTACTGGATATATAAAAAGAACTTAAAAACAAAAAAGAAAATGAATCCCAATGAATAAGACTTGATGTCTCATTCACATTATATTACCCTGAATGCTCAGAAGTGCTTGGGAAAAGTGCTTACTTAAGGCCTGAAGAGGACCATTCAATTGTTATTATATTGGCTTCTTAGATTTTGTGACTTGCATGATAAGAAATAGTGAATTTTATCCAAACTGATCCGTGCTGGAGTAGATGTTTCCTCACTGTTTAGTAGAAAAGCCAAGAAATACTGCAGGGTAGGAAGAATGATAGTTTTGTTGGTCTGCTTGACCAGGTGTGGTGAAAAAAAAAGTGACCACCAAATCCAAAACAGAAGAACTACAAATGAAATGAATTTTCAGGTAATGATTTTCTTTTCTTTTCTTTTCTTTTCTTTTCTTTTCTTTTCTTTTCTTTTCTTTTCTTTTCTTTTCTTTTCTTTTCTTTTCTTTTCTTTCCTTTCCTTTCCTTTCCTTTCCTTTCCTTTCCTTTCCTTTCCTTTCCTTTCCTTTCCTTTCCTTTCCTTTCCTTTCCTTTCCTTT